>JANAVB010033814.1:2193726-2511226 GCA_029216955.1 Iris pallida
ATCCCCGAGTACGAAAAAGAATTTTGGAGAATGGGGCGATGGAGATCGAGCGACAGTTGCTCCTTTACTCCGTTGACACTCCGATTACAAAAGTGGTAGAAAAACTAAAAAAATTGCTAACTATCTGCTCACTGGCAAGAAGTGCAGCAATTTGGCTCTTGAAAATGCTCTCCGTTTTGTCCTTTAAAGGGGGATGAAGCCCCCCTTTTATAATCGTTCTTGAACTGGAATAATGTTATGCATCCACATGAGAAAACATGTTGGTTTCTATGTGGGCCTATAGTCCTGCTTTGGGCGCATAGGACGTAGGCGCATACAGACTGCGAGATTGTGGGTTGGTCGTGGTGTTGACGTGGCAGCATGCTTCGGTACATAACTGCTCGTGGAGACTGACGTAGCCGTGTGCTTCGGTGCACGTTTTGATCATGGCTTTGACTGAGTCAGGCTTGCGCTTTAAAGTAAGTCATGTACCGACAAGCAGAGTTCTTTCCATCATAAGAATCGATATGGAACGGCTTGTACCATGGTGGAAAAGGCATATCTCTCCATGCGACGGGATATGGCTGCCGTATTCTGAGATCCCGAGAGGAGTCTCGGGCATTGAACATTACTCGAAGCTCCTGGATTTTCCTTCTTGCCTCCTTGGCTTCATCTGCAATTGAAGGAATGGATGGTGCTATGGGATCATCACCCAAAAGAGGGGCGATCGTGTTGGAGTCCGCGTTGACTGCGGGTCCCAGGCTTGTTTGTCCGGACGTCCTTACTGGTTGAGTTGGCAAGGCAGCTTTAATCTCATCTACGGACTTGACCAAGGACAGGAGCATGGCTTCCAGCACTTCTATCCGTTGTCGGTCAGAAGGTGCTTCATGATCATCGTCAGCCATAAAGACTTTCCTCACGTGGGTCGAGGTAGAAGGGATTGTGGCAGAGGTACTCTCTGTGTCATACCCTTGTATAGAGAAATTGTCAGAGAATGTCGAAATATCATCTTCCTCTGACTCGGAAGGGGTTCTAGCCCCTGTACAGGAAGCCGAATCGTTTTGGTGAGGGTGGTGGCCCTCAGGGAAATCTGATTCTGTTGCAGAGTTCTGGAGGATCTCTACCCCATGTGTGTGCTCTTGCTACACCGGGTTGTCGCATATATTGAGGGGACTGCTACCCCCAGCTTCATCTACTCTCAAAGAGGCCAAAGATGCACCCCCAGGTGCTGGAAGCTTATTTTTGGATCGAGTGCCTAAATAGACACCCCCTGTGGTTGTCGGTGGGAACCCTCCAGATGAGGCTCTCCTCGCAATACTGGCCGAGATCATCGGGCTGGAAGAGCCTGTCTTTTTTCCTCCCTTGCGAACCTTCTAAGATGAATTACAGGAAGCGAGAGGAAACCCCTTGTCTCCCGAAATTTGCACCAGTTTTCTGAGTTGTCGGACAGGTGCTGGCTGCTGCAGTCGTTGGAAAACTGACTGTCGATCTTGAGATGCTGCTGATTTGTTGCAGCAGCAGTTGATGATGACTTGGGTGCAACGATGCCCCGAGGGGGACTCATTGCATGCCGATGCTGCCATCTTACGTTTGTGAATAATTACGTCACGTAAGTCGGTAGCAAGCTGCTCTACCTTTGCACCAAACTTGTGAACTCGGGAATCCCGAGCGCACGGGTACTTAGGTATCATGTTTGCTCCCTGATCCGTGGCTAGTAAAAGCACTTGCTCTGGATCGTTGGAGGGAGACTTTGAAGACCCACCCTGTCCGTTAGCCCTAGGGGACTGGACGCGGGTGGTTCTATACAACTTTCCGTCAGGAGCCCGTGTAACAGTCAACGGGGACCGCTGACAATCAGCAACTTAGACAGTTGACTGGGCTGGTTGGGCCCGCACTGCCCTAGACTTTTTTGACTTAGCACCGGAAGACGCATATTAAAAGGAGTCCAGATTGATACATCCCACATCTTCAGTTGGCCGCATGACGTCGGGCCCGCATGAGAGGCGGTCGAACACAGAGCTTCTGACAGGGTCGTATGAAACATCCTGTCTGAGGCCAGGATTGGCTGTCGCATGGACCATCTTCCTGTGGCTAGAGCTGGCTGCCGCATGAACCATCTTCCTGCGGCCAAAGTTTGCTGCCGCATGAGTTGTCTGTCTGCGGCCAAAGTTGGCTGCCGCATGGACAGACTGTCGATCTTTTCTATGCGGCTTCTTCTTTGTCCGCATGGATTTCCCTTGAGCCCCCAAAAACTCAGCATCGTAGTATTTTCCTCTGCTGGATTTGGGGACAGTGGGGTCCTCTAAGGTCGGAAACAAAGCTGCAGGAGAGTTCTGGTCACCGTCTTGGGCTGCAGAAGGAGCTTCTTCGAGAACTTGGTCGGGGGCAACAGTTTTGTGCACCGATGTCTTGTGAGTCCTCTTTGGGTTAGCTCGCTTCTGAGACGGACTGGCGCTCCCTTCATAGAGCATTTCTTCGAAGGCTTGTTGGTCTAAGCAAACCACAAGCATTTGCTGCATAGAGCCGATCTTGGACGCATCAGATTGCGTCACCGGCTTCTCATCGGAAGAGAAGGACGTCCCCATCAGAGTCGCCATCGTGTTTGCCATAAAAAAATCAAAGATAGGTATTACAGAACACTGAAATTGATTTCAAACTCGCTTATACAAAGAAATGCCTAGAAAGAAATCCTAGGAAACAATCTAAGTACAATTGTTTAGTTTTGATTCTGGGGGGTGACAGTGGAGGCTCGAAAAAGTGCTATCAACTCTGTCTTACTCCGTGGACTATCTGACGCAGTCTTTGATCTCCAAGAAATTACTTTTTTCTTGAAGGTTGCCAGCCTTTTGTAGGGGTGTGGCACCCTATTATTTATAATAGAATGTATGTTGAGCCGCATAGATGGTCTACGACCACGTGACTGATTGGCACGCGAAGACCCGCTCTTTGGCATCCATCTGTCGATTTGTCGGGATTTTGTTACAGCAAATCTGGGTAGCTTAGGACTTGGTCAAATTGCCACGTGTCCTGTCATAGGGATCATCATTCTTTTAGCTGCATAGATCGATCTCTCAGTCTTCGATCATATGGGGCCGTATGATCTTCATGCGGCTTAAGTCGTAAACTTCCTTAGTCCAGACATAGCTTAAGGATTTAAGCCGCATAGATTCTATACTTTGGCCGCATAAAGCACATGCGACTTGGATCAAAGTTACTCTTGTCTGCATGAAGTTTGGAGACTTTTGGGGCCGCATATGTCTAAGCCACATAAGGTTTTATGCGGCTTAGGTGACACTCCTTTTGGCCGCATGAAGGCACACGAACCTGGCTTTTGGGCGACGTCTCATGTCTTATCTTTTTGTCGAAGTGTCAGAGTTGTCATTTTTTTTAGTTTTAACAGGACTTGTCAGCTTTATCAGACGAACTGCTCCTCTTGGCGGCATATCTTCCTTCTGCAGCTGTTTGTCGATGGGCCGCATATGTCATTGAACCAGTCATGCGGCTTTCCTTTATGCGGACCTGTTTGGCCCAAAGTACCTATGCGGCAATTTATAATCTGCATGAATCCTATATTTTTCATGCTTCTACAGGTCCCTGACCAGAAACTTTAGCAGCCATCGATGAGTGCCTACAAAACTCTTCTATCGACTCTGAGTAATAGAAAGCCTGTCTTGAGTTATATGGACCTTCTCAATGGCTTGTTCGACCAGTTTCGGCCAAGGCATATTTTAGATCCGCACTTCCTTCTGTAGAGCACCTCATATGGAGCCATCTGGGTGCTTGATTGATAACTTTTGTTGTACGTAAACTCAACAAGCGGTAAATACGTGTCCAACTAGTCTTCAGATCTATCGTACACAGATGCATCATGTCATCTAACATCTGATTCACCCTCTCTATTTGACCATCAGTCTGGGGATGGTATGCGGTACTAAAATTTAGCTTGGTTCCTAGTGCCACTTGCAGGCTCGTCTAGAAATACGATAAGAATTGCATGTCTCTGTCCGAAATGGTCGTAGCCGGTACTCCATAAAGTCGAACAATCTTATCTATATAAATATGTGCCAACCGATCAACGCTCCAGGACACTTTGATAGCGATGAATGAGCATACTTGGTCAATTGATCAATAATGACCCAAATTGCGTCATTCTCCCGCGACGTCTTTAGAAATCCTATGATAAATCCATAGAGATGTTGTCCCACTTCTATTCAGGAATGGCGAGGTTCTACTGCTCTCCGCCTGGCCGCTGGTTCTCTGCCTTCATTTATTGACAGGCCATGCATTGTGACACAAAAGTTGCCACATCCTTCTTCATGTCGTGCCACCAAAAGGTTGTGCGCAAGTCCTTATACATCTTGGTGCTTCCAGGATGTAACAAATACTTCGCGTAGTGAGCCTCCATCAGAATTTTTTTAAAGTTCGGCAAGGTGAGGCACGTACATTCTTTTTTTCACCCTCATCACCCCGTCTTTGTCCTCGCAAACTCGGTCGCCTTCCATATTTAAATCTGGTCGTGTATCTTCTTCAGGAATGGGTCATCCTTCTGTGCGGTTTTTATCTTATCACGCAAGCTCGGCTCAAAGTGCAGTTGAGCCAACTGCGCCTCTAGATATTAAACTGGGAGTTCGATACCCATTTATGCCAAGTCTCGTTGTATCTCACGATTGATAGCTAGCCATCCCGCAAATATTCTGCTTAGACCATCCGCTACAACGTTTTTCTTACCTGACGTGTACTCGATCGTTGTAGAAGCTCAAAAATATCAAGACAATATAGTACGCTATTCATAGATAGCGTTAGGACTTATCTATCAAATGGCGCCCAATATCTAATCGTGCCCAAACTCAAATAGCGCCACCTTCAGATAGCGCGGGCCGCCACATGGCAATCTTCCCTAACAAGCTAAGTTGTCAGTCATGATGACTGACAATACAACAGTCGATAAAAATCTCTTCGGATCCTGAGCACGCAACACTCGAGAAGATTTTGTCAGATTTGCCATAATGACAGCCGTTTGTTTCTCAGCACCATTCATCGATGGCACGAAATGGTTAAAATTATTCACGGACTTGATGCTCAGTGCTTCCGCAGTTGGCACCAATCAACAGAATACGCCATTCATGTACTGACGCCAGTCAAACATTCATCATCCAGAAGCAATTAGATGACGTGGCACGCATACCACTAATCTCGAAGAACGTACATGCAATACTGCCCATGACCAAACGCACTTCTTTTATAGAATTCCACGTGTCTCAGGCAGTTAAGCTAACCGTTCGTGCGATTGGACGATTGTGCGCCAAACAGTGCATTATCAGCCTTGTTTTATACTGTACACCAATCATGATAACTACTTGGTTGTTATCCCAAAACTCTATAAAAGAAGTTTAAAATAACTCTTCAAGGCATCATTAATGATCATAATCTCCTGATCAAGCTTCAGCAGCACGCTTAAGATCTTTTCTTCTCCGATATCTCATAGTCCAAGGGATAAAATGGTCGTCTTCTTATCAGATTCCTATAGTTGTACTTTCCTAAAATTCAATTGTACTCTTGTACACTTTTCCTTTTCTTAGTTTGTAGTTAAACTTTGTTTTTACAAACAAAATGATGACTGTTGGAGACGACTTTCTCCTCCAACAAGAAGATGACAACTCAATGCTAGGTTGCGTCGATCGGTACGACGCAGGAGACCTTGGTCGTCGAATTCGACCAATTTTCTTATGAAGAAATGATTGGCGCCGGGGGTGCCAAGCGCGCTTCTGCCAAGCGTGCCACCACCATTGTTGTTAAAAACAAGACGCATGCCATTTGGACTCCAAAGACTAATGTCGCGCTAATTGTTGATGTTGCTTCCCAAGACAAGGAAAAGTGCCCTATGGCCATTCCCCACTCTTCCTCGGTCTTGGACTTGGTGGAAAACTTACTCGATTGTGCCTCTGCGCCAATCAGTACCAAAGCATCTCTGAACAAAAACTCTACTTCCCAGAAAATAGGACCTACTCAGAGTTCACTTTCTTCTGCCCGTAGGAGCCGCACCAAACGTGTTGTGCCAATGCGCGCAGAGCACCAAGGCATCTTGCCTACTCGACAATAATTTGATTGGCACCAGGCTGGTCCATGCCAATCAGGATAGGGCCATAACTTCCCTATACTACGCATATCAAAGACAAAATAGGGAAGATTGAAAGTGTCACAGACCAACAACCAAGTGGGGCCAGATGCTGACATGCGCTCCTATCTCAATAGGCGTCGAACAAAAATGAGTAAGATGGCATGCCAAAAGGCTCCAGTACAGTCTGCGCCAATCACTAATTCAAGCGTAGTGAGGGCTTCTAAGAGCCAGGATCCACTCACCTATGCTAATAAACTTAGTACTACCCTGTACACGCAAGAAACTCAGAAGGAATAGGCATCATATTCCTAATATAATCAGGCATAGTGTGCCTCCTCCTCCTCCTCTTTCTTTTTCTTCTTCTTTTCCTGCTACTGTACCAGATCTCTGCGAACTTATTGTACAAAAGTAGAAGACGGCAAGTACATCCCGTACAACGATGACTCCATGGACTGAACATCACTATAACCAGTATCATGAGATTGTAATCAAGTGTTGTTGTAAGACAGCCAAATGGTCTGTGTTTGACCGCTTGAATTACCCTGGCTGTCCTAGAATAATCTTGATAGTTGAAGGTGACATGATGTAACGACCCTAATTTTTTGGGAATTATTTTTATTTTATTTTATACGATTAGATTATTGAATATTTATTAAATTATGTTTTCTTATTAATTATGACTATAAGTGTACTTTTCTGTATATTTAATTTTTGGAGCACAAGAAGTACTAATCTTTTGAATGTCCTTCATGAGTTTTAAAGTAGACAAGTCCACCTTCAAGTTGATATATCATGTCCCATCCAAACTTTTCCCCTATCATTCTTTTGACTTCGCACAACTTTGGGTCAAATTTAGGCCATTTGATTATTTACCAAAATTTTAAGACCTAACTTCCAACGTGAGTTCAGAACTCGAGATAGATCAAAACCATTCAACCCAATATGTGGTTTAGACCCATTTTTAGTCTACGACGCTTACGCCAAAGGTGTGTCATCGAGTCCCTATGTACTATTTATTTGCGAATGACACAAGAGACTCAAGGGTTGAATTTTCGAGTTCGATTTGATTAGAAAATATATTTGGACCCTAACCTAGCCAATACTACTTGGTAGAGCCATGTTAGGTTGCCATGACTTAGTATAATTATTTTGAATTTATTTTGGGTTGTTATACAACCAAATAGAATTAAATACAATATTGTATATATATAATTACATTTATAATAGCCTAATACTATATATATAAGGCCTTAGTCATGGTTAAGTTTTGAGATGCATATCGGCTAGGAATTTTAGCACGAATAGTATAGTGGTACGCTTTGACTAGTGTTTTGACCATGGTAGGAAAGGCTGAGCCATAGGTGTGTTCTTACTAGGAAAACGAGTCAAAGATGTGACTTGAATCGTATAAATGGCTTAATTAGCATTTATTGAGAATTTTGACTTATAGGGAACCCGGTTGTACCAAACTAGCCCGAGCGTAACCCGATCCAAACCCAAACCCATGTAGTCATGTAGTGTATCCAAAGACGTCCATGTAGGTGTACGTTTATTATATATGTACATATTTCGTATGTTATTTTAAGTGGCTACTAAATGTTTTCTACATATTTTTATATATAAATATAAGGGTTATTAATGTTAAATTATTATTTTGGAAATATGTTTTAAATATTTTTTTTCTTAAAATACCTTTTAGATTCTTGGGATTTTCTTAGGCTTATTAGTATATATACCAAAAGAGTTTTTATTATACAAACTTTAGCAATTTACTCAATGAATATGTACGGCATTAATTGGTAATATTTTATAGAATATTATATTACTGGTATTGTCACATAGGTATATATATATATATATATATATATATATATATACACATTTATGTGTGTGTGTGTATATATATATATAAATATATATATATATTATATATATATATATAAAAAATATGTATATATATATATATGTTTAAAATAAATAAATAAATAAATATATATATATATATATATATATATATATATATAATTTATTTTATACATATATATATATATATATATATATATATATATATATATATATATATATATATATATATATATATATATATTATATATATATATATATATATATTTATATATATATATATATATATATATATATATATATATATATATATATATATATATATATATATATATATACACACACACACACACACACACATATTTATGTATATATATCTACATATATATATATATATATATATATATATATATATATATATATATATATATATATATATATATATATATATATATTTAATCAAAACTCCTCTTTATTCCATCTTCAAAAGTATGAGGACAACTACAAAAAGTTGCAAATAACAAAACAACTAGAGGATAGGGATCTCAGCATGAGAGCATCGGATCATGGCCTTCATCACTTGGCGCTTGACTTCGAGAATCAACTGGGACGGAGAGTATGTATAAGCTTCGTACATAAACTTGTTACGATTCTTCCACAGAACCCAGCATATCGCGCCTATCACCACTTGCTTGACATGTTTCTGCCTCTTCCTCCACCAGCACTGGAATCTCTGTAACAAATCCCTTCGACTAGCCCGAACCCCAATGATCACCTGAAAGTAAGTCCAAACTTCAGTGGCCAGCTCTCCTTCTCCGAAGATGTGTGACACAGTCTCACTATGAGGAACCGAACAACAGTGGCATGACGAGGCTAAGGAGAAACCAAGCTTTTGAACATTGTCGTCAGTAGGCAATTTGTTAAAAAGAATACGCCATAATAGGATAGACCATTTAGAAGGCATACACTTGTTCCAAATATTTTTATAGTGACTACTTTGAGGATGGTGAGCACGGATTTGATCCCAAGCCGAAGTGATGGAGAACTTACGGGATGGGTGAGGAAGCCAAATAACGTCTCCTTGGTCATCCTCCTGAATGAACTCTTCTCCCAACTGACGACCGCGAATAAGACGTTTCCAGACATGAGAGGCTGCAGAAGTGATCTCCACCTGTTGAGGGTTCACTAAAGCACAATATTTAGCCTTCATAAACCCTGTCCATAACGAGTTTGTAGAACGAAGTTTCCACCATAGTTTAACAGTCATAGCATCTAATACATCCCTCAATCTACGAACCCCAAGCCCTCCTTCAGAAGTTGTACGCGCGAGACGCTCCCAATATAACCATGATCTCTTAGAAATGCCATCCTTCGAACCCCAAAAGAAACTATCCAACATACTTTCGACACGATTGAGAACAGATATCGGGGGATTACAAGCTGAAAGACAGTGAACAGGAATAGAGGAGAGCACTGATTTGATTAGGACTAACCTACCACCAAAAGAGAGTAGCTTGTTATTCCACCCAGAAATCCGAGCATGAATTTTCCCGACTAATTCGTCATACATAGCCGCGTTCCTGCGACCCACCATAATAGGACATCCCAAATACACCATAGAACCATGATGAAGTTGGAATCCCGTCATTTGTTGCAGTTCAGTCACCTTATCTTGAGAAACTTTCTCAGAAAGCATCATCGCCGATTTAGCCACATTAACAAGCTGTCCCGAGTTAGCTTCATATTTGCCAATGACCTGCATAAGAAGCTGAACAGAACGTTTGTCTGCTCCAGAGAATATAAGCACATCATCGGCATACGCCAAGTGAGAGACTCGAGGGCATCCTCTAGGAGAGTAGTAGCCAGAGAAACCCGTCACAGAGTTCAGTTGAATGAGACTTCTACTCAATGCTTCAGCAGCAATAATGAATAGTGCATGGGAAATTAGATCTCCTTGTCGAATTCCACATTGACCATGGAAAAAACCCAAAGATCTTCTATTAATCAGTGTAGAGAACCAGACGTTGTCTACCAGATGAAGGATCAAGGTTCTCCATTCATTGCAAAACCCAAATTGTTTCATAACCTTCAGAAGAAAAGCCCAACTAACCCGATCATAAGCCTTACTCATGTCAAGCTTAACAGCCATGTTTCCACCCCAATGTTTGTGATCAATAGCCGAAATCATCTCCTGAGCCATGATAATATTATCAACAATCTCTCTTCCGCAGACAAAACCACTTTGTTCGGGGGAAATGATCCGAGGAAGAATATCAACAAGTCTTCGAGCCAACAATTTAGAGATAATTTTGTTAATAAAATTGCACAAACTGATCGGGCGATAGTCGGGAATAGCTATGGGATGTTTCGACTTGGAAATGGGCAACAAGAAAGTGCTCGTGATCGACCGAGGCAAGGAAAATCCATCCATGAATAAACAAACAGCTTGGAAAATATCCTGGCTGATAACCGGCCAGCAAGATAAGTAAAAATGCCCCGTAAATCCATCTGGCCCAGATGAGCTATTAGGATCCATACTCTTGACCGTATCAAATACCTCCTCCATGGATGGTTTAGCGATCAAAAAGTCATTATCCTCTTGAGTAATAAGAGTCGGAATATGATCAAGGTATCCATCTTGAATAGAAAAGTGAGGAGCAGAGAATACCTTAGTATAATGATCATTGGCCTCATATTGGATATCCTGCAGTGAAGAGAGAGTTACACTAGTAGAAGACTGAAGATGATGTATGTGTAAACGATTTCTTTTCGAAGAAACACAAGAGTGATAGAATTTCGTATTACGATCGCCAGCCTCATCCCATTTAACTCTAGCTTTTTGCTTCCAGTAGGCGTCTTCTATACGAAGTCGTTGCTTCAAATGCGCACGGGCAAGCAACTACTGAGGACGCAACGCAGGGTTGGTCTCATACTCTGCCTCAATAGCAGTCACCGCATCTTCAGCTTTCTTTACCTCTTGAAATATATCACCAAACGTAGCCCGACTCCATGAGGAGAGAGCTCTTCTCGTGGCCCCAAGCCGAAGCCCAATGCGAACGAGAGCATTCACATGATCAATAGACGACCAAGCAGTCTCCACCACCGAGAGGAAAGTATCATGGTCTTTCCAGAAGTGAAGGAAACGGAAAGGCCTAGGAGAAGAAGGATGTTCACTGTCCAGAGATAGCAATATAGGAGCATGGTCAGATTTAGTTCTATTTAAGTGCATAGATGTCGAAAGAGGGGCCCAATTCAGCCATTTAGAATCAAATAATACTCTGTCAAGCCGCGATCCCAATTTAGGGGACCCACATTGCCTGTCAACCTACGTGAAACAATTGCCAGTGTATGGCACCTCATGCAAGCCAGCAGCCAATTGAAACTCCTGGAACTCCTTCATCGACACCGAACAAGGAGGAAGACCACCAAATTTCTCCTCAATACTAGTAATAGCATTGAAATCACCACTGAGAAGCCACGGGTAATTCCATCTCTGTCGAACTAATAAAAGTTGATGCCATAAAAGTCTTCTACCCTCTTTCGTGTTACTGCCATGAACAGCGGATAATAAAGATACCTCCGGCAAGAATGGGGAGGTAATAGTCACAGTAAGACATTGATCAGAAGAATCAACCACAGTAATATCCGATGATTGTCGAGCCATGATCCAGATATTGCCTTTACTATTACTCACAGAAGTTTGAAAACCCAGCTTAAGCTGATATGAGAGAAGCTTGTCCGGCTGAACTTTAGGTTCAATAATGATAACTATAGGCACTTTATTAGTACGATATAAAGATTTAAGTCTCTTAAAAGCCATAGCATTTGCTATACCCCGAATATTCCGACTAAGGATTTTAACCATGAGAGGAGGAGGAGGGTTGAGTGTTGGTAACCTTAGAGGAGGATCTGAGTAGTCGGGGCACTGGGGGTGGAACCGTCTTCTTCTTCTTTTGACCACCTTGGAGAGCTGGGAGATGAGAAGGGAGAGTCTCTTGCGCGGCGATCGTCGAAGTTGGGGCATGGCCATCCTGAGCTTCCAGCGTAGACGCAACACGATCTGTAGGGGGAACCGGATCAGACGCTGAATCAGTCGGAGGATCTGGGTACGGCGGCTTCCGCAGACACTTCCACAGTCTCCCGGTCAGCCGGAGGATCTGGACCCAGTTCTGCAGAAACGTCCACCGCCTCCCGTCGATCTTCAGCTTCAACCTCGTCCGCCCACGAGCGAAGCTCTCCCTCCTCACGCTCGAAGAAAGAAGGGTTTGCAAGAGCAGTAGGATCCGGGCTACGAGGAGATGTTGATAGATTGGCTTGAGACAAGTCACGGGGAGTAATGGCTGCGGGGGGAATAATTACTTGATCGGGATGCGGGACCATATTAATGGCCTCATTCGCTGATGTGGCTAACTGCGCCTTCCCTGGCGGTTGAGTATTGAGTGTATCTTCATTCAAAGCCGGATTGGAAGTTTCTCCCTTGCCATGACCAATAGGGAAGTCATTGATGTCAGCAACTATAGGTTCTTTGAGCTTGAGTTGAGGAGGGTTTGCTTTATTCTGTGCATGTGTTTTGCATGAGGATCGCACGTGGCCTTGGTGTTTGCAAAGAGAACAATACTGAGGGACATGCTCATACTCCACTTTCTGATTGATGGTCCTGCCATTAGGCAGATTGATGCGAACCATATGGGGGAGGGTTTTGCTGGCGTCGACCTCAACAAAGACGCGAGCAGTACTTGGTCTAGTAAAATCTTCAGTTGCACGATCAAGTTTCAGAGGGGTTCCTATCCCAAGAACAATTGAGAATAGAGCATTTTTAGCAAAAAGCTGATGAGGAAGACCAGGCAAGGAAATCCATGTGGGCACTAATGGCGACTCCTGAGAGGCGCAAAAATCTTTCGACCACCGGAATACACGCATAGGAGCTCTAGAGAGGTACCACGTCTCCCGAGCCCGAAGACGGAGAAAGTCCACCTCAAGGGAAGGACGGATAATGATATGCTTAGGATCAATAACACCAACCTTAACCTCACCGGCAAATTGAAACCCCGAAAAGGCCTTACGAATCACCTCTATAGATGGTCGAGCATGGAAAAACTTCCCGATCAGAGAAAAATTGAAAGGTTGAACCAAGATCTGTTCATCCTCCTCCGAAAAGGAAACAATAGGAACCCCATTAGAAAATGAAGGGGGTCGAATAGAGATCGATTGGGGTGCCGTAGGGGCAACCCCAACCACTTCCGCGAACGTCTTCAACGCCATGAACCGTCAAAGCAGGAGATCGCGTTGGTCGGATGATCCAAACGCGAGGGAGGACGCCGGCCCGGCCAAAGGCCAAGCCGGTGTCGGTGGGGAATTAGGGTTCAAGGCGCGGCGCTCTTCTCCAAGGAGAAGAAGAGAGCATAAATATATATATATATATATATATATATATATATATATATATATATATATATAAACTGAAAGCCACTCGTCGGGCATTATCGTCATGGAGTAAAATGGCTTTTGGAGACATCTTTCAGGCTATTAAGGAGGCGGAAGACGATGTCACCCGCACGGAAACCTCATTTGCCATTGACAGTTCTCCGGCTGCTCGTGCCTCACTCAACCTTGCCAGAGCTATTCTTAAATCCAGGCTCAAGGTAGAAACAGAATTCTGGAAGCAAAAAGCCAGATTGACTTGGGACAACGACGACGACCGGAACACTAATTTCTTCTATGCGTGTGTCAAAGGCCGCAGAAACCAATTAAAGTTACACCGGGTTTCTGACGATAATGGAGTCCTAGTGGAAAACCAGGTAGGCATTCAGGTGGCGGCGGAGAATTTCTATTCTAACTTTTTCACTAAAGAGCATATCGTTAAAGACGATGCGCTTCTGTCCGTTATCCCATTCCTCATCAGCGACAGCGAAAACGAGGCCCTGGTGACTACTCCTTCCGAGGAAGAGGTAGAAGCGGTCATATGGTCTATTAATGAACATAGCTCCCCGGGGCCTGACGGTTTCAATGGCGTCTTCTTTAGAGCTTGTTGGTACATCATGAAATCTGACATACTGGAGGCCACTATTGCCTTTTTCTAAGGGAGAGATATCCCAATTCCATTTCTTGCGCCGACATCATCCTTATCCCTAAGAGAGACAACCCGAAAACCTTCAACGACTTTCGTCCCATCAGCTTATGCACCTTCACCAAGAAGATTATATCGAAGATCGTAGCCAATCGGATGTCCCATCTACTCCCGAAGATCATCTCTGAAGAACAAAGTGGGTTTGTTAAAGGTCGGAACATCACTGACAACATTCTACTCGCTCAAGAGATAATTACATGTATGAAGTTCCCGTCCAGAGGAGGGAACGTCGCCATCAAACTGGACGTGGAGAAGGCTTACGACCGCCTGGATTGGCAATTCATGATATGGGTCTACAGGGCTTTCGGCTTTTCAGAATCCTGGATTAACATCCTATTCAAATCTATCAACAATGCATGGTTCTCCACCATTATCAATTGCCTGGCTGCGTGCTTCTTCCGATCTACTCGCGGAGTTAGACAGGGGGACCCCCTCTTTTCCACCATTTTCATCATCACGGCAGAAGATCTCAGCAGAAGCCTTAATAGTATGCCCAGAATGCCCGATTTTCATCACTTCTACACCACCACTGGCTGTCCACTTATCAGTCACCTGGCGTATGCTGACGATATCCTTATTTTCTCTTCTAGAGACATCAGCTCAATCGAGGTGGTTCTGAGTACGCTTACTAGATACACCAGATGCTCCGGATAGTGCATCAATAAAAATAAGAGCATCATCTATACCCATCACAAAACTGACAGAACCAGTACTGCTGTCCTCTCTAACATTAGCTCGTTCGCCACGGTCTACCCGCCTTTCATCTACTTGGGATGCCCGCTGGTCGACGAAAAGTCTAACTCGGGTATCTTCGACCGACTTGTTGACAAGATCCATAAAATGATTACGGGATGGCACAACGCTACATTATCCCCAGGGGACAAGACTATCCTTATCAAATACGTTCTTTCTTCCATCCCGTTGTACATCCTGGCCGTATGTTTCCCTCCCAAGAAGGTCCTCCGCTCCCTAGAAGCCCTCTTCGCTATGTTCTTTTAGGGGCATTGCAACGACAAGGACAAACATCAATGGGCCGGCTGGGACACCATGGCCAAACCCACTACAGAAGGAGGACTGGAGTTCAGTAGACTGGTCTACTTCGTGGATGCCTGCTCCATGAATCTGTGGTGGAAGCTGCACACGGAGAGCTCGCTATGGACGAGGTTCATGAGAGCTAGATACTCCAGATTCTCTCATCTATCGGAGGTGGCCTCTAACAACAGATCTTCGGCATCATGGCGTCGAATCATCCTTGGTCAATACATAGCTGAACCTTTAATTTGCCTCAGTTAGGCGACATTCGCTCATCGGCCTGCCTGGAACGGTGGCTTGGAGAAGACAACCTCCAGCCCAACGCTCGTACCCCGCAGGGATACGAAATTAGGGACCTATGGGAGGACAGTTCCGGATGGAATTGGAGGACGATCAGAGATTGGCTAGGTCAGCCGACGGCCGACGGTCTTCTTGCAGCCAACCTGCGGATAACTAATACCGCCGACACATGGAGATGGTCGCCTAATCCATACGGTATTTTCATGCTGGCTTCGTCTAGAATTGTGGCCGGAGGTAGAGGCGTGCCAGATAACACTGGTGCTAAGTTCTGGCAGTCCTGTATTCCCATCAAATGGTCTATCCTTATCTGGCACACATTATACCGTAAATTACCAGCGGACGACTCTATCAAATCTATCGATTTCATCTTAGCGTCCAGATGCCACTGATGCGTAGAACACAATTCAGAATCGGTAGAGCACGTCCTTCTTTCGGGGGAGTTGGAGACTCGGATAGGTTTTATCTCTATAATAGACTTAATATTGTCCCCCTTGCTGGAGGCTTCCACGATCGCCTAGACAGCTGGAGCAGCTACCACGGACATCAGATCGTCGCAACCGCTGGAATTTGTGTCTTATGGAAGAACATGAACAAATTCAGATATGAAGGCCGCCAGATCCTCCCTACACAATTATTCAGAGAGGTCATAAGACAAATTTTCAAAGCTAGCAGGCACTACTCTCACGCCTCCAACACTTTTTGGGTAGCCTTTGCTTAGGTCTTCATCCGGGTCTCTTGCGCACCCCTATTGGTGGTCTAGAGATCATATCTTTTTGTGTGCGTCTAGCGTTGTTTGTTCTTTTTTTTCTCTTGAAGCATTTTGCTCGCTTTCTTGTATAGGCTTCGGCATTTTGCGCCTATTGTTCAATAAAGTTATGGTTCTTAAAAATAATATATATATATATATATATATATATATATATATATATATTTGATAAAACCTGAACTTTATTGAAGATATAGGCACAAAATGCCGAAGCCTATACAAGTAAGTGCGCTTAACGCGACAAAAGGAACAGAAAACAAACCGCGCTGGATGTGCACAAAATTAAACCGAACCACAATAGCGGCCGCAAAAGGAGAAGCGGGGAGCCCGACTAAAGGCCTAAGCAAGGGCCTCCCAAAGAGAGTTGGGGGCGTGGGAGCAGTGCC
The DNA here is from genome assembly GCA_029216955.1 of Iris pallida. NCBI lineage: Eukaryota > Viridiplantae > Streptophyta > Magnoliopsida > Asparagales > Iridaceae > Iris > Iris pallida. The sequence continues at coordinate 2,210,298 of JANAVB010033814.1, forward strand.
TCCTAGCTTTGTGAATTTGTCTAATGACCTCTCTGAACAATTATGGGAGGGAAATTGCCTGTCTTCATATTTGAATTTGTTCTTATTTTTTATAACACCCAGATACCAGCAACTACGATGTTCTGATGTCTGTGGGAGCCGCTCCAGCTGGCCAGGAGATCGTGGAAGTCCCCAGTCGAGGGGACAAGACTTAGTCTATTGTGTAGATGGAACCAAATCTGATTCACCAACTCGCCCGAAAGGAGGACGTGCTCTACCGATTCCGAAGAGTGCTCCACACAGCAGTGGCATCTGGACGCGAGGCTAAATCCGATGGATCTGAGGTTATCGTCCGTCGGAAGCTTTCTTCGTAGAGCTTGCCAGATAAGGATAGACCATTTGATGGGAATATAAGACTGCCAGAACTTAGCACACGTGATATTTGGCACGTCTCTGTCTCTGGCCACAAGTCTGACGGAGGCCAGCGTGAAGTTCCCTCCGGGTTAGGGGACCAAGTCCATGTGTCTGCCATGTCATTGACCCGAAGATCTGCTACAAGAATACCGTCAGCCGCGAATTGACCTAGCCAATCTCTAATATTCCTCCAATTCTATGCGGAGCTGCCCTCCCATAGGTCCCTAATAATGCATCCCTGAGGGATTCTATCGTTGGGCCGTATGGTGTTATCTCCTAACCAACGTTCCTGGCAGGCTGATGAGTGCCCGTCGCCCAACCGGAGGCGGATTAAAGGTTCTGCAATGCTGCATCCTCGAATTATACGGCGCCAAGACGCCAAAGATCTGTTGTTAGTGACCGCCTCCGTTAGGTGGAAGAACCTGGAGTATCTGGCTCTCATAAATTTTGTCCATATCGATCTCTCCGTACATAACTTCTACCACAGCTTCATGGAGCAGGCATCCACGATGTGGGCAAGTCTGCTGAAGCCCAAACCTCCTTCTTCAGTGGGTTTGGCCATGGTATCCCAACTGGTCTAGTGATGTTTGTCTTTGCCGTTGCTATGTCCCCAGAAGAACTTGGCGAAGAGGGATTCGAGATTGAGAAGGACCTTCTTGAGAGGGGAGCAGACGGCCAGTGTGTACATTGGGATGGAAGAAAGAACGTGTTTGAGGAGGATCATCTTACCTCCCGGGAATAATGTTGCGTTGTGCCATCCTGCGATCAGCTTGCGAATTTTGTCAACCAGGTGATCGTAAATCCCTGAGTTGCCCTTTCCGTACACCAGCGGGCAACCCAAGTAAAGGAAAGGAGGGTAAGCCGTAGCCCAGGAGGTTATGTTGGAGAGCAGGGCAGAGCGGGTTCTGTCAGCTTTACGATGGATATAGATGACGCTCTTATTGTTATTGACACACTGACCGGAGCAAATGGTGTCTCTCGTGATCGTTCTCAGGACCACCTCGATAGATCCGCTGTCTCCAGAGGAGAAGATAAGGATGTCGTCTGCGTACGCCAGATGTGTGATCAGAGGGCAACCTGTTGTGGTGTAGAAGTGGTAGAAACTGGGCGTTCTGGGCATGTTATTGAGGCTTATGCTGAGAGCCTCTGTCTCGATGATGAAAATAGTGAAGGAGAGGGGGTCTCCATGTCTAACCCCACGAGTAGAATAGAAGAACTCCGTCGCTTGGCCGTTGATGACGGTGGAAAACCAGGCATTGCTGATAGATCTGAATATGGTGTCGATCCAGGATTCGGAGAAACCGAACGCCCTGAGGACCCAGATCATGAATTACCAGTCCAGGCAGTCGTATGCCTTCTCTATATCCAGTTTGATGGCGATGTTCCTTCTCTGGACGGGAACTTCATACATATGATCTTATCTCTTGGGCGAGGAGAATGTTGTCGGTTATGTTACGACCTTTGACGAACCCGCTTTGTTCTTCAGAAATAATCTTGGAATGGAGGTTGGACATTCGGTTGGCAATGATTTTTGATATAATCTTGTTGGTGAAGGTGCAAAGGCTGATAGGGCGGAAGTCTTTGAATGTTTTCGGGTTGGTTTTCTTAGGGATAAGGATGATCTTGGTGCAGGAAATGGAATTGGGATAACACGATCCCTGGAAAAAGGCTAAAGTGGCCTCCCATAAGTCAATTTTTAAGGTGTCCCAGCAGGCTCTGAAGAAGACCCCATTGAAGCCGTCCGGCCCCGGAGCGCTGTGTTCACTAATGGACCAGACAGCCGCCCTGATCTCCTCCTCTGAGGGAGTAACTAGCAGGATGTCGTTTTCGCTCTTGCTGATGAGGGACAGGATATCGGACATGAGCGCGACATCTTTAACGATGGGCTCTTTAGTGAAAAGATTGGAGTAGAAATTTTTTGCCGCTGCTTGAATACCATCCTGGTCATCCACCCTGGCGCCATTTTCGTCATTGTTCCGATGAATATTTAATTCATTTCTGCGGCCTTTGACATACGTATGAAAGAACTTGGTATTGTGGTCCCCATCGGTGTCCCAAGTTAGTCTGGGTTTTTGCCTCCAGAATTCTGTTTCGACTTTCAGTCTGGGTTTAATAAGCGCTCTGGCAAGGTTGAGCTCGGCACGGGCAGCAGAAGATCTGTCAATAGAAAATGAGCACTCTGCGTGGGTGACATCATCCTCTGCCACCTTAATCGCCTGGAAGATGTCTCCAAAAGCCTCTTTGCTCCAAGACGTTAATGTCTTACGAGTGGCTTTGATTTTGGTCGCCATCCGAGCCAGAGGGTCTAGATCCGAGACGGAGTTCCTGGCAGCTGACACGATATTCTAGAATTGGGGATGATGACGCCAGAAGTCTAGCAAGCTGAATGGTTTTTTAGTGATGGGGTGATTGTTGCTGATCCTGATGAGAAGAGGGGAGTGATCCGATTCAGTGGAGTTCAGATGGGAGAGGTCGATGATCAGGCCCATGTAAGCCCAAGAGTCGTTGATCATGGCCCGATCCAATCGGGAGTACTATCGCCGATGACCCTCTTGCATGTTGCACAAGGTGAATTCGCTGCCTTAGAAGGGGATGGGGGTTAAGTTCCAGTGGAAGATAAAGTTGTTGAAGTCGTCCATCGCAGGCTGAGACGACGGGCGGCCACCGGATTTCTCCTCTCTGCAGGATACCGTGTTGAAGTCTCCCATGCATAGCCACGAAAGACCATGGTAGGTAGAATCAACCACCAACTGGTCTTCCCAAAGCGTTCTATGCTCGGTGATATCGCAACTACTAAGAACGGCGGAAAGAATGGAGCGGGACTTGAGGGCCAGATGTTCGACCCAACAAGAGAGGGCCTGAGGCGAATCTTGTATGATGCCGAAGTTGAATTCAGGCGCCAAAAAAATCTAGATGTCGTTACATCCAGTGATCGCTTGAGGGTATCCAAGCTTGAGTTGAGTGGCTTTGATTCTATTTTGGGGAATTTTAGGTTCAATGATGATTAAAAGGTCGATGCGATTAGTTTTCTTGAGGCTGAGGGTTTGTCACTCTCCGTTTCCAGAATGCGTATTTTTATGCATGTGCAACTCATGTATATTTATTTAGTATTTATCATGTATTATCCTGTATTTAAATTCCTTTAATTTCATGTTAATTAATTATCTGCATTTTATTTCCTGCAATTTTTATTTCTGCATTTTATTTCTGTATTTTATTTTCTACTTTTAACCTCTCTGCTTTGCTTTCGGGTTGGCCTTGTGGACCCGGTTAAACCCGACCCAATAACCCCACCTACCACCACCCTTCCTATTTAAGCCCCCATCTCCTTCTCTCTCCTCATAACTCTCATTCTTCACCATTACTTCTTCTTCTTCCTCATCACTCTCTCCACCAACCCAACAGCAGGCAAGTGCAATCTTGCTTCTTGCTTGGTGAACCATTTTTATGGTTCATTTCTCTTCCTCTCATGATTCTAAGAGAGTTTACTACTTAGCATTTTTGATTTCTTTGGCTGGTTTCTCCTAGATCTAAGTTGTTATATTCTCGGTTGTTCATGGGTTTTGATCTCCCAACTTAGCGTGGATTTTCAGTCACGCACACGTCTTTACATGTTAGCGTGAATTTTGAGTCATGCTCATGTTCTTATATGTTAGCGTGAATTTTCAGTCACGCTCACGTTCTTACGTGCGTGCGTGAATTTTCAGTCACGCACACGTCTTTACGTGTTAGCGTAAATTTTGAGTCACGCTCATGTTCTTACATGTTAGCGTGAATTTTCAGTCACGCTCACGTTCTTACGTGCGTGCGTAAATTTTCAGTCACGCACACGTCTTTACGTGTTAGCGTAAATTTTTAGTCACGCTTATGTTCTTACATGTTAGCGTAAATTTTAGTCACGCTCACGTCTGTACGTGTCAGCATGAATTTTAGTCACGCTCACGTCTGTACGTGTCAGCGTGAATTTTAGTCACGCTCACGCCCTTACATGCCGGCGTGAATTTTGAGTTACGCTCACGTCTTGCGTGCGTGCGTGAATTTCTTGTCACACTTTTTACTCTCACTTGTGCGTGCGTGAATTTCTTATCATTCTTCACGCTCACTTATGAGTGCGTGAATTTTCCTTCATGCTCACGCTGTGCGTGCCAACGTAAACCAATTTTCACGCTTACACTGTTTACACGCTCACTCCAACCTGTTAGACTTGGCGTGACTTGTTGGCCTTACCATAGACTTGTTGGCGTGACTTTCTAACCAGGGTGTTTCTATTTGTTCTATAACTTATTCATTTAATGATGGCATGATAATTCTTCTATTATATCCTTACGCCTTTTGGCATGAACTTGATAAAATCATGATATGTTAATATTGTTAATACAGATTGTTATGTGGAATGCGCCTGGTGTCCTGATTGATCCATGGATACCCAGTACGACTGGAACTTAACCCTGAGAGTCGTAAACTCGACTCCACTGAATACTATTTGACTTTCATGCCTTGTCACCATTGATAATGATTGTGACATTGACTAATAATTGATCATGCGTTCCTAGTTGGAACTAAGAGACTGGCTAGTCGTCTTATTGAATTGAATGAATGAGACACGTTCATGTAATGAACTATTGCAATCGATTAGCCGATCCCGAATATTGGCATACAGGCACATGCAGGCTTCAAATTATTTATTTATTTATTTAGTTATTTATTTATCTTACAAAAACAGCATGTATACTTTATGGTCAAGGCGTGATTACTCCGTGGTTAGATTTGATTGTTGCATTACGCTATGTAAGACCTACAACCTAGCCGCACGGGTATCGTTGTAGAGTTGCGTATATCGTACCCCGTACGAAAGTACTCATTTGAATGACCTTGATCTACGGCATGGAACTTCACTCAACGTAGGGACTATTAAGTTAAATAAAATAATGATGGCATGGAGAGAATAGATTCCCGAGTTCTTACATGGCAGCCCTCTTGGGACTATTAAAGTGCCCGACAGGCCGGCTGGTTCCCACAGATACTGTAAATCTGTCATACGGGCAGGGAACGGTATCTGCTTATATTATTATTGTACATGATACATTAACGGCGGGCGTCCCTTTGGGACTCGTCTAATTACATGATTGGCACAATTGATTGATTGGATAGACTAGCCTTGCTCACACATAGTAAGAACTGAGGAATCCCTAATTGCATAATTCCAAGATAACTTGGAACTCACAGTAGCAAGCTGTAGTAGTTGATTGGTCGTTCAAGATGATTTGCTTGTGTACTCTACCTACTCTGTTACCTAACTGAGATGATCAGAATGTCAGGACATGACGGGCCAACTTCTATCCTTGTTTGGTTGGAAGGTTGGTTCGAAGTGTCGTGATGTTATGTGAATCCTAGTGGAAAGCAGAGATCTATTATTATATCCTCTTACTTACTGGTTTAATCCTTCATATCGTGCTCCCTTGTGGTACTTGCTATTAGCGGTCTAACCTCTCTGGTTTTGCATGGCCAGATTTAGAGCCAGTCCCCGAGGTTCCAGCTTACTTCTACCTCCAAGATGGTCAATACTAGAGGGATGATCGCAGGAGGACTCGAATGGATTTCCTTACTTCACCGCTCGTTTTGTTATTTACTTCATACTTAGCCGTTTGGCACCGACATGTTAGTCGGATTGTCTTGCACTTACTTTTGCATAATTGTAACTAAAGTCAGACTACAGCTGATAACAATTGTGTATATGTTACTATACCATCTGGCTATATTTTGTAAAGCCAGATCTCAAAAACATTTTGACTAAGCGTTTGGGACGCCTTACTGCTTTATCTTACATGTTCTCTATTTCTGTTTTTTGTTTTGAATGATTGAGACAATAGATGTGAAGTAACCATAGTAAGACTTCCATGTAGTATACACCCCCTCGTCTGGTTAGACAGCATTGATCGTATTATACGGTATTCATCTACCCGTAAAACGTAGCTGGCTGAGTCATTCCTCCGCTCTCCAGTATTCTGGTTCTGGGGCTTGACAAGGTTTTAGTGGTGGCCCATGCAGGTCTGATTTTAGACTTGTGGGGTGTTTTAATTTATAGGATGTCTCAATCACACATGTTTCCCTTGATCTCATGATTCGTTACTCTCGACTCTAGCTTGACATTCCGGTATCCTTTGACTTCATTGATCTTTCCTGTCCGGTTGTTTGATTGTTCTTTGTCCCTTTTCTTAGGGGCACTTCGTCCGCATCTGCCAGGACTGGACAACAACAACAAGAGCAACATGGACAATCTGACCATGCTGGTCAGCAACAAGGGCCAGTACTAACTCAAGAGGCTACCCAGGAAGAAGTGATAGTGGAACCAGCAGCTGGATCGCAGTATCCGGATGTTCCACCACTACCGACAGTTCCACCTACCCAAGTGGACACACCAGCCCTTCTGGAGATCATTAGAGGAATGATGGCTACTCAGCAACATCAGATGTTAGCTCAGCAACGTATGTACACTCAGCTACAAGAGCAGAATGTGTTGCTCAACCAAGGATTGCAGACGACTTTGGAAAGAGGAGTGAGGACTGATTCAGGAGCATCAGCCAGGTTTTGCAAGTACAACCCCCGCCGTTTTGAGGGCACGGAGGATGCCATCTCAGCAGATGTATGGCTTAAAGACATGGAGGCTATTCTGACAGCAGCTAAGGTATCAGCAGCAGAACGTGTGGATCTAGTGAAGTTGTTACTTCAGGATCTCGCACGTGATTGGTGGGAATCAGAGGATGTGGGCATCAGGCGTCCTGTGGCTTGGGACGATTTCACTGCCAGATTTAAGACAAAGTACTATGGAGTTGTGGCGCGGTTTGAGCAACAACAGAAGTTTATCAACCTCAGGCAGGCCGACAAGACTGTAGATGCTTATGCAGCGGAGTTCTGCAGATTGAGTAGATTCGCCCCAGAGATGGTAGCAACAGAGCGCCAGAGGGCTATGAGGTTTCAGCAAGGGTTTTATCTTCAGCTCTTGCAATTGATAGAGGGGCACAATTACCAAACTTTTGACGAAGTATTGACAGCAACTCGAAGGCATGAGATCACCATTCAGAGGCTTGCGGTAAGGACTGGGGGTCAGAAGAGATCCCACAGTCAGATTGAAGGAGGAGGGAGAGCAGCGCCCCGAACAACAGCACCATCCACTGGCATTCGTATCCACGATGTGGCGATACGAGGACCAGCACCACCACCCAGGCAGCAGCAACAGCAACAGAGGAAGAACCAGCAACCCCCGGCGGGCTGCACTTATTGTGGGAAGATGGGGCACACTAGAGATGTGTGTCGGACATTGAATGGACTGTGTCTGATATGTGGAAATTCAGACCATCGGGTTACCACATGTCCCATGAATTCGAGATCAGGAGGACCAGGGCAGCAGTTTCCTACTCTGCCAGCACCAGGGGCAGGCAATTATCGAGGACCAGTGGTGGCAGTGAGGCCGTTGGCACAGCGTCCGTAAGCTCAGATGTTTCGGCAGCAGGGACCGCCGATGCAGCAACACCAGCATAGACCACCACAGCATCATCAAGGAAGGGGCCAGCAGCAGCATCAGGCTAGGCCGCAACATAGAAACCAGCAAGGAGGTCGAGGGCAAGCATTCACTCTGTCCTTGGAGGAGGCATTGGCATCGGGAGATGTTGTGGTAGGTAACATTCTCGTCGCCTCATATCCCGCAGTAGCATTGTTTAATTCGGGAGCATCTCATTCATTTATATCTGCATAATTTACGACACGACTAGGAATGGAGTTCGAGGCATTGCCAGGGAGGTTGAATATACTCACTGGTAATGGGCTCGTAGGAGTTAGTAGAGTTATTTTAGCATGTAGCGTTGTAGTTTGCGGACATTCCTTACCCGCCCGGTTGATAGAATTTCCTGTTGGAAATTTCGACGTTATTTTTGGCATGGACTGGCTGAAAGACAGTCATACGACAATAGATTGTCGTAGAGGGAGTGTATCTTTTGATATTCCAGGCATGAAGAGATTCACCTTAGTCAGATCAGGAGCAACTCAGCAAGAGCAGGGAGTAATAACGGCAATGGAAGAAGTTCAGATTCCGAAGGTAGTTGAAAACTTTCTAGACGTATTTCCTGAAGAACTTCCAGGTCTACCACCGGTTAGAGATATTGAGTTCAGTATAGAATTGGCACCATGAACTAAACCGATATCAGATCGAGTTTATAGAATGGCGGATTCAGAGCAGGCCAAGGTATATCAGCACATAGAGGAACTGAAGGAGAAGGAGTTCATCCAAGCTAGCGTGTCATCATGGGCAGCACCAGTGGTACTTATGGGGAAAAAGGATGGGTCATCCAGATTGTGCATTAACTACAGGAAGCTTAACGCGGCAACAGTGAAGAACAAGTACCCATTACCCAGGATCGACGACTTATTTGATCAGTTGAGCAAAGCTAGAGTTTTCTCCAAGATAGATCTTCGTTCAGGGTACCATCAGGTAAGGGTTCGGAAGAAAGATATTCCCAAGACAGCATTCAGGTCGAAGTATGGGCATTATGAATTCTTAGTAATGCCGTTTGGTTTGACCAATGCTCCAGCAATATTCATGGATTTGATGAATCGCATCTTTATGCCATATTTAGATCAGTTTGTCGTGGTATTTCTTGACGACATTCTCGTATACTCTGCTAGTGAAGAGGAGCATGAAGTACACCTCAGGAAAGTGTTACAGGTTCTGAGAGAGAACCAGTTGTATGCCAAGCTCAGCAAGTGTGAGTTCTGGACGGATCATATTTTATTTTTGGGTCACATCATATCAGGAGCTGGAGTAGCAGTAGATCCCAAGAAGATAGAAGCAGTAAAAAGTTGGCCAGTACCCAAGACCGTAGCAGATGTGCGGAGTTTCTTGGGATTGGCAGAATATTACAGAAGGTTTATGTCAGACTTTGCAAGGCTTTCAGCACCCATGACCCGCTTGACCCGAAAGGATGTACCATTTTTTGGTCGGCAGAATGTCAGGCATCATTCGAGACTTTGAAGCAGAATTTGATATCAGCACCTATTCTTACATTGCCAGTTGGACCCGGAGGTTTTACAGTATATTGTGATGCATCAGGTAAAGGACTTGGATGTGTCCTTATGCAACATGGGAAGGTGATAGCATATGCATCTAGGCAGCTTCGGGACCACGAGAAGAATTATCCAACTCATGATTTGGAGTTAGTGGCAGTAGTGTTTGCTCTGAAGCTATGGAGGCATTACTTATATGGTGACCGAGTGGAGATGTACACAGACCATAAAAGTCAGAAGTACATCTTTACTCAGAAGAAACTAAACATGAGGCAGAGAAGATGGTTGGAGTTGATTAAGGATTATGACGTGGAGCTTCAGTATCATCCAGGCAAGGCTAATGTAGTAGCAGATGCTCGTAGCAGGAGAGACGGCACATTTATGTTGACAACGCAGAGGCATATCTTAGAAGACCTTCAGGAGATGGGCATCGAAGTTATACTTCCTAGGGATGTAGGAGTTCTATTAACTCTGCAAGTTCAATCCGATTTGGTAGACAGGATCAAGGCAGCTCAGGCACAAGACCCAAGGATTCAGAAGCTTAGGGCAGAATGTGAGTCAGGACTCAGGAAGGAGATAAGAATTCATGAAGATGGTACACTTAGGTTTGGATCACGTCTATGTGTGCCTAGTGGAGATATCAGACAGGAGGTTATGGCAGAAGCTCACAGTTCTCAGTATTCTATTCACCCTGGAGGGACCAAGATGTACCAAGATATCAAGCAGCATTTCTGGTAGAACGGAATAAAGAGGGAGATAGCTAGATTTGTTTTCCGTTGCTTGGTATGTCAGCAAGTGAAGGCAGAACAGCGGAGGCCAGCTGGGTTATTGCAACTGCTTCCTATTCCGGAATGGAAATGGGAGCATATTACAATGGACTTTGTGACCGGTTTACCGAGATCACCAAGTGGTAAGGACGCTATTTGGGTAATAGTGGACCGACTTACGAAGGTAGCACACTTTCTTCCTTTCATAGTAGGGCAATCTACAGAAAAGTTGGCAAAGTTGTATATGCAACAGATAGTCAGGCAGCATGGAGTCCCTGTCAGTATTGTGTCGGATAGAGATGCCCGCTTTACATCACATTTCTGGAAGAGCTTACATCATAGTCTGGGTACCAAGTTAAGGTTTAGCACGGCCTACCATCCGCAGACGGATGGGCAATCAGAAAGAACGATTCAGACATTAGAAGATATGTTACGAGCTAGTACTTTAGATTTTGGAGGGTCTTGGGAGAGTCACCTGCACTTAGTCGAGTTCTCATACAACAATAGTTATCAAGCCAGTATCCAGATGGCGCCATTCGAAGCACTATATGGTAAGAAGTGCAGGTCATCGCTTGCATGGGATGATATCGGAGAAAGGAAGATGTTAGGCCCAGAAATGATTATTCAGACGGTTGAAGTGGTTAAGGGAATTAGAGAGCGACTTCGAGTTGCGCAGGACCGGCATCGTCATTGGGCGGACCAGCATCGTAGGCCATTAGAGTTCTCTGTTGGGGACCACGTATTCTTACGGATCTCACCTACTCGTGGGGTCATTAGATTTTGCGTTCGCGAGAAATTGAGTCCGCGGTACGTGGGCCCATTTGTTATCCTTGATCGGATAGGCGATGTTGCTTATCGTTTATCCCTCCCACCTTCGTTACGAGAGGTACATGACGTGTTTCATGTATCTCAATTACGTAGGTATGTATCAGACCCAAGTCATATCCTCGATCATTCTGAGCTGGTTGTTGGTACCAACCTGTCTTACGAGGAACAGCCTGTGTCCATTTTGGACCGAAGAGAGAAGATACTCAAGAACCGAACAATTAGTCTTGTCCGTGTTGCTTGGGGTCATCACTTGTCACGACCCGCACCCACTGTCAGGGTACGAGGACGTAACAACGCCCAGCCTACGCCGCAGTATCGGCGGTAGAACGCTGTCCTAGGTCAATCATCTAACCATATAAAAGTACCTGTACAGTTTATACTCTCCGAATGGAGGTGACATAACAATATACATCTCAATCACATCTAGGGTAGAAGAATGAAGAACAGATAGATAGATAGTAACTCAAAGAGAACCATAGCATAGATGAAAAAGTCTAAGTGTCTAGTACAACATAATATCCAGAATGCCAACTCAAAATACAACAAGTCTAAGAGTCTATATACCTCAACATCTCAAAATACAACTCAGATGTGAGACAAAAAGATAATACCGAAAGACTGTCTAGCTAAACTAGCCTAGACTACTGGGGCAACATCCTCAGCTGCAGGTGGATCCTGCTAAGGGTCCACAACATAAGTGTCATCTAGTCCTGCTCCATAGTAGGTAGTCACCAGGGCCTCATCCTCATCCTCTGTAATATTTTCAACAGGTCCAATCAGGACGGGAACGAGCACAATACATCTCACGCAGTGCATAGCAGGTTAGGAAATACGATACAGGCAATAGAGTAAGATACATGAACTGCTGAAAGGAAATATACGCTGTAAAAGAGATAGCTGTAATGAAATATCTACTGTATATAGAGAACTATAAGTGACTAGTGATGTAGAGCACAAGATAGGCATGTGAATGGCTAGAATTTGCACATGATTACACTACTGAGTTTGCACATGATTACACTACTTTGGAATTATTCACATGACCACTTCTACTCCCCCGTTTCCCCAATCAATACACAAGGATCTATACAAGTTACGTTATTGTACATGATATCACATGGGGCCCATGAAAGGGTGCACATGATAGTATACATGAGGGCTCAGTAAACATGAGAGTACATGATCACATGAGTGCACATGAATAATAGAAGCATGGGAGTACATGATGATAGTGAAACACACATAACATGAAGTACCCGATGCTCCCGAGGGGGATAACATCTCATGTAAAGATCCATATAGTACCAATCCGTGTTACCAATGTGACAGCAACAAGTAAAGTAATCTAGAGCGAGAAGTAAAGCCTGAACAAGTATGAAACGGTCAGAGAATGTACTCGCCTGATAACTGAATGTCTGAAGAGGATATACTGTCTGAGGAGAGGTGTCTGGCTCCTAATCAGAGCAATACAAGTCACAATGTATCCACAATGGTAAAATAAAGTATACAATGCATACTACATGATTCTAGGTCAATCTGGTCAAAAGTTAACTCTTGGTAAACTCTAATAGTCAAACTAGGTCACAGGAAGTCATACTAGGTTACAGGAAATCAAACTAAGTCAATTAAAGTCAAACAAGGTCAAATAGGGTCAAACTAGTTAAGTTATCTAGGGTTTAGTCAATCAATGGTCAGACTAGTCAAATACTAGTCAATATGGTCAAGCTAGGTCAATCTAGACTATCTAAGGTACTACACCACAAGGTTAGGGTATAACCAATACCTATACAAGTATACCACATATAAATACATATATATATAATACCAACCTTAATCCTATATTCAAGCTAATCCCATATTCCAATCTCAAGTCATGACTCAACTCTAAGTATCTAACTTAACCCCATACATATCTTATCTACATAGGTCTTCCACAAAACCCAAGTCACAATAATATACTTATATATAGGTCAAACCTAAACCAACTAGTTAATAGCCTAGGGTTTAGTCAAATCTTAGTCAATAAGTCCTTCTATGTTCATCCAAGCCATTTCTAGGTCAATTTGGTCATGGTTGACCCGTAGTTGACTTTGGTCAACAATAGTCAATTATCTAGTCAAGGCTAGGTCAACACTAGTCAACTAGTTAGGATTTTAGTCAAACTAGTTAAACTAGTCTTTGTAGGTCAATCCTAGTCATTTCTAGGTTAACTAGGTCACTCTTGACCTAAGGTTGACTTTGGTCAACCCTTAGTCAACAAGGGTTAACTTGTAGGGTTTGGTCCTATAGGGTTAGTTGGGTTAGCCCCAAAGCCATAGGCTAGTAGCCTAGGCCATAGGCTACTCCTATATCTGGAAGTCATACATATATATATATATATATCTATATGTATATAGATATACAAGTGTCTACTACCTATGTATATATTAATATAGGCCTAACTATAAACAATACCCAAAACCCACATATTTATATATAATGATAACTAACCTACATACACATATATATATATCTTTCATATATATATATATATATATAGACCCATATACCCTCTACTATATATATACCCATATATTACCAAATCTATAGAATACTATATATACACAATATATATATAACATATATATATATATATAGAGAGAGGGAGAGACTTAGAGTGAAAGAGAGAATGAGAGAGAGTGAAAGAGAGAAACAGTGAGAGAGAGAGGTGTGAGAGACTCACACACACAGGAAGGGGGGGTTCAGTATTTCCTGGAACCAGGAAACACACAACAGTCACATATATACATAATATGTATATATATACATAACTACCAATATATATAACCAAATACTCCCAAAATTGACCCACACTCACACATATATATATACTACATATATATACACTAAAATACATATATACAATGTATAAAACAGATCAAAATTAGGTTTGAAATTCGTTTTTTTTACAAAAATGGAAAATATCCTAAAACTGGAAAATAGGGCTGTGCACAGGTAATATAGGTAACTCGATTTACACTCACCAAACCGAGCTAAGGCTCGATCCTATTGGTTGGTAACACTAGCCCCACACATATCCTAATGTCCTAGGTGCCTGAGACACGACCACGACGTGTCCAACTCACAAAACAACCACTCGGGTAAACCTGACACACACGCACACACACAGTATCGTGCACGCGTGCAACTCACCCTAGGACACGACACAGACACTCTCGTGTCTCGTGCACGTGCACGAATGTTCACCTAGGGGTAGGGTACGTGTCCAACACCCTGCAATGTGTCCACGTGTCGTGTAGAGAGGACACGACACGCGTATCAGAGAGGGAAATACGTGGTTTCAGACCGCGTCGTGCAGTGATGCACGCGTCTCGTGTACGCAACACAGGACACGACACACCTCGTGCTCGTGTCCTGGGGTTCGCCCTAGGGTCTACTACACACGTGTCACCCTGACACGTGTCCACGACTCGTGTACGTGGGACACGAGACCCGTGTCAGAGCCAAAAACTCGGCTGTGCAGTGCAGTGCACGACCCTTGCGGGGACGATTCCGTGTCCGACACGACACGAGGTCATCCCAAACTTTGGGGATGACCTGTCAGTCAGTGCCCCGTGCTCTATGCCAATTTTGGCGTGTCCAAGTGGCGTGTAGAGGGAGAACTAAGGGGGTGGTAGCAGGGGATTTACAGTGTACTGCAGTGTCTAAACAGTGTTGTGTCCAGTGAGCTTTGTGTCCAGTTTTGGACACGACACAAGCTCAAAATGTGCACAGTGACACAGGGTTAGGGTTAGGAAACCTAGGACTAGGTTTTGGTTCAAAAAGTTTTACAAATCAGTGTGTACTCATCAATGTGACAGTGTGCAACAGTGAGTAAAATACAATGTAATTAAATTGGGATACGTGTCCGACACGACACCAAATCAAACCCTGAAATCACCAAACTCTACCCACAACCATATTATGACTATATGCATGCAATAATGAAGAAAAACTAGTAAAATAACTAGGTTAAATATATTTACCTCTATGTGCAAAATCCTTGAAAATTCAAATAATGAGGGGGGTGTCCAAGTCCACTTGTGGGTGTGTCCAAGTCCTTGTGTCCAACTTGCTAGCCTCCCTTAGCACCCTCTAGGTTGTAGGAACCCAATGCAAGAGGTTTGAAGTGATTTGGATCACTAGGTTGAGAGTTATGGATTTTTGAAGTAAAGGGCAATTTTTCATGAATTTAATTCAATGCAAATGCAATGAATTAATCAAAATATATAGGAAAGGGGGTCATGCCAAGGGGGGGGAGGTCTTGGCTGGTCATAGCAATGGGGGGGTGTCCTTGGGTTGCTTGCAAGCTAAGGGAAGGACTTGTAAAAAGGGTTTAAGATATTTTGCATAATTTAAGCAAAATATCAATAAATAATATCTAGATATTTATATAGCTTAACTACCATGAATATCTAATCCCCTTAGTCATTCTAGGTTAGGGTTTAACCTATAGATTAGGGTAATTAGGTTAGGGATTAGCAAGTCACTAATCTAAAAGTCTATGAATAGTAAAATCTCACTAATCCCACTAAATTCCAAATAAATTCCTAAAAATTACCAAAATACCCCTATGGCCAAAAATCACTAAAATGATATTCTAAGCCTATGGTCAAGTTCCCATGGTCATGGCAACTTCTAGTTTAGAGAAACTAGGGTTTACACTAAGGTTTACTAACAAAGTCACAAAGTCATAAGTCATGACTTAGCATGACTTAGAAGATGGTTCTAATTACACTAATAATCACTATAAACCATATCATGCCCTAATCACCATTATTAAATAATAAAAATAATAATTTTTCAAAAATCTCCAAATTCTGAAAACAGGGTGTTACAAGTCTACCCACCTTAAAATAATTTCGTCCTCGAAATTTAGATGGTCGTACTCCTTCTAGGTCAAACCTCCAACAATCAAGGACGAAGCCACTACCTAGGCAACATACAAGGTCAACAAGCAAAATATGGGTAGTAGATCTATACTGGGTCATGTCCAAGAATTGGCTGGCAGTTTTAGGTCATAAGGTGTCCTTAATTTAAATCGAAGCCAAAAGTAACTCCATGGGGTAATTCAGGATGTAGTCTCGGGTCAGGAAAATCGTACTAAGCAAATGAAGCACACAATGGTATGCCTGGGTGGGACACTAAGGTCATGGGAGTAGTATGTCATGTCTAGATCATGTATGTGAAGTCAGTTTTTAGAAAACAACTAATCTTGTGCTCCAAATTTAAAAGTCACGGTAACGTGTCTATGGTGATCATAATTTAGAGTGGGAAAGGTCTATGGCCTAAATTGAACCAGAAATTTGTGATGCAATAGTGGTACCAGGGGGACAGGTTAAATGGAACAGTCTGTGGTCTCATCTAGGTGCACTAGTCATTCTAGATCAATACTGTCCTATGGTATCAAACGTACAAGCAATCTAAGGTATCCTAATTGGGAAGGTAAGGGAACAACAATCATCAAGGCTATAGGCCGTCTACCATCCTATATGAAAATTGGTCATTTAACAAGTGAGAAATCATTAAAGTTACCATTCCATAAAAAGAAAATTGAAAATTTAGGTACAACAATCACATATAGATTTTAGTCTTGACACGATCTAAGTTGATCAATTTCAAGATAAACTGGGATTTGGGCAAGATGAAAAATCAATAAAATCAAGTACGAGCATCCAATGATGAAAATCCAGGTCATGATAAATTTTAATCCAACTGGATATGAATACGAGGTTCATAGGTGATAAAATAATTCCAAGAAGAATTGTCAAGGCTGTTGCGGATAAGATTCTAAGGCAAGTTTAACTGTCTTCATCTACGTAGATTAATATATGAAAAAGCGAACCAAAACGCAATAGGTTGATCAGACCATCATGCGCCGGTTCTGATTAGATAATATGTTAGTGGGTGCGCACCCAATAAAATATATCATGATCAAGCTCGAAAGGGATAAGCTTGTAAAACTTAAGGATAAATTTATAGCATAAGATATAAGTAAGG
Source organism: Iris pallida (assembly GCA_029216955.1). Lineage (NCBI taxonomy): Eukaryota > Viridiplantae > Streptophyta > Magnoliopsida > Asparagales > Iridaceae > Iris > Iris pallida. Next base: position 2,227,382 of record JANAVB010033814.1, read on the forward strand.
GTGGAAATGATGAAAGAAGACATATAGTCCAAGATCCTTAATCAATCGGGTCAAGCTTTCAAGATAAGGTACAAGATTAAGCATTCGAGGGTTCAAGCAGAACACCATCACATGCCAGGTCGAAAGAATTGAGCCAAGGTGGATCTCTAATTGAAATAAGAATTAATTTAGTATCATGGCAGAGGTTATAGTTTAGCCATTTGACCAGAAAATCATATCAAGAAAATAGAGTACAGGAAGACGGATTTTAGTAGGACATGGAATACCTACATGAAGGTAGGCTAGTCTAGGTTTTATATGTGAAGTTTGTTGGGAGGTAACAGCTAGTGTTTATACTCTGAATATCTAAGTCACGGTAAAGGACGTCCAATGATCTAGAATAGAAAGTGGTAGTTCGAGACGTGACAAATTGATGCAAAAATTGAAGAGGATCAAATTAACCCATGAAATAAAATTAATCAGGAGTCCAGTAAATAATTTAGGAACACTGTACTAGGGATAGATAGGCTACTAGAGGAATATAGTTAGGGTTCGATCAATCAAAGGTCAAGGTTAGAAGGTCTCAATAAAGTCTTGATTTGAGAAAATGTCGAGTAAGTCAGGTTGGGATACAGTCACATAGTTAGGTAGAAAGTGTTTAAGCAAGGTGCAAAATAGAGAGGACAGTTCATTTCAATGAAAAGCAATTAGCAAGAGGATTAGATGGCAAGAAACAGATAAGAGTTTTCTCATAAATGTGATTGAGTACCCTAAAATAAAAGATATTAATCTAACACTAAGAAATTAAAATCAACAACTACAAAAATTTTAAAATTATCAACTAACACCAGGATTCAAAGTTCTACAGTGAATCCTCCAAAATCAAATTCAATCAAGGGAAAAGGAATTTAAATCGTAATTTCAAATGAGATTCTCAAGGGTCATCCCAGGAATCTCTCAAAGTATTCTAACAGTGATTGAGTATCCACTCTCTCTAAGCCTATTCCTCAAATCCTATCGCAGGCTGTAGTGATACTCTAGTTCGAATACCACTACATAAACTCGACCTGCATGGGCCACCACTAAAAACGTGTCACGACCCGCACCCACTGTCAGGGTACGAGGACGTAACAACGCCCAGCCTACGCCGCAGTATCGGCGGTAGAACGCTGTCCTAGGTCAATCATCTAACCATATAAAAGTACCTGTACAGTTTATACTCTCCGAATGGAGGTGACATAACAATATACATCTCAATCACATCTAGGGTAGAAGAATGAAGAACAGATAGATAGATAGTAACTCAAAGAGAACCATAGCATAGATGAAAAAGTCTAAGTGTCTAGTACAACATAATATCCAGAATGCCAACTCAAAATACAACAAGTCTAAGAGTCTATATACCTCAACATCTCAAAATACAACTCAGATGTGAGACAAAAAGATAATACCGAAAGACTGTCTAGCTAAACTAGCCTAGACTACTGGGGCAACATCCTCAGCTGCAGGTGGATCCTGCTAAGGGTCCACAACATAAGTGTCATCTAGTCCTGCTCCATAGTAGGTAGTCACCAGGGCCTCATCCTCATCCTCTGTAATATTTTCAACAGGTCCAATCAGGACGGGAACGAGCACAATACATCTCACGCAGTGCATAGCAGGTTAGGAAATACGATACAGGCAATAGAGTAAGATACATGAACTGCTGAAAGGAAATATACGCTGTAAAAGAGATAGCTGTAATGAAATATCTACTGTATATAGAGAACTATAAGTGACTAGTGATGTAGAGCACAAGATAGGCATGTGAATGGCTAGAATTTGCACATGATTACACTACTGAGTTTGCACATGATTACACTACTTTGGAATTATTCACATGACCACTTCTACTCCCCCGTTTCCCCAATCAATACACAAGGATCTATACAAGTTACGTTATTGTACATGATATCACATGGGGCCCATGAAAGGGTGCACATGATAGTATACATGAGGGCTCAGTAAACATGAGAGTACATGATCACATGAGTGCACATGAATAATAGAAGCATGGGAGTACATGATGATAGTGAAACACACATAACATGAAGTACCCGATGCTCCCGAGGGGGATAACATCTCATGTAAAGATCCATATAGTACCAATCCGTGTTACCAATGTGACAGCAACAAGTAAAGTAATCTAGAGCGAGAAGTAAAGCCTGAACAAGTATGAAACGGTCAGAGAATGTACTCGCCTGATAACTGAATGTCTGAAGAGGATATACTGTCTGAGGAGAGGTGTCTGGCTCCTAATCAGAGCAATACAAGTCACAATGTATCCACAATGGTAAAATAAAGTATACAATGCATACTACATGATTCTAGGTCAATCTGGTCAAAAGTTAACTCTTGGTAAACTCTAATAGTCAAACTAGGTCACAGGAAGTCATACTAGGTTACAGGAAATCAAACTAAGTCAATTAAAGTCAAACAAGGTCAAATAGGGTCAAACTAGTTAAGTTATCTAGGGTTTAGTCAATCAATGGTCAGACTAGTCAAATACTAGTCAATATGGTCAAGCTAGGTCAATCTAGACTATCTAAGGTACTACACCACAAGGTTAGGGTATAACCAATACCTATACAAGTATACCACATATAAATACATATATATATAATACCAACCTTAATCCTATATTCAAGCTAATCCCATATTCCAATCTCAAGTCATGACTCAACTCTAAGTATCTAACTTAACCCCATACATATCTTATCTACATAGGTCTTCCACAAAACCCAAGTCACAATAATATACTTATATATAGGTCAAACCTAAACCAACTAGTTAATAGCCTAGGGTTTAGTCAAATCTTAGTCAATAAGTCCTTCTATGTTCATCCAAGCCATTTCTAGGTCAATTTGGTCATGGTTGACCCGTAGTTGACTTTGGTCAACAATGGTCAATTATCTAGTCAAGGCTAGGTCAACACTAGTCAACTAGTTAGGATTTTAGTCAAACTAGTTAAACTAGTCTTTGTAGGTCAATCCTAGTCATTTCTAGGTTAACTAGGTCACTCTTGACCTAAGGTTGACTTTGGTCAACCCTTAGTCAACAAGGGTTAACTTGTAGGGTTTGGTCCTATAGGGTTAGTTGGGTTAGCCCCAAAGCCATAGGCTAGTAGCCTAGGCCATAGGCTACTCCTATATCTGGAAGTCATACATATATATATATATATATCTATATGTATATAGATATATACAAGTGTCTACTACCTATGTATATATTAATATAGGCCTAACTATAAACAATACCCAAAACCCACATATTTATATATAATGATAACTAACCTACATACACATATATATATATCTTTCATATATATATATATATATATAGACCCATATACCCTCTACTATATATATACCCATATATTACCAAATCTATAGAATACTATATATACACAATATATATATAACATATATATATATATATAGATAGAGAGAGGGAGAGACTTAGAGTGAAAGAGAGAATGAGAGAGAGTGAAAGAGAGAAACAGTGAGAGAGAGAGGTGTGAGAGACTCACACACACAGGAAGGGGGGGTTCAGTATTTCCTGGAACCAGGAAACACACAACAGTCACATATATACATAATATGTATATATATACATAACTACCAATATATATAACCAAATACTCCCAAAATTGACCCACACTCACACATATATATATACTACATATATATACACTAAAATACATATATACAATGTATAAAACAGATCAAAATTAGGTTTGAAATTCGTTTTTTTACAAAAATGGAAAATATCCTAAAACTGGAAAATAGGGCTGTGCACAGGTAATATAGGTAACTCGATTTACACTCACCAAACCGAGCTAAGGCTCGATCCTATTGGTTGGTAACACTAGCCCCACACATATCCTAATGTCCTAGGTGCCTGAGACACGACCACGACGTGTCCAACTCACAAAACAACCACTCGGGTAAACCTGACACACACGCACACACACAGTATCGTGCACGCGTGCAACTCACCCTAGGACACGACACAGACACTCTCGTGTCTCGTGCACGTGCACGAATGTTCACCTAGGGGTAGGGTACGTGTCCAACACCCTGCAATGTGTCCACGTGTCGTGTAGAGAGGACACGACACGCGTATCAGAGAGGGAAATACGTGGTTTCAGACCGCGTCGTGCAGTGATGCACGCGTCTCGTGTACGCAACACAGGACACGACACACCTCGTGCTCGTGTCCTGGGGTTCGCCCTAGGGTCTACTACACACGTGTCACCCTGACACGTGTCCACGACTCGTGTACGTGGGACACGAGACCCGTGTCAGAGCCAAAAACTCGGCTGTGCAGTGCAGTGCACGACCCTTGCGGGGACGATTCCGTGTCCGACACGACACGAGGTCATCCCAAACTTTGGGGATGACCTGTCAGTCAGTGCCCCGTGCTCTATGCCAATTTTGGCGTGTCCAAGTGGCGTGTAGAGGGAGAACTAAGGGGGTGGTAGCAGGGGATTTACAGTGTACTGCAGTGTCTAAACAGTGTTGTGTCCAGTGAGCTTTGTGTCCAGTTTTGGACACGACACAAGCTCAAAATGTGCACAGTGACACAGGGTTAGGGTTAGGAAACCTAGGACTAGGTTTTGGTTCAAAAAGTTTTACAAATCAGTGTGTACTCATCAATGTGACAGTGTGCAACAGTGAGTAAAATACAATGTAATTAAATTGGGATACGTGTCCGACACGACACCAAATCAAACCCTGAAATCACCAAACTCTACCCACAACCATATTATGACTATATGCATGCAATAATGAAGAAAAACTAGTAAAATAACTAGGTTAAATATATTTACCTCTATGTGCAAAATCCTTGAAAATTCAAATAATGAGGGGGGTGTCCAAGTCCACTTGTGGGTGTGTCCAAGTCCTTGTGTCCAACTTGCTAGCCTCCCTTAGCACCCTCTAGGTTGTAGGAACCCAATGCAAGAGGTTTGAAGTGATTTGGATCACTAGGTTGAGAGTTATGGATTTTTGAAGTAAAGGGCAATTTTTCATGAATTTAATTCAATGCAAATGCAATGAATTAATCAAAATATATAGGAAAGGGGGTCATGCCAAGGGGGGGGAGGTCTTGGCTGGTCATAGCAATGGGGGGGTGTCCTTGGGTTGCTTGCAAGCTAAGGGAAGGACTTGTAAAAAGGGTTTAAGATATTTTGCATAATTTAAGCAAAATATCAATAAATAATATCTAGATATTTATATAGCTTAACTACCATGAATATCTAATCCCCTTAGTCATTCTAGGTTAGGGTTTAACCTATAGATTAGGGTAATTAGGTTAGGGATTAGCAAGTCACTAATCTAAAAGTCTATGAATAGTAAAATCTCACTAATCCCACTAAATTCCAAATAAATTCCTAAAAATTACCAAAATACCCCTATGGCCAAAAATCACTAAAATGATATTCTAAGCCTATGGTCAAGTTCCCATGGTCATGGCAACTTCTAGTTTAGAGAAACTAGGGTTTACACTAAGGTTTACTAACAAAGTCACAAAGTCATAAGTCATGACTTAGCATGACTTAGAAGATGGTTCTAATTACACTAATAATCACTATAAACCATATCATGCCCTAATCACCATTATTAAATAATAAAAATAATAATTTTTCAAAAATCCCCAAATTCTGAAAACAGGGTGTTACATCACTCCTTGGGAGAGTCAACATGGGAACGTGAGGATGATATCCGATCACGATATCCATACCTGTTTGACTCACAAGGTATATCTCTTTCTGTATACCTTGATTGTCCTGATTCTTCATGCTTATCACCTTATGGGTAGAGCTACTTGATATCGTGGATTGATGAATTTACATATATAGTACTTGCTTTCGATATGGTAAAAATGATTGCTTGCTCACTAGAATTGCTTGTATTAGTTTAGCTTCGATATTTCTACCTGCTTGGATTTGAAATTTCGAGGACAGAATTTTTCTAAGGTGGGTATAGATGTCACTCCCCGTTCCCAGAATACGTATTTTTATGCATGTGCAACTCATGTATATTTATTTAGTATTTATCATGTATTATCCTGTATTTAAATTCCTTTAATTTTATGTTAATTAATTATCTGCATTTTATTTCCTGTAATTTTTATTTCTGTATTTTATTTCTGTATTTTATTTTCTGCTTTTAACCTCTCTGCTTTGCTTTTGGGTTGGCCTTGTGGACCCGGTTAAACTCGACCTAATAACCCTACCTACCACCACCCTTCCTATTTAAGCCCCCATCTCCTTCTCTCTCCTCATAACTCTCATTCTTCACCATTACTTCTTCTTCTTCCTCATCACTCTCTCCACCAACCCAACAGCAGGCAAGTGCAATCTTGCTTCTTGCTTGGAGAACCATTTTTATGGTTCATTTCTCTTCCTCTCATGATTCTGAGAGAGTTTACTACTTAGCATTTTTGATTTCTTTGGCTGGTTTCTCCTAGATCTAAGTTGTTATATTCTCGGTTGTTCATGGGTTTTGATCTCCCAACTTAGCGTGGATTTTCAGTCACGCACACGTCTTTACGTGTTAGCGTAAATTTTGAGTCACGCTCATGTTCTTACATGTTAGCGTGAATTTTCAGTCACGCTCACGTTCTTACGTGTGTGCGTGAATTTTCAGTCACGCACACGTCTTTACGTGTTAGCGTGAATTTTGAGTCACGCTCATGTTCTTACATGTTAGCGTGAATTTTCAGTCACGCTCACGTTCTTACGTGCGTGCGTGAATTTTCAGTCACGCACACGTCTTTACGTGCTAGCGTGAATTTTTAGTCACGCTCATGTTCTTACATGTTAGCGTAAATTTTAGTCACGCTCACGTCTGTACGTGTCAGCATGAATTTTAGTCACGCTCACGTCTATACGTGTCAGCGTGAATTTTAGTCACGCTCACGCCCTTACATGCCAGCATGAATTTTGAGTTACGCTCACGTCTTGCGTGCGTGCGTGAATTTCTTGTCACACTTTTTACGCTCACTTGTGCGTGCGTGAATTTCTTATCATTCTTCACGCTCACTTATGAGTGCGTGAATTTTCCTTTATGCTCACGCTGTGCGTGCCAACGTGAACCACTTTTCACGCTCATGTTGTTTACACGCTCACTCCAACCTGCTAGACTTGGCGTGACTTGTTGGCCTTAGCATAGACTTGTTGGCGTGACTTTCTAACCAGGGTGTTTCTATTTGTTCTATAACTTATTCATTTAATGATGGCATGATAATTCTTCTATTATATCCTTATGCCTTTTGGCATGAACTTGATAAAATCATGATATGTTAATATTGTTAATACAGATTGTTATGTGGAATGCGCCTGGTGTCCTGATTGATCCATGGATACCCAGTACGACTGGAACTTAACCCTGAGAGTCGTAGACTCAACTCCACTGAATACTATTTGACTTTCATGCCTTGTCACCATTGATAATGATTGTGACATTGACTAATAATTGATCATGCGTTCCTAGTTGGAACTAAGAGACTGGTTAGTCGTCTTATTAAATTGAATGAATGAGACACGTTCATGTAATGAACTATTGCAATCGATTAGCCGATCTCGAATATTGGCATACAGGCACATGTAGGCTTCAAATTATTTATTTATTTATTTAGTTATTTATTTATCTTACAAAAATAGCATGTGTACTTTATGGTCAAGGGATGATTACTCCGTAGTTAGATTTGATTGTTGTATTACGCTATGTAAGACCTACAACCTAGCCGCACGGGTATCGTTGTAGAGTTGCGCATATCGTATCCCGTACGAAAGTACTCATTTGAATGACTATGATCCACGGCATAGAACTTTACTCAACGTAGGGACTACTAAGTTAAATAAAATAATGATGGCATAGAGAGAATGGATTCCCGAGTTCTTACATGGCAGCCCACTTGGGACTATTAAAGTGCCCGACAGGCCGGCTGGTTCCCACAGATACTGTAAATCTATCACACGGGCAGGGAACGGTATCTGCTTATATTATTATTATACATGCTATATTAATGGCGGGCGTCCCGCTAGGACTCGTCTAATTACATAATTGGCACAATTGATTGATTGGATAGACTAGCCTTGCTCGTACATAGTAAGAACTAAGGAATCCCTAATTGTATAATTCCAGGATAACTTGAAACTCACAGTAGCAAGCCGTAGTAGTTGATTGGTCGTTCAAGATGATTTGCTTGTGTACTGTACCTACTCTGTTGCCTAACTGAGTTGATCAGAATGTCAGGACATGACGGGCCAACTTCTGTCCTTGTTTGGTTGGAAGATTGGTTCGAAGTGTCGTGATGTTATGTGAATCCTAATGGAAAGCAGAGATCTATTATTATATCCTCTTACTTACTGGTTTAATCCTTCATATCGTGCTCCCTTGTGGTACTTGCTATTAGAGGTCTAACCTCTCTGGTTTTGCATGGCCAGATTTAGAGCCAGTCCCCGAGGATCCAGCTTACTTCTACCTCCAAGATGGTCAATACTAGAGGGATGATCGCAGGAGGACTCGAGTGGGTTTCCTTACTTCACCGCTCATTTTGTTATTTACTTCATACTTAGCCGTTTGGCACCGACATGTTAGTCGGATTGTCTTGCACTTACTTTTGCATAATTCTAACTAAAGTCAGACTGCAGCTGATAACAATTGTGTATATGTTACTATACCATCTGGCTATATTTTGTAAAGCCAGATCTCAAGAACATTTTGACTAAGCGTTTGGGACACCTTACTGCTTTATCTTACATGTTCTCTATTTCTGTTTCTTGTTTTGAATGATTGAGACAATAGATGTGAAGTGACCATAGTAAGACTTTCATGTAGTATACACCCCCTCGTCTGGTTAGACAGCATTGATTGTATTATACGGTATTCATCTACCCGTAATACGTAGCTGGCTGAGTCATTCCTCCGCCCTCCAGTATTCTGGTTCTGGGGCATGACAGGGTTCGATTCAGCGTCAGTTTGTTTCCAAGACCTCTCACGTTCTAGGAGATGATGTTAAGCATTGGATGTGTTAGAGGGAGGGGGATTGTGCTTCATGGCGGACCTTGTGGTCATGGCCGTCTGCTACTTTTGTTTGTTTTTGTTCTTCTTGGATAAGGTTTTTTTTAGGGTGTGAATATATATATATATATATATATATTTTTTTTTTAGGGTGTGAATATATATATATATATATATATATATATATATATATATATATATCAAAGAGAGAGAGAAAAAAAGAAAAGAAAGAAAGCAAAACCTTTGGAGTACTTTTCCCTGAACTCCAAAGACCCCGATCCCCCAACCTGCTGCCTAAAACCGACTACAACATGTATATATATAGAGATCGAAAGGGAGAAGAGAAACAAAAACCCAAAACTCTTGGAACCCTAAACCCCCTGCCACCTCCAACATGACCCCTATTCTTTGGTGACCTCCTGCCATCGTGCGCCTCTGACAAAGCCGCTAGAGTGGCCATCGGCTGACATCAAGTAGTGAAGGCGGCAGCAGCAGAAGTATCAGCATCAGCAGCAAATGCGGCGATTCACAACACATTTTTTCGATCATCATGTGATTGTTTTGCGTATCGCCTTCGTAGGTACGTAGAAAACCTAACCGAGTTTGGCCCCTTCAGTTATTTTAATTTTATTTGTCTTATGCGCGATGAAAGTCGAGTTCCAAAATCGAGAAAAAACTCAATTTTAGTCATTAGAAATTGTCCCAACGTCCCCTATTTGTGGTCGATTTACGACCAGGATATCCCAAATTTTGGAAAACCACTTGAACAAGGTTTTAGACAACCTGACTGAGATCAAAATCTATTAATTAGATTATTTTATTAATGATTATACTATGTTTAAAAAAAATTAAAGTTGGCAAAAAATTTGTTTTTAAATCCCCGATACGGAGTCCGTTCCGACAAATCGGACGACTTGGTCGTGAACTAATGTATCGAAAGGTGCATATGGACTTCGTGCACGTGTGGACTTTGACGGAACTCGAATTGGTGATGTGTGCACGACGAATTCGAGGCGTATCCTCCAAAAATCACAAGATCGGCCCTTTTGTAAAAACCCCAATTACTTCGTGCACGTTCGTCACCTCGTGACGAAACTTACACTATTGGGAACGTATCATTTTTTTGGTCCTATGAGCCAAGTTTGGTCTGATTCTGAGAAGGTTGACCGGAACGCTATTTTGGCGGGGCCGTGACCCGACTCAACAGACGAATTTATGCACGGCCCACCGAAATCTAACTTTGTACCTACCGTTGGATTTGTATCATCAAAACGGACCCATAGACATATAGTTTGATAACTTTAGAGACCATTGGCTCTGGCAAGTTTTTTGGTGCAAAGCGGGTCCAACGACGAACACCGTTTTGACCAAAAATTACCGTTTTACTCCTATATCCAGAATTAGACTTATGGGTAGGCTATCCTAGCTAATTTGACTATTTTGAACATATTGGTAATATTTGTTTCAGCCTCCGGAGACTGTTGTGAGAGTTTGAATTTTGTGGCTCGTTGATTGACTTGATAGTGTTGGTTCTACGTGCTACCACCAAGCAAGTACACCTTGCCAAACCTTACAGTATTTACATGATTTTCTATATTGCTATTTCTTTATGTCTTACTTGGTTACATATTTCTTCTGCTTCCTGTCATGGTTAATTTCTAGTTTTACGTGCACGTAGATTGTTACTCATTTTCCATATTACTTTTTCTATCTTTCTTATCTTGTTCATGTCTAGTGATAGTATTGATATGTCATGTTCCCCTGACCTGTTTGACCCATACTTGACTTGGACATGACTAGATAGACTTGACTTCCTAGTACCTTAGGCGAGAGTATTTTATTAGCTGTGGCTACACCTCTATTGTTAGTGCCTCACCGGGCTACGGTAGAGAACCTGTCATAGGACTGTTAGTGCCTCACAGTTATATCACATGTACCTATATCCATGATTAATATTATATTCTCATGACATGTCACAATCCACAGAGTTCATTTATGTGTTCTTCTTTCCTCTACAGGTTATTTCTATTTTTCTTGCATGTTATTTATTGTACAGTAGGCATGTATATTATGTGTCTTTCTAGTCCCTTGGGGACCTGGTGATCTCTCCAGGTTATTGCTGAGCAGCGGCATAGAATAGGGTGGTGGTTGATGATTGTCTGCAGGATTTCAGGTATCAATAGTGGTACTATTTATAATTCTTCTGTATTTATATTTATTATCATTTCTCTCACTACTGTTATAACCTAGCTTTATAGACCTATCTTATTATTCGGGTCTAAGCGAACACATATGATAGTGGGCTGCAGACCACGAACCATATTATTCCTTTATGATGTGTATTAGTTTACGTGGATTGAGACTTAATCTTGCCTTGCCATTATTAGACTTATTACCATAGTTTAGACAACTTATACATATTCGAGCGGGGCGGAGTACTCTCTATATGTAATTGGCATTTATACGTCTCATAATGCTATATATTTTGGGATTAGGGCTCAACATATTTTTTTGGTGGCCTATGTAGGTCGAGTTAGCCGTTTCGGTTACGTTACTATAACGAGTGGGCCTATAAATATGATTAAACCCTTAGAAATCTCAATCCAAACTGCCTTGACAACTCTCTTAGAAACTTCTCTACCGTCCTTGAACTTCGTATTTGCTCTTGACTATTATCTCTTTGCTTTTTCGCACCATTGCTTCTCGTCCCTTCCTATTTCGGAGTAACGAATGGTCGTGCTTTATAGAATTTCTCTAAAATTCTTGAGTTATAGTACAAATTAGTTTGCTTAATGGATTAGAGATGCCATATGCCATAGGTATCTAGTGGTGGTGATTTTTTCCATTAGTGTGCTAGGGTTATAAAAAAATTTAGTACATCATGTGTTTGATGGGTAGTGTGACCAAAGGTGGGTAGACGTCCTCAGTATAGGAAAATATATATGATCATACTAGGTTACGCCCTTATGGTAGCCACTTGATCAAGAATAGAGTGGTATTTTTAGTTTAAAGATTGACCGTCTACAATAAGAACCTAAACATAGCCTGACCCAACCCATTTACTATTATGCCCTATCAGTTGTATAGTTAGGATTAGACAGAATTGTATGTACCACTTAGCTTGGTCAAGTAAAAAGAGACTTATACAATTGTAATAATAATATGGCTAGGAGGATATAGTTAGACGTTTAGATTAGATGCACAACTTATAAGTTTTGTAAGCCCTAACTAGATAATCATAAAAACATATGAGATCCCTAGTAAGTAAATAAGTTGGCAACCTTTTAGAGTACGTTCCTTAAATATTTGAAGACAGGATGAATCATTTATTCTATGGTTGAAAAGCGCCTTCTCCCTTATCATTATTGAGTAGTTTGATAAATTGAATTTCGAGGACGAAATTCTTTTAAGGTGGGTAGATTGTAAGGACCTTGATTTTTGGGAATTATTTTTTATTTATTTTATATGATTAGATGATTGTATATTTATTAAATTATGTTTTCTTATTAATTATGACTAAAATGTACTTTTTCATATCTTTAATTTTTGGAGCACAAGAAACGCCAATTTTTTGAACATCTTTCATGAGTTTTGAAGTAGACAAGTCCACCTTCAAGTTGATATATCATATCCCATCCAAACTTGTCCCCTAGCATTCTTTTGACTTCACACAACTTCGGATCAAATTTAGGCCAATTGATTATTTACCGAAATTCTAAGACCTAACTTCCAATGTGAGTTCAGAACTCGAGATAGATCAAAACCATTCGACCCAATATGTGGTTCTGAACCATTTTGAGTCTACGACGCACACGCCAAAAGTGTGTCACTCAATCGCGTCCCCACATGCTATTTATTTATGAATGACACAAGAGACTCATGGGTTGAATTTTTGAGTTAGCTTTTATTAGAAAATATATCAGGACCTTAACCTAGCCAATTCTACTTGGTAGAGCCATGTTAGGTTGCCATGACTTAGTATAATTATTTTGAATTTATTTTAGATTGTTACACAGCCAAATAGAATTAAATACAATATTGTATATATATAATTATATTTATAATAGCCTAATACTATATATATAAGGCCATAGTCATGGTTAAGTTTTAAGATGCATAACGACTAGGAATTTTGGCACGAATAGTGTAGTGGTGCGCTTTGACTAGTATTTTGAGATGCATATCTGCTTATGTGACGAACGAAGAGCATGATGCTTCTATTTCTGCTAACCAAGAGCAAAGAATCGTTGCCTTGGAAGCTAATCTGAAGGTCATGGCTGACATGGTTGCAAGCATGCAAACGGTCATCATGACTCAACATGCTTTCTGTCGGTTGTGAATCCAATTCCAACCCAAGAAAATGCAACCGATTTTGTGCCTATCAATACTAGCCCTGGGGCACAACCTCCCCTAAATACTACCATCCTAGAGGTCATACACCTTCAAGAACAGGCTACTCCAAGTAACTTTGGTGCTGGAGTAGTGCTTACCGTACAGTCCCACCTCCAAACCTTTCAAATCAATCTGCTGCTCCTCAAACGTTAGGAGATCCTCTCGAAGAGGTCAAGCTTCTGCGAAATCAGTTTGAAGATTTCAAGAAGAAGGAAGGCTTATAGATGTTAGGGACAAGCAATCCTATCCTGCATAGTGGAAGGAAGTTCCATTCCCACCTAAATATAAGCCGCCAACCATAATATTATTTGACGGCAGCACATCTCCAAGTCAATATATCAATCACTTTGAGATGATGACTGATCACCTTCAGCAGAACGATGCTCTACTTACCAGAGTCTTCGTCGTATGTCTAGTGGGTGTTGCCTATAACTGGTATCGAAGCTTGCCAGATGGTTGCATAACATCCTTTGCAGCATTGAAGCAGATGTTCTTGGAATGATTTTATGACGGAACTCATGACATGACTATGTCCGCCCTTACCAAAATCAAACATAAGCCAAATGAAACTGCTGAACGTTTTATTGAGCGCTTCCGACGGAAGGCACTCAAAATGCCTCTAGGTAGTCTAGACGCATTGACGATAGATACATACAAATCAAACTTGTTACCTATCGTTAGCATGTGGATGGAACTTACACAATTTCAAGATTGGGGTTCCTTCATAGTAAGTGCCAGAGCAGCCGAAGATAGTGTTGAGAAGTTTAAACAACTAAGCATTCCAATGCCTAATATTGACAAAGATAAGCTTCCCACAACCAGCAGCAGTAGTCACCAAAACAATCGCAAAGGCAAAGATGCCTTAGCCATCAACCTAGGTTAGTCAGCATCTACAATAACAATACCTTCACAGAAGGCAGTACCACGACCTAAGGAAGAGTATTCCTTCGATGACGAAGACATCATGAGTATCTTCGATTTCTTGATCAAAAGCAATAAACTTTAACTGCCAGAAATCAAATGGCAGACGAAGTAGGTAAGACTGATAATCCTAAATATTACATGTATCACAGGTTTCTGGGACACCCAACCAGGATGTGCTATGCGCTCAAAGAAAAGATCCAGGAATTAATCAACGTTAAAGCAATCACTCTCCAAAAGGAAGAGAAGACAGTGACAGCCAATGTCATCTGTCTACAATTCAGAGACTTCGTTCCACAACTAGTTTCTGACGGTGTTGTCCCGATACCTAAGGCAACTATGGAGATTGTCAATCTCCCGCCGACACGAAATGACGGTTTGGTACCACTCTTAATAGCTAAAGGCAAAATAATGTGGGTTTATTCAGACCCTGTCGGTGAATTTGAACATAAAGCAAATGTTTCTTCTTCCAAATCAAAGAAGTCGACCAAGTACAAATCCTGCAACATGACTTCAAGTGAGCACTCCTCGCTTGACGGTCGTGTTCCTCTTTTGAAGAATATTTTCATTCTAACATGATCGATACCTTCTTCTCCGGATACTGTCTCGCTAATATCCGAAGTCAATTACCAGCTCGAATTCCATCGATACAGTCAGCAATCTCATGAGTTGATAATAAAGATGGGATATGACTTTCAGAAAGCCCCAAGCTTGAACAATGGAAAGGGGTCTCCGATACCCTTATCTTTACAACTTTAAGACAAAAGGTCTCGTGTTGGACTGGGATTCGGGATAGATCACACAATTCTCTATCAGAGAAAGAAGCCCTCCAAGAGCAAAGCACAAGTGAGGACCTGTAACATGGTTTCTCTCTCGCCTGCTTCTGAAGAAGAAGTCTTGACCGGTACTAGATCTGGTAGACTCTACCTTAGAGATTACCCAGATGGTCAAGAGAATAAAGTTGTCACTCCCCCTCCTGCTCCTGATTCTCCTCCAACATCAGCTCTACCAGCTGATTCGGATACTTCTAAGCCGGCAACAGCTAATAAAGGCAAGTAGCAGGTTCGCTTTAACAAGAACCAAAGAAAGACAACTCTACTATAAGGTCTTAAGAAACCATACAACTTTGACATATTGGCTTAACTGGCCAATACTCCGGTAAGATTATCAATCTTTGAGCTCCTTCGTCTCTCAAAGGAAACTCGAGAAACACTAAGTGAAGCTCTGATGCAAGATGATGCTTGTTTTGCACATCTCAAGAAGTCGGATGAAGAACCTATGGCATGCCCTTAATGTCATTGTGTGATGAAAATCAGCCAAACATCACTTTCACCCAAGATGACATGCTGTTGGAGGACAATCGGCATTGATCGACCACTTTATTTTATTGGGTACGTCGACACGATGAGGGTGGATCATATCCTTGTCGATCTCGGTCTGTACTCAACATAATCCTGAAGACTTTGCTGGATTCTCTACAGATTCTAATCCACAGTCTCTCAGCAACGGTTACAACTATTCTTGGATTCAACTTTGGGAAGAGTCAACCGCTGGAAAAGATTCACCTAAGAATCCAAATCAGCGATCTCCGTACAAAAGCCACTTATTACATGATTGACAACTACGTTTCCTACAACATATTACTAGGAAGGCCGTGGTTGCATGAACATAACATTGTGCCATCCATGCTCCACCAATGCTTTAAATATGTGGGTGAAAACGGAGAGATTAAGAAGGGAGTTGTTGACCTCAATCCTTTTCGAGGTGTCAAAGCCTATTATACGGATTACAGAATGTAGAAAGAAGAGTACATGAAGGCCGTGTTGGCTATGGACCCAAAAAATGACCCGGATGACGTCTTGGTGATTCTAGTCAAAGGACGCACCTCTCGTCCTTCCTCTTCTTAGATGTTGACTATCACTCTTGCCCCTTCTACTGAAAAAGGGGAGCAAAGAGATCTCACCTCTTCTTAGCCTCTTGTTATCGACCTCCGTCGTAACAAGCCTACCACTTCTCTTTCTCCTCCTCTTGTTATTGACCTGGCAACATCTCCATCCAATGTCACAAATGCTGCTGTAACTGTTGAGACTAAAAATATCTATAAAACAGTGTCTCCTTTGCAGTATATTGATGTCAACTTTTATGCATAGAACTACTTAGAAATTTTGGACAATTTTAAACCTCTTTCTAGGAGCAATTCAACCTTTCCAAGATGATATCGTATACGAACCGGTGCAAAGTTTATTCTTCGTAGTTCCTCCACAAAACGACAATGAGCATCAAATTCTCTTTAGCAAAGAACATAACCAAAGAAATATACTCGACAGAGATTCTGAAAATGATGATCATGGAAGAAGAAAACTATGTCATTATAGTCAACAATCTAGGAATATCATCCGAAAAATGGGTTATAACTTCGGGTCTGGACCGAATGGAGGAAAAGGTAGACGTACTCGTATTCGACTACCTGCTACGAAAGGAAAGTCATCACACTACAATAAAAAGACCAGACATGGGTTAGGCTACATTACGCCAAACATAACCCTGGATATATCTGAATCAGATGAAGAGATACGATCTCACTCTTCTAATTCAGTTTCATGGGATTCAGACACCAGCATAGGGGAAGTTCATTAACTGACTCTATCTGTCAATATAGTGACAACTGAATTCCCAGAAGAGGATGACAATGATGACTTATGAGGATAAGCCTTGGGAACAAAGGATGGATACTCAATGGAAACTTCGCTTCGAACAGCGAGAACCACCCACTAAGGACGAGTTAATCCAAATCGACGTCGGAGACGAAGCTTCTCTAAGCCCAATCTTTATCAGCAAAAGTCTTCCTGAGACAGACTAACAGGACTTGATTCAGCTTATTTGAGAATACATTGATGCGTTCTCTTGGAGCTATGAAGATATGTCGGGACTAGATCCTTAGGTTGCTACTCATAATCTCATCATTTTGCGAATTGCTAGACCGGTCAAACAACAACAGCGACGGTTCTGACCTGATATGATGGACGCCATAGAAGCTGAAGTCAAGAAGCTTATCGCCTATGGCTTTGTTAGGGAAGAACAATATCCCGACCGGGTGGCTAATATCGTCCCGGTTATGAAGAAAACATAAAAAGTCTGAGTCTGTATCGACTTTAAAGATCTCAATGCAGCTTATCCCAAAGACGAGTTTTCTCTTCCAATCACTGATGTCATGATCAACAACACCTGCGGGTTCGAGCATGTAATCCCACTATATTTTATATGAATTTATTTAATTTATTTTAGATTTATAGTATTTTAATTATTAAAAAGTAAAGGGAATTTTTGTGTGATATTTGTTATAGTCATACTTTTGGGATTTTAGTGTTCATTTTCATAATTGGAGAGAAGTGCTACAAGTGTCTCATATATATATATATATATATATATATATATATATATATATATATATATATATATATATATATATATATATATATATATATATATTTCTTTTTTTACGTATATATATATATATATATATATATATATATATATATATAAATATATATATATATATATATATATATATATATATATATATATATATATATATATATATATATATATATATATATATATATATAAGTATATTGTATATAGGTGCTATTATATACATGTATAAATATAGTGGACTTTATATATAGGAGTATATAGTAAGAGTAATATATATGTATATATACAAAAAAAACATAATTGTGTATATAAGATATATTGCTTGCAAAATTTTTTGGAAATATGCTACTTGAGTATTAGTGAGTTTAGGAATTTTTATGAATTTTTATATAATTTTGGTACCTATCGATATATATATATATATATATATATATATATATATATATATATATATATATATATATATATATATATATATATATATATATGTATATATATATATATATATATATATATATATATATATAAGGTACCAAAAAAAAATGTATATATATATATAAGGTATATAGTTTAGAAAACAAAAGAAAAAAAGAAAAAAAAACCCATGGAGTACTGTTCACGTGAACAGTACTCATCCCCACCTCGACTCACGCGAGCACAGGCCAAACGGTCAGGAGAATCCAAATCAGATTCTCCTCAATCCTTCTCCAATTCGTTTCAATATTTTTTGTATGACTCTATCTAAAATTCTCTATGGAACTGACCTATCAATCAAAATCAAAACATTGATACGAAATCGAATTTAATTGGGATTTAAATTTGATATATAAGCCGACCCCGATAGCAACTTCACGAAAAACCTAGAAAAATTTCTATTTGATAACTCGAGCGAACCCTAGAAGACCCAGACCCCCTTGCACACAATTCCAGCTTTCTGCACACCGCCATCTGCCATCGAGTCGTCGGAGTGACGCTCAAACCCGACGAAACATGGCACCTTGTTCTGATAACGCGGCCTCGAGGTAACCCCCTTCAACCCCATGTTCCTTCATGTATACTAAATCAATTTCGATTCTACGAAGTTCTATAGGAAGCCTATGTAACCCTCTTCGAAACCCTTCAAAGGGATTTCTACATGACCTTCTGGATCGACAGTAAACTCGACGCAAAGTTGAGTAAAAAAATTTCTCAAAAACATAATAATTGACAGTTTAAGAACCCAACTTGGAAGCCAGTTACTGAACTGTATATGAGGGTTTTTGATAAACTAATATAAAATAGTCCAAGACAACAAAAACAAGATTAAAATGCACCTGGTAGTTTTACTTTTCAGTTAGTGTACAGGAAGTTATTCATTGATGAAGATTCAAGAAAAACTGGGTTAAAAACATTAAAATTCAGAAAACTTTCCTGATACGGTGTGCACCCCGACAAACCGAGCGACGTGGTCACAAACCATAAATATCAAAAGGCATGTATAGATGTTGTCAACTTGTAGGAACTGACGGAACTCGATTTCGTTGCATGTGCGCGACGAAATCAGTGCGTATCCGTCAAGATACCCCCATATCGACCTTTTGCAAACTAGGCCATAACTTCGTGTATAGTCGTCGGTTCAAGATGAAACTTTTGCCAACAGAATCGTATCAAAATTTTGGTCCTGTATGCCAAGTTTGGTCCGATCCTGAGAAGGTCGATCGGAACGCCTATTCAACGGGCCCACGACCCGATCCAACGGGCAAAATTGTGCACGGCCCGCCAGAATCTAACTTTGGACATACGGTTGGGTTCGTCTCCTCAAACCGAACCAGTAGACATATAGTTTGATGACTTTAGAGACCATAGATATTGGCACACATTTCGCTGCAAAATGAGTCCAACAGCGGATATCGTTTTGACTCGAAATTATGATTTTGCCCTTTGTCCAGAATTTAACTTTTGGACAGGCATTTCTTAGACATATCTTTTACACCAGAAATGTTATTGATGTTTGTTTCATCATCCGGAGCCGTTCATGGATTTTGACTTTTCATTGCTGACGTGCTTGACTGTTGGATTTGTCATTCCCGCACCATCAAACAAGATACCTTGCCACCATACTCTGTGATTTACTTTTACCTTATTTTTAGTTATTTATATTCAGCATTATTTATCTGTTGCTAGTATTATATCATTGTGCATCCAAGTCACACTTGGGTGCAAGCGACTATATCGATCATTTTACTTACTTTTGTTCTATTTTTTGCATTGACTTAGCCTAGTGACCACCCATTGATGATAAGGTATCCGTATATCCCATACGGCCTTGACATATGCTTTATCACATGCTATGAGTCACATGTAGGATACGTACTCGCGTAGTCGGCTGGCCATCGTTACGTCTGGGGCTTGCGATAGATAGGAGTAACTGCCAATAAAATTGCATGCAAGTAGACTTGGCAGTTACTAGAGGTTTATATGAGTCATGGAGATGACGATACTAGGCATTTGGGTGGGGAGAACGATACCTAACGTATGGGCTTCCATTGCACATTCCCTTGTAACCCGGAAGATCCGCTGGAGATACGGGTATGATTATCCATTCAGGTTGGCCACTGTCGTTCTTGAACATTATGTGGTTGGTCACTGGTGCCCAAGAGGGGACTATACCGGATCCTATTATTAGTCAGGGCTCATTCGTCGAAGGATTTTATCTCAAATGCATGTTCACAATAGAACGGTTAAGAACCCTATTACTTGCATCACTCTTTTACTTATTATATATCACAGTTTATACGGCATGGTACTTTCTTGTATCTTGTTACGTCCCTTTGAGGACCTGGTTATCTCTCCAGGATTAGACGATTTCCTATAGGAGTACGGTGCGGTATTGGATCCATCTTTTGTGGACGACTAGGCATTCCCTTTCGACATTTAGCTCTATCCTTGTTTTGAGATTTATTGAGACTATGTAGTGGACCACTTTATATTTCTTTTCTTTCTATTTTGTGGAGGTTGGACTCCGATCATTTGAGATTATTTTTTATAGATGTTTGGAGTGGGTATGTCCACCCGGCTATCTCTTGACTCGTTTATTTATTTTGGACTTCTTATATATTATGTGTTGAGCTGTGGATGAGATGTAGTTTACTTATATTCTGGCCTATAATTATTATTATTTACAGCTTATGTACATGTACGAAGATTCTATATATTGGAGTATTCTTCGTATATGTGCAGCTGGCACGTCTACGTACTCGTTCCTAAGTATTTTGGGACTGGGGAGTGACAGAGAGAATGTCTTTCATGGATGGATTCTCTGGATATAATCAGATCATTATGAATCCTGAATATAAAAAGCATACATCTTTCTGTACTCCTCTTGGAGTCTATTGCTATAGAGTTATGCCATTTGGTCTCAATAACGCTGGTGCCACCAATCAGCGGGCTATAAGTACTATTTTCTATAAATATTTATGAAAAACAGTCGAATGCTATATTGATGAAATTGTCGTCAAAAGTCGTTTAAAGGAAGATCACATCCAAGACTTAAGGACCATTTTCGATCTAATGCGTCAACATCAACTCAAAATGAATCCTACCAAGTCATTTATAGGAGTCTCTAGTGGCAAATTTTTCGGATTCATTATTACCTCTAAGGGTATATACGTTGACCCCGAGAAAGTCAAAGTCATCCAAGAGATGCATCCTCCACGTAACCTAAAAGAGCTATGAGGATTCTAGGGATGACTTGCCTATATTAAGAGATTTATCTCAAATCTCTCTGGACGTTGTAGACCGTTCACTCAACTAATGAATAAAGGTGTGTCTTTCGTTTGGACTGATGAATGTCAGCAAGCATTTGAAGATATCAAGCGATATTTGATGAACCCTTCAGTCCTACTTTCTCCAATCACAGGAATACCCTTCTTGATGTACGTTCGAGGAATGGATCACTCTCTCGGTGCCCTCCTAGCTCAGAAGAACAAGGAAGGTCATGAGCAAGCAATCTACTACATCAGTCGCACAATGATCGATGCTGGACATCGATACAGTCCGGTGGAAAAAGAATGCCCAGCCTTGATGTTTGTCATCCAGAAGACGCGTCATTACATCACGGGCCAGACCATCCATGTCATCTCCAGAGTCAATCCTCTACGAGTCCTGATGAAAAAGCCTAGTATACTAAACTCTAGACTTACTACATGGGCAATATTACTAGCACAGTATGATATGATTTATGTCCCATAAAAGTCTGTTAAGGGTCAAGCCCTAGCTGACTTCTTGGCTGCTCATCCAATTCCTGAAACTTTAAAACTCTACGATGAAATTCTTGATAAGACTCTAGAGTCCAACATGATTTCTTAAGGAATACTCGTATGGCGTCTATTCTTTGATGGTGCATCTAGAATTCGAACCAACGGAATTATTATCACTGGAGTAGGAATAGTCCTCGTATCCCTAGAAGGACTATCCATTCAAATAGCCTATTCTCTGGACGAGCCATGTTCTAATAATGTTGCTGAGTACAATGCTTTGCTTATCGGTCTCTAGTTAGCCAAGCAGCTGGATATCGACTATCTTGAGGTATACAGAGATTCTAAACTGATTATAAACCAGGTTAGAGGCACGTACGAGGTCCAACATCAAGATCTCATCCCTTATCAAGAAGCAACAGTTAAATTGGCTATGTCATTCAAAGGTTTCTTTATTGAACATGTACGCCGAGCGTGCAATATAGAAGCTAATGCGCTCGCTAATCTAGGAGCAGTGTTAGCTGTCTTTGTGAAAAGGCAACAGTTAATCGTTATCACTAATCAAGAATTATTCTGTGTCGAGAATAATCTGAATATCGAATTCAACAATGCGGTTTAAATTTGCACTACTAGCAAGGACTAGAGGACTCCGTTCATCGATTTCACAGTACATGATATCTTGTCGGAAGATCCTAAAGAAGCTACGGCCATCAGTCGTCGGTCACTCCGATTCTACTACAATCATTCGTCCAAGACACTTTATCGTCGATTTTTCGATGGTATGCTTCTGTGCTGTCTTACGGGTGAGGACGCAAAATAGATACTACGTGAAGCTTATGACAGTGTCTGCGGTGCATATCAGCCCGGTCCTAAGCTATAAGACCGTATTAGACGTATAGGATACTATTGGCCCACCATGGTGGCAGATACAATTGAATATGCAAGGAAATGCAGAGCATGCCAAATCCACGTAGATTTTATCCATCAATCATCAGATTTCTTGTATTCTACTGCGGCATCATAGCCTTTTGAAGCCTGGGGCATGGACATCATCGGTCCTATCAATCGACCATCATCTCAAGGACATCGGTTCATCCTAGCTATAACCGATTACTTCTCAAAATAGGCAGAAGCTATTCCTCTGGCCGAAGTCAACACAAGCAGTATCATCAACTTCATTAAGCATCATGTCATCTATCGGTTCGGAGTACCTCGAAGAATCATTCATGACAACGGACCTCAGTTCGTGAGTCAAGCATTCACTCGATTTTGTAATAACACTCGGATCAAAAATATTGCTTCTACAGCTTATAATCCTGCAACCAACGGTTTAGCTGAAGCATTCAATAAAATAATTATTAAACTCCTCAAAAAGTTTGTTTCTGCCAATAAATACAATTGGAGCAAAAAGCTTGGAGAATGTCTATGGGGATACCGCACTACGATACGTACTCGACTGGATGTACACCATTCTCTCTGATGTATGGATGCGAAGCTATCTTACCGTTGGAGATTCAAATTTCATCCTTAAGGATAGCTATCGCCAACGAGTTGACAACGAAAAATAATGATCGTCTTCGATTTCAAGAGCTTGAAGCACTTGATGAGAAATGGATGCTAGCTCAACAGCATATTGAGCTATATCAAGCCCGAATCTCAGAAGCATTCAACCACAAAGTCAAAGTACGAACCTTTCAAAATGCAAGCTAGTCCTTACTATCAGACGTCCTATGACTATGACATACATGAGCAAAGGCAAGTTTGAGCCAAAATAGAAGGGTCCCTATGTCATAAGCAAAGTCTTCTCTAACGGGACTTACCAGCTGACTGGAATGGATGGTCGGATCGCTATGATGCCTATGAATGGCAAATTCCTGAAGAAATATCATGTTTGAAAGTATGTATTATATTTTCTGATAAATATTGTACATACGCAAATCTTCGAATTATTATCTTTTATTCATTCTTTAGTGAATAAACCCACAAATAATAAGTCCTTGAAAATTCCCAGTGGAGTCTAACCAGATCTTATGGTACATCATCAAAAGATTAACCCATAACATCCACCACAACATGTCATCACAACATCATCTTTTGAAACCCAGTTGTTTTAAAAGATATCTTATTCTTGAGCCCCAATTGGTTCAAGGATAATCAACAGATATACGAATTCACGTCCATACTATCTCTGAATTCTTCTATCCGTATCAACGACTTGTCATATCCATATTACCTCTGATAATATCGTCTCAAAAAATAACATCATGTCAAAATTATACTCTATCACGTCCACATTACCTATGAACAGATATAATAAGTGTTGTTATTTTCGAGAAATATGTCATATCTAGTATCTTTGAACATATTTCTTATTTTTATCTATTACTTGTGTCTCAAACAGATACATGATAAGTAATAGAGACACAAAAAAATGAGAGAGTTTGGAAGGAAGAAGAAGACAAAGAGAGTTCGAGAATAAAATATTTTTAGAGAAAAACTCGCTCTCTCTCTCTCCCCGTCCCGTGGTTTATTTATAGCCTAAGCCTACATGTAATGTCCGTGCAAATCGTGCACAAGACAACGGGTCGTTCGAGATTATGGGCGCGTCAATCACGCGTGAATGCTTCTTATTCAAAGTATTTCAAATTTTAAAAATTTTAAAATTTGAAAACTTTGACAGGGGTCTTGTAGAAGCTTAAAAATATCAAGACAATGCAGTACGCTATTCACAGATAGCGCTAGGACTTATCTATCAAATAGCGCACAGTATCTAATCGCGCCTAAACTCAAATAGTGCCACCTTCAGATAGTGTGGGCTGCCACATAGAAATCTTCCCTAAGAAGCTAAGTTGTCAGTCATGATCACTAACAGCACGACAGTCGATAAAAATCTCTTCAGATCTTGAGCACGCAATGCTCGAGAAGATTTTGTTAGATTTGCCTTAATGACGGCCATTCATTTCTCAAAGCCATTCATCGATGGCGTGAAGTGGTTAAAATTATTCAGGGACTTGATGCTCAGTGCTTTTCGCAGTTGGCACCAATCAACACACGTGTCATTCATGTACTGACGCTAATCAAACAATCATCATCCAGAAGCAGTTAGATGATGTGGTGCACATGCCACTAATCTCGAAGAACGCACATGCAATACTGCCCACGACCAAATGCACTTCTCTCACATAATGCCACGTGTCCCAGGCAGTTAAGCTAACCATTCGTGCGACTGGACGATTGTGTGCCATATAGTGCATAATCAGCCATATTTTGTACTGTGCACTAATCATAATAACTACTTGGCAGTTATACCAAAACTCTATGAAAGGAGTTCAAAATCACTCTTCAAGGCATCATTAATTATCATAATCAACTGAATCAAGCTTCAGCAGAACGCTCAAGAGCTTTTCTTCTTCGACATCGCATAGTCCAATAGATAAAGTGATCATCTTCTGATCAGATTTCTATAGGAGTACTTCCCCATAATTCAATTGTACTCTTGTACTCTTTTCTTTTTCTTAGCTTGTATTTAAACTTTTGTTTTTATAAACAATCGTCAGATCACAATCTTTAGTGAGTTCGAGCCAACGTCATTACCGTAAGTTCAAGTCTCATTGAGTGAAAATGTACTTAAGGATTTTGTGATTCGTGTCGATGCTTGAAGCCATAACAGAAAGATAGAATCGCCATCATCTTCAACGCAAACACAATCGCCGCCAATTCTAAATCATGCACAGGATAGTTCTTTTAATGCTGGTTCAACTATCTTAAAGCAAAATAAATCACTTTATCCCTTTGCATGAGTACGCACCCTAAGCCTGTTCTCGAAGCGTCACTAAATAACTGAAACCCTTCTGGCCCGTCTGGAAGTGCAAGGATTATAGCTGAGATGAGCCGCTACTTTAACTCCTGGAAGTTAGATTCACAATCGTCGTTCCACTTGAATGCGACTCCTTTCTAAGTGAGGCGAGTCAGAGGTGACGCAATCTTAGAAAAGTCCCTTACAAATCTTCGGTAGTAGCCCGCCAAACCGAGAAAACTACGGATATTGCCTACCGAGGTAGGTCATTTCCACTCGACAATCGCTTCAATCTACTTTGGGTCGACTGTGACGCCTTCTACCGAAATAACGTACCCAAAAAAATGTCACGTTGCTCATCCAGAACTCACATTTACTCATTTTGGCATATAGTTGATGTTCACACAAGGTCTGTAGCACCGTCTTCAAATGCTCTGCATGTTCTTCCTTGCTCTTTGAATAGATGAGAATGTCGTCAATAAATACGACCATAAATTTGCCTAGTATCAATAGGTTCTCTTAGATTAACAGCATACTTATGATCAACTATGGAAACTTAGTCTAGTAAATAGGTGATAGTTGGCTTTTATCTTGGTTATGCTTAAACTTATGTGAAGAAGGAAACTATGGAAGAGAGAAAAATACAACACTTATTGTTCCTTATCTTTTGTCAGCAAGGGTCTCCTGTAACACCCAGTTTCTAAAATGAGGGTAATTTTAAAATTTTGTATTTTAATTTATTTAATTATGATATTTAAATAATAATATAATTTTTGGTAATTTTTAATCATTTAAAACTATTTTAAGTTATGACTTATGATTTTGGTGTTTGACTAGTGTAACCTTAGAGCCTAGCCATGTGATTAGGATGTTTAACTAGTACATTTTAGCCTAGAGGGTATTTTGGTCATTTTAGGATTTATTTGAATTTATTATGATTTATGATAATTTTTGTGAATTTAATATTAATTAAATATTGTTATGTGTTATGTTAGTCTTGACTAGTTGAGACTGTGTAGACTAACCTAGAAACTAACCCTAGTTGGTGACCCTAGTCTAACTCTAGTTAACCTACTTTAGTAATTAGAAATTAGTTTTAAGGTAGGAAGGATTACTTAAGTGAAATTAGTTCATGACTTATGGCTTAAGTCAATGACTTATGATTTATCAATTTTAAGACTTGTGATTAAGCCATAGGCCCATGACTTAGGCCCAAAACCAAATTAAACCCACCCATGGCAGCCACTATTAGGGTTTTCCCTTGCCTATAAGTAATCTCTTAGTGTGTTCTTGCCTCTTTTTAGGTTTGCCCTAATTTTGGAGGAGAGGTAATTTCCCCTATGCTCAAAATTCCTAATTAATTCATTTTAGCTCCTTTTTAGTCCTATTCTTTTACAATAGGATCTAATTTATGTTTATATACTGATTTTAGAGGAGCACCTCAGTTTGCATGCCATTTGGAGATTTGGAGTTGCCATTTGGAATCCCATCTTTGAAGCTTTTCTTGAGTTTTTATACTCAATAGGTAAATCATCTAAACTCATAGTTTTCCTGATTTCTATGCATATAAGGTTAGGTTTTAGGGTTTCCTAGCTGTCCCCAAAATTTGGGCACAATTTGTGTCCATTTCGTGTCCGTATCGGACACGTATCATGATAGGTGCATAGGTGTTTGTAGAAATGCCACTTAGGAAATTATTTTTGTATTTTTGAAATGTAATTGCATGAATTTGTGGATCTTGATGTGTGTATTAATTTTTGTGAAGGTGTCCTGGTGTTTCGTGTCCATTTGTGTCCTATTTTTGCGCGTAGACACGCAGCACGAGCCCGTAGGCCGTGTCCTGTATCACAGGCTCAATTTCTCTGGACACAGGACACGTCGTGTCCTAGTTTTTTTTGTGAGCCTTGGGGCGGTGTTTGCGACCATGCTCCCAAAATTTGGGAGCATCTCGTAGAGTGTGCGTGGCGCAATCGCCCCCGCACTGGCCGCGCACTCTCGTACGCAGGCGGCTGTGCACGCGCACAGGTGCTGCTGACACGGGGTTCGTGTCGTGCCTATGTGTCACGTGGACATGTTTCAGGCTGACACAGACCTAGCCCTACCCTGGGATAACCTAGGTGCACACCCACGTGTTGTATCGTGTCGTGTGTCGCGTGTTATACGCGCGTGCACGCGTGCACGACGATTAATTGTGCACAGTGCGTGTCTGTGTTCGTACAGCTATTTGGACACGATTTGTGTCTAATTTTTGGACACGAAGACCCTATCTAGTATCCTCACATATATATTACTAATTACCAACCATTTTAAATTGATTGTTAATGGATTTTTATTTCGAATTTAGGATTTCCTAATATGGACTGATACGCATTGAAACTCATTCACTGTTTCAATTTTGGGTTTTAAGTTTGCATATTTAAATTGATTTTTGTGATGTTAGTATTAGTTTAGATTTAGCTACATGTGTGTTAAATGATGATCATGTTAGATTGCAATTTTGATGGTTTATTGAGTTCGAATTCTGGGATTTCCCAATATGGACTGATACACTTGGCTGAAATGATTTTTCTGAGTTTTAATTATTATTTTTACTGATTTTAATAATGTTAGATGGTTATTTAGTTCACCTACACATTGGTTAACTTTGATTGTGTATATGCTTTGGGTTTTGCATTGGGTTTGGGTTTCCTGTCAGATTCAAAAAAACTGAAACATATTGACTGAAACCCCTTAAACTGGAAACCTGGGACTGAATGAACATGAGTTCATTTACTTAATGTTTTAATTCCTGAAAACAAACTAAGGCCTGAGAAACCTATTAAACCTAAGATTTGAATCCTGTTTTTAAACTGATGTTTGATTCAAAACTGAGATTTGTGAAAACTGAGATTAGTGAAAACTGAGAGTGGCATTGGTTTTAAACTTGCATTTCAGGTTTTGATTCCAATTTTGTTTGGGTTTGTGTGTTAGCTGTAGGAGTAAACTGCCATTACTTAATTTCCAAAGATTATCACCATTCAATGAACTTGACATTCCCTGTCATTGTACTGCATAATCCCAAACCTGAGAACTGAAGCCTATATTACTTCCTCAACACACACACACAGTTCTCTTCACTCACAAAACTGAATCACCTAACACACACCCATATGATTTTGACATACACACACACACATTAGTTAACCCCCACACATTTTTCCTATCACTCTAATTCCTGTCACACACAGTCCCATGAATCACACACATTATATATATATATATATATATATATATATATATATATATATATATATATATATATATATATATATTATATAACCTACGTGTATGTGTATTCACATGTATATATGTTATGTGGGTAAATAGTTATACTAGTGTGTATGTGGAATGTGTAGTGTAATGCCAATATTGCATTGCCCTTTATAGGGTGTATATAGATAATGATATGTGAGTGTAATTTATAGATATATATAGCCTATGTGAAATGTGTAGTGGGTTATGAAGTAGAATTTCATTAGCCTATTTGTGTTGGCCCATGGCCTAGGTAGAATGGCCTATGGCATGTGGTGGATACACTTGTGTATCACTAGGCTAGTGTGACTTGTGTGATATTTTGCTAGTTGACCTAGAATTGACTGGTTAAGCCTAGGTTTGACCAACCTAGACTAGTTTGACCAAGTTTAACCTCGTTTGACCTAGTTTGACTTAATTAGACTAGAATTGACCTAGATTGACTGTTAGGTTGACTAGAGTTGACCAAAGGTTGACTTTAGCCTAGATTGACCCCAAACTTCATGTAGATGCATTGTAGCAGTCTATTTCCTTATTTTAGACTTGTTGTGACTTGTACTGTTCTATAGGAGACAGACACCACTCCTCGGACAGTATATTCTCTTCGGACGTTCAGAATACCAGGCAAGTACATTCTCTGATCATTTTATATCATGTTTAGAATTATTTTCCTGCTTTAAATTACTATACTTGATACTGTCACGTTGGTCACACGGATTGGTACTATATGGATCTTTTCATGAGATGTTATCCCCCTCGGGACCATCGGATACTGCATGTTTTGTGCGTTTCATGAATCATCACGTATCTCTATGCTGCCACTGATTCACGAATCGCTTGTGACACATGTACTCTCATGTTCACAAAGCCATCATGAATCACCTTTACGTATCACTCATTTTGTGAGCCATGTGAAGTTTCACGAATCTTAACATAACTTGAACAGATCCTTGTGTATTGATTGGGAATGGGGGAGTAGAAATAGGCATGTGAATATTATCCAAGTAGCTGTAGTCATGAATCACTCTCTTAGTTGTAGTCATGAATCTCCTATGCCATTCACATGTTTATATTTTACTCTGACTCACTAGTCACTGTTAATTCTCTATGTATAGTAGATATTTCTATTATAGTTCTCTCTCTGCTTACATACTGTATTTCTTCAGTTCATGTATCTTACTTTACTGCATGATTATATTTTCTAACCTGCTATGATCTGTTGAGATGTACTGTGCTCGCTCATGTCCTGACTGGACCTGTTGAAAATATTACAGAGGATGAGGAGGAGGAGGCCCTATGTACCACCTATTACGGAGCAGGCTTGGACGACACCTGCGACCTGGTTCCTCTAGAGGACCCAGCTGCAGTACAGGATGCTACTCCCATAGTCTAGGCTAGATAGCTAGGCTTTAGCTTTTCTTTCAGCATTGTTTTTTGACTTTCAGTTGTTGTTCTGAGATGTTGTATATATTTAGAGACTTGTATTGAGCTGGATGTTCTTGAGTTGTTATCTTAGACACTTAGATTCTCTCTCTTATTTGTATTAAATTGTGGTTTTGATCTCTCTATCTACCTTTACTATTCTGTATCTTCTTAGATGTGATTGAGACTGTTCTGTTATGTCATGTGAAAATCGTAATTTCAAATAATTATTTATATAATTTAATTAGCTAATATAATTAATTATTAGTTGTTAATTTAGGAAATTTCATTTTTAGAAAAATTATTAAAAGTGGAAATTTTATCAAAACATGTAATTTTCTAATTAATTACTTAGATTAAAATTATTATTCAAAATTGGACTTTTTGATTGACAGGCCCAGACCAGAACCCAAAAACATTTTTTTAAATTAAATTTTAGAGTTACAAAATATTTAGTTATTTTTCTAAAGAAAAATCATGTATCATTTATAATTTCATAGCCCAATTAATTTATCCCATGTCATGTAAAGTTTTTCTCTTAAAACCAAGCCCATTGGTTATAAGCCCAAATCCATTAAGCTTTGGTTATTAAACCCTTTTAACTTAGAAACCCATTAGCCATTAGTTATAGATTTTAACCCATTAGTTAATAACCCATTCTTTAATTTTAGGTAGAGAGAGAGTGATAACTCTCTGTTGGGTTCTCATCTAATGAGAATCAAAGCTCTTCAGTTAGCCGACCCCCTACCTCCCGTAATCGGCCGAGACCGCCGACCTCCCTTTCCTACTCCTATAAAACCTTTCCCCACCCTTCTCCATCATCCACTACTCACTTCCCCTTTCTCCAAAGAATTAACCCCAAACCCTAGCCCCAGTTTTTGGAGCCGATCCCGACCGCCGTCCCCTCCCCGAGCTGCGATCTCCGGCGCCACCCAGCCCGACCCGCGCGACTCCCCTACGCGGCCCTCCTCCAGAGCCGACCTAGGCCGATCCCGAGCGGATCTAGCGCTGCCCCGCTTCCAGGCCGATCCGATGACCGCTTTTCCAGCGCCTCTCCCGGTGTCACGCCCCAGAACCAGAATACTGGAGAGCGGGGGCAGACATAGCCAGCTACGTATATTGAAATGGGAACCACCTCGATATACGGTCACGGCTGTCTAGAAATATGAGGGTTTACTACAAGCCAACAGTCTCTTATGGTCATGAACAAGCCTAATGTCTCAATCAAGAGCAAGTAATTAAGGTCGCCAGATGTATGATCATTAAATATACAATAATAAGGCGTCCCAAATATTACATATTCAGCTGATCATGAAGCTAGTCGTACAAAATACGGGGACTAGCAAGAGTTAAGTCATACATAATCAACCCTAGGATTTGTTAATCATGTTTACAGCCCGTAGGCAGACAGTAAGTAAAAGTGCATCGAGCTAACAGGTGCTCGTCGGCTAAATGTCTCAAAAGAATAATTTTACAATAGAGTAAGCGAAACAAAATAGAAAACCCACTCGTAGCCCAGGTTCTTTCTAGTCGCCACCATTGGGCTGGAAGCTTGGTAGATCCTCGGGAGCTGCTCCGAAATCTGGCCACACAAAACCAGCTGGGTCAACCCCAAAAAGAGCAAGTGCCACAAGGAGGCCACGAAATAAGAACAAAAGCCAGCAATCAGCACAAGAAAATTAACATATAATATTAAGACTAGAATTTATGAAAATATGTCAGGATGATATACGACGAGATAACCATGGAACTATTCCGATAACCAGGTTACAACCCGTAAACCAAACAAGGACCGGGGTTGTAACCCTTCGTCTGAACAGAACTTGGTTTTCCACCATTTATCGGCAAGATAATAATGTAAGAAATCAAGACAGGGAGCAATCTTGTACTGAATCAAGACATGGCTAGACTGGTTATACCTCATTCAATCAATCACGGCCAAGCAGATACTACGGCTTACTACTTTAACTAACTAGGGTTATCACAGGCCTAATTACTAACGAGATGCAGTGAGATTGTTCCACAGCCACAAGCCCTGCAGACCATCCAGGCTACCCAGGCCAAAAATTAGGGGTTGAATTCAGGTGGGTACATCGTCCGGAAGACAAATGTACCCTTAGGTGACTTAGAGGGTGCAACACGCGACGGTGTGCAGGAAATGTGCCCTACTCGACGGCAGGCTACAGATCCCAAGAGCGCCCAGGTAACGGGATTGCCTGTAGCTGTGTCATCTCTTCATGACTACTGTGTTATTCTAGTTATTAACCTTAATCCTTTTAGTAGGTACTCCTGACCATGGTACTCAGGAGTCCCATCCTAGACATGATGTAAGACAGGACAAGTGGATTTAACAAGCAAGCAAGAAAGAACTACCCTCGGTGTCAAGGCAAGTCAAGTACAGCATTAAAATAAATTATGTCAGGGTACTTGTTAGGAGTGCGCCACGACGGGCCACTATCATGTCAGGTTGGTCATGTCAGGAGTACACCACTATGGGTCACTGTCGTGTTATGCTAGTTCCTTGTCATACCAAGCCATGTACCATAGTCATTCCAAACATATTAAGTAAAATCAAGTTCATGACAAAAGGCGTAAGGATATAAAATGGGCATAAAATATCTAATAAAATATCAAAAAACAGGGTTATAAAAGAGCCAAGCTTAAAGAAATAAAACTAAAACTCCAAGAGCTAATGGGTTAAGCAAAGGATCAAGGGGCAGCATACGTGCAAAAGCACGCACGTAAGGCTCGCTCAAGTCTGCGTACCAAGGCACACTCAAGGGGAGCAGCGTACGTAAAAGTCACGCACGCTCAAGGGGAGCAGCTGCGAGAAAGTCACGCACGCTCAAGGAGAGCAGCTGCGTGAAAGTCACGCACGCTCGAGGGGAGCAGCTGCGTAAAAAGTCACGCACGCTCAAGGGAGCAGCTGCGTGAAAAGTCACGCACGCTCAAGGGAGCAGCTGCGTGAAAAGTCACGCACGCTCAAGGGAGCAGCTGCGTAAAAAGTCATGCAAGCTCAAAGAGACAGCTGCGTGAAAAGTCACGCACGCTCAAGGGAGCGGCTGCGTGAAAAGTCACGCACGCTCAAGGGAGCAGCTGCGTGAAAAGTCACGCACGCTCAAGGGGAGCAGCTGCGTGAAAAGTCACGCACGCTCAAGGGAGCAGCTGCGTGAAAAGTCATGCAAGCTCAAGGGGGCAGCTGCGTGAAAAGTTACGCAAGGCTCAAGGAGACACGCTTCCAATAGGAAGCGTACTCAAGTTTGCGTACGCACGCTAAAGAGCACGCATAGCTCAGTGTGCGTAAGCTAAACAGCTCTGCACACTGCTCATTGTCTTCTCCAGACAGCAAGAACACCATGGCTGAACCCAAGCTTCCAAGCATCATAACTTGGCCATCCGAACTCCAAATCCGGATTTCCAATGTTCCAACTGGAGTGAAACTGAATGCTCTTCCACATGAAAACATCAAAACCCATGAAAAACCAACTTAAAGAGATCAAACCATACAAAATCTGAAAATAGAAATAACTTAGATCTAGAGCAAAGGAGACTTCAAATCACAAAACACCAAGTTCTAATGTTGATCACCATGTCCTAATCTAGCAAATGAACTAAGAAAAATAGGGCTCTCATGAAGTGGCAAGGTGTACTTGCCTAGGGTTAGGAGAGTTGTGTAGAGGAAGGAGAAGAAGAAGAAGAAAGAAATTAATGGTGGAAGTTATGAGGAGAGAGAGTGGTAGGTGGGGGTTATAAAGAGGGAGAGTTGTGGTGGGGATGAGGGGTAACATAGGGCTAGGGTGTTCCAACACATAAAATCGAACCAAACCGAACCATCCCCAATAAAACCGAGCCATGCCAAAACCAAAATACGAGAAATACCGAAATCCTACAAGTTGAGAAAAATAAAAATATATACCAAAAATCCAGATACGAGTATAAATACGAAATACGGGAAATACGGGAAATGAGGGTGACAACTCTACCCATCTTAAAAGAATTCCGTCCTCGGAATTTAATCAAGGAGCTAGAGATTGCCACGATAAGCTACACTAAGCACAGGCAAGTTACACTAAGTAGTTCAATCATACAATGCAAGCAAGAAAGGGAAAACGTAAGGCATAAGAAAGATATTATACCTCACGAGTCAAACAGGTAGGGATATCGCGATCGGATGTCGTCCTCACGCTCCCACGTTGACTCACCCAGAGAGTGATGACCCCAAGCAACACGGACTAATTTAATAGTCTTGTTCTTGAGTATCTTCTTCCTCCGGTCCAATATAGACACGGGCCTCTCCTCATATGAAAGGTTGGTACCAACAACCAATTCTGAATGGTCTAGGATGTGGCTCGGGTCCGAAATATGCCGTCGTAATTGGGATACATGGAATACATCATGCACCTCACTTAGCGACGGCGGAAGAGCGAGACGATAGGATACATCTCCTACTCGCTCTAGAATATCGAACGGCCCTATATACCTAGGACTAAGCTTTCCCCGCACGCCAATGCGAATGACGCCGCGGTTAGGCGAGATCCTAAGGAATACATGGTCGCCGACAGCAAATTCTAAGGGACGCCGATGAGCATCGGCCTAATGGCGCTGGCGGTCCTGGGCAACTCGGAGGTGATCTCTGACCTTCCTGACCACTTCAACCGTCTGGGAAATCAATTCGGGTCCGAGCATCTGCCTCTTCCCGACATCGTCCCATGCTAGCGGGGATCTGCACTTCCTGCCATAAAGAGCCTCGAAGGGTGCCATCTGGATACTGGCCTGATAACTGTTATTGTACGAGAATTCTACCAGGTGCAGATGATTCTCCCATGAACCACCAAAGTCAAGGGTACAGGATCTCAACATATCTTCAAGAGTCTGGATTGTGCGCTCTGATTGTCCATCCGTCTGCGGGTGATAAGCTGAGCTGAATTGAAGGCGAGTTCCCAAACTCTTCTGCAAGCTGAGCCAAAAATATGATATAAATCTTGAATCCCTGTCCGAGGTGATGCTGACTGGCACACCGTGAAGCCTGACGATCTGCCTGAGATACATCTCTGCTAACTGTGCCGTCGACTGCCCAACTCTGAATGGAAGAAAGTGTGCCACCTTGGTAAGCCTGTCCACAATTATCCAAATAGCATCTCTGCCGGCCGAAGATCTGGGCAATCCGGTTACGAAATCCATGGTTATGTGCTTCCATTTCCATTCTGGGATCGGTAAGGGTTGAAGAAGTCCAGCGGGCCTCTGATGTTCAGCTTTAACTTATTGACAAACCAAACACCGAGAGACAAACTGGGCTATCTCCCTCTTCATGCCATTCCACCAGAAGTGCTGACGAATATCACGGTACATCTTCGTACCACCCGGATGAATAGAATATTACGAACTATGGGCCTCTGCCATGACTTCCTGTCTGATATCTCCACTGGGTACACAAAGACGAGTGCCGTGCCGAAGTGTACCGTCTTCATGGATACATAACTCTGGCCTTCTTTCTGCTTCACACTCTGTTCTGAGTCGCTGGATCTTGGAATCTGTTGACTGTGCCACCCGGATTCTCTCAACTATGCTGGACTGAACCTGTAGGCTGGCCATCAATGCCACGCTGGTTGGAAGAACCACTTCAATTCCCATCTTCTAAAGATCTGCCAATAATTCTGGTTGTGCCGACAGGAGATAAACTCCGGCTCTCCTGCTCAATACATCTGCTACAACGTTGGCCTTTCCGGAATGATACTGCAAATCTACATCATAGTCCACTAGTAGCTCGAACCATCTTCTCTGCCGTATATTAAGGTCCTTCTGGGTGAAAACATACTTCAGGCTCTTATGATCAGTAAAGATCTCCACTCTATCTCCGTACAAGTAGTGTCTACACAACTTCAAAGCAAACACTACCGCCGCCAATTCTAAGTCGTGGGTCGGATAATTCTTCTCATGATCACGAAATTGGTGTGACGCATAAGATATTACCTTCCCATGCTGCATCAAGACACACCCCAATCCTCTGCCTGAAGCGTCCCAATAAACTGTGAATCCTCCGGTCCCATCTGGAAGGGTGAGAATGGGAGCCGTTATCAAACCTCGCTTCAACTTCTCAAATGATTCCTGACACTCTGCTTTCCAAACAAACGGCACATCCTTGCGGGTCAACTGGGTCATCGGCGCTGAAATCCTTACAAAATCTGAAATGAATCGCCGGTAGTAGCCGGCCAATCCAAGGAAGCTGCAAACCTCTGCCACTGAGCTGGGTACCGGCCAAGACTCGATAGCCACAATCTTCTGGGGATCCACTTCCACTCCTCCTCGGGTAATGATGTGACCCAAGTATGATATTCGATCGAGCCAGAACTCGCATTTACTGAACTTAGCGTACAACTGATGCTCCCTAAGCGTCTGGAGGACGACTCTGAGATGCTGCTCATGCTCTGCTTCACTCTTACTGTAAACCAGGATGTCATCTAGGAATATGATCACAAATTGATCCAAGTAAGGCATAAAAATGTGATTCATGAGGTCCATGAATACGGCCGGCGCATTAGTCGCTCCAAAGGGCATAACAAGGAACTTCCAATGTCCATACCTCGATCTGAATGCTGTCTTCGGGATGTTCTGCTCTCTGACTCTGATCTGGTGGTATTCCGACCGCAAGTCGATCTTCGAAAACACTGAAGCCCCTCTGAGCTGATCAAACAAGTCATCTATCCTCGGAAGAGGGTATCTGTTCTTGATTGTTACCGAATTCAAGGTACGATAATCAACACATAGCCTGGACATACCATCCTTCTTTTTCACAAGAAGCATCGGGGCTCCCCAAGGCGATCCACTTGCACGAATGAATCCCTTGGTCCTCAGTTCTTCAATCATCTTGTACAAAATTTCCAATTTTGAAGGCGCCATCCTGCAGACTCACTCTGACACTGGTGCTATCCCGGGAATCAAGTCTATAGTGAACTCAATCTTCCGCTCTGGCAGCATCCCTGAAAGCTCCTCTGGAAAGACATCTGGAAACTCTTCAACTATCCGAGGTAACTGTACTGCTGCTACTGCCATCCGTAATGCTGGGGAAGATGGTTCCACTGCGCCTCTGGAAAACGAAAACTCTGGCTCGCCGGGGATACTAAAGACAACTCTGCCAATATGGTAGTCTATCCTAGCATACTGGTTCCTCAACCAATCCATGCCTAGGACTACATCATAGTCTGCCATAGGAAACTCTATGAATCTAGCGGGGAACTCCCTACCGCTAACTACGATCCGACACGAGAAAAACACACGATCTACTCCCACAAGGCCATTACCAGTAAGTATATTGAGCCTCACTGATAATGACTCGGGCTCCAATCCTATTCGTGTCGCGAATTGTGCAGACATAAATGAATGCGATGCACCAGAATCAAATAATACAGACGCTGGAGAGGAGTTGACGAGAATAGTACCTGCCACAACCTCACCTGGTGCAATTTCTTCTTCCATAGCCATCATCATGGCCTGACCTTGTCCTCTGGCTGCTGGTCCCCTCTGTTGGAAACCTCTCTGCCTATTTTAGGTCTGAGCTTGGGCTTGTGCATACTGCTGGGGGTGCTGTTGCTGGAATGCCTGAGACTGAGGCGGCAAGGGCCTCGAAGACTGATACTGCTGCTGCTGAACTGGTGCTGCGGCCGGTCCTCTCACTGAAGAGCTAGAAGGGTTGGATGCTGATGAACTACCCCTATTCGGGCAGGCCCCTATCCTATGATCTGCTGCTCCACAAGCCAGGCACAATCCCTGCGCTCTACGACAATCCGCCACTACATGGCCTGGCTTACCGCAATGAGAACATCCCATTGCGGAAGTCTGCTTCGGCTTCTGCTGCTGCGGGTACGTCTGGGTCGAATGCTGAACCGACGTTACTAAGGTCGCCCGCCTCGGAGTTCCAATGGTCAATCCTTTAGCTGTCGGGGCTGGAGCTGATGATTGGTGCATCTGACCGTGGGACCGCTTCCTACCTCCGGTCCTATCTACGATCCTCTGGGAGGTATACTCATGCCTCCTAGCTGCTCTCAAGACTGCATCGAACGTCTGGTGCTTGAACTTTTCAACCGCCAACAAGATCTTCAAATACAGTCCCTGCTGGAATCGCTGGGCCCGATCATACTCGGTCGCCACCAAGGTGGGGGCAAACCTACTGAGTCTAGAAAACTCCGATACATAACTGTCGACTGTTCTGCCTCCTTGCTTCAAGTTGGTAAATCTGGTCTACAGGTCGTACCGAGCCACAGCATCGAAATACTTTATCTTGAATCTCTCTCTAAATACTGCCCAAGCAATGGGTGCCACTAATCCCATGGCTTGCGCCGCCCACCAACTGTGAGCCAAGTCCAACAACTGCAGGCGTACCACCGCCACTTTCTCATTCTCGGGTGTCCTAGCTGCTTCTAGAATCACCTCAGTATCCTGAAGCCATGCATCCGCGGCAATCGCATCCTCAGTGCCGTCGAAGAAAGGAGGGTTCAAGCGCTTGAAGCTGTTGGCCGCCTGGTTCCCTGGATGTCCACCTCGGGCCAAAGCATCTTGAACTGTCTGGTGCAGGGCATCGCTTCGACGATCCTGGGAAGCTATCAAGGTTCTGATAAGGCCTACAAAGGTACCATCATCTGGCTCAGCGGGCTGGACGGGCCGAACTGGTGACTCTCCTCCAGTAGGCACAACTCTGGAGGCTACCCCGGAATGCTTAGCTTGATCTCCGGGTTGCTGCTGGTCCACGGGAGGTGCTCCTCCTTGCTGATCGGCAGGGTCAGGTACAGTGTCGCTGAGGAAGACGACACAGGAAAATAATAAGGAAGGACCAGGACAGATCAACGATACAAGCATGTAATCAGGGCTAGAATTTTAGAGATTTAAAAATACGGGCGAAGATCAAAGGCGAATACTGATTGAGACATCTATTCGGTAAACCCTCATATTTCTTGATTGACAAGACCTGCATGGGCCACCACTTAAACCATGTCACGCCCCAGAACCAGAATACTGGAGAGCGGGGGCAGACGTAACCAGCTACGTATATTAAAATGGGAACCACCTCGATATACGGTCACGGCTGTCTAGAAATATGAGGGTTTACTACAAGCCAACAGTCTCTTATGGTCATGAATAAGCCTAATGTCTCAATTAAGCGCAAGTAATTAAGGTCGCAAGATGTATGATCATTAAATATACAATAATAAGGCGTCCCAAATATTACATATTCAGCTGATCATGAAGCTAATCGTACAAAATACGGGGACTAGCAAGAGTTAAGTCATACATGATCAACCCTAGGATTTGTTAATCATGTTTACAGCCCGTAGGCAGACAGTAAGTAAAAGTGCATCGAGCTAACAGGTGCTCGTCGGCTAAATGCCTCAAAAGAATAATTTTACAATAGAGTGAGCGAAACAAAATAGAAAACCCACTCGTAGCCCGGGTTCCTTCTAGTCGCCACCATTGGACTGGAAGCTTGGTAGATCCTCGGAAGCTGCTCCGAAATCTGGCCACACAAAACCAGCTGGGTCAACCCCAAAAAGAGCAAGTGCCACAAGGGGGCCACGAAATAAGAACAAAAGCCAGCAATCAGCACAAAAAAATTAACATATAATATTAAGACTAGAATTTATGAAAACATGTCAGGATGATATACGACGAGATAACCATGGAACTATTCCGATAACCAGGTTACAACCCGTAAACCAAACAAGGACCGGGGTTGTAACCCTTCGTCTGAACAGAACTTGGTTTTCCACCATTTATCGGCAAGATAATAATGTAAGAAATCAAGACAGGGAGCAATCTTGTACTGAATCAAGACATGGCTAGACTGATTATACCTCATTCAATCAATCACGGCAAAGCAGATACTACAGCTTACTACTTTAACTAACTAGGGTTATCACAGGCCTAATTACTAACGAGATGCAGTGAGATTGTTCCACAGCCACAAGCCCTACAGACCATCCAGGCTACCCAGGTCAAAAATTAGGGGTTGAATTCAGGTGGGTACATCGTCCGGGAGACAAATGTACCCTTAGGTGACTTAGAGGGTACAACATACGACGGTGTGCTGGAAATGTGCCCTATTCGACGGCAGGCTACAGATCCCAAGAGCGCCCAGGTAACGGGATTGCCTGTAGCTGTGTCATCTCTTCATGACTACTGTGTTATTCTAGTTATTAACCTTAATCCTTTTAGTAGGTACTCCTGACCGTGGTACTCAGGAGTCCCATCCTAGACATGATGCAAGACAGGACAAGTGGATTTAACAAGCAAGCAAGAAAGAACTACCCTCAGTGTCAAGGCAAGTCAAGTACAGCATTAAAATAAATCATGTCAGGGTACTTGTTAGGAGTGCGCCACGACGGGCCACTATCATGTCAGGTTGGTCATGTCAGGAGTGCACCACTATGGGTCACTGTCGTGTTATGCTAGTTCCTTGTCATACCAAGCCATGTACCATAGTCATTCCAAACATATTAAGTAAAATCAAGTTCATGACAAAAGGCGTAAGGATATAAAATGGGCGTAAAATATCTAATAA
Organism: Iris pallida; assembly: GCA_029216955.1. Classification (NCBI taxonomy): domain Eukaryota; kingdom Viridiplantae; phylum Streptophyta; class Magnoliopsida; order Asparagales; family Iridaceae; genus Iris; species Iris pallida. Next base: position 2,268,473 of record JANAVB010033814.1, read on the forward strand.
AATATCAAAAGACAGGGTTATAAAATAGCCAAGCTTAAAGAAATAAAACTAAAACTCCAAAAGCCAATGGATTAAGCAAGGGATCAAGGGGCAGCATACGTGCAAAAGCACGCACGCAAGGCTCGCTCAAGTCTGCGTACCAAGGCACACTCAAGGGAAGCCGCGTACGTAAAAGTCACGCACGCTCAAGGGGAGCAGCTACGAGAAAGTCACGCACGCTCAAGGAGAGCAGCTGCGTGAAAGTCACGCACGCTCGACGGGAGCAGCTGCGTGAAAAGTCACGTACGCTCAAGGGAGCAGCTGCGTAAAAAGTCACGCACGCTCAAGGGAGCAGCTACGTGAAAAGTCACGCAAGCTCAAGGAGACAGCTGCGTGAAAAGTCACGCACGCTCAAGGGAGCGGCTGCGTGAAAAGTCACGCACGCTCAAGGGAGCAGCTGCGTGAAAAGTCACGCACGCTCAAGAGGAGCAGCTGCATGAAAAGTCACGCACGCTCAAGGGAGCAGCTGCGTAAAAAGTCACGCAAGCTCAAGGAAGCAGCTGCATGAAAAGTCACGCAAACTCAAGGGAGCAGCTGCGTGAAAAGTCATGTAAGCTCAAGGAAGCAGCTGCGTGAAAAGTCACGCAAGGCTCAAGGAGACACGCTTCCAATAGAAAGCGTACTCAAGTCTGCATACGCACGCTAAAGAGCATGCGCAGCTCAGTGTGCGTAAGCTAAACAGCTCTGCACACTGCTCACTGTCTTCTCCAGACAGCAAGAACACCATGGCTGAACCCAAGCTTCCAAGCATCATAACTTGGCCATCCGAACTCCAAATCTAGATTTCCAAAGTTCCAACTGGAGTGAAACTGAATGCTCTTCCACATGGAAACATCAAAACCCATGAAAAACCAACTTAAAGAGATCAAACCATACAAAATCCAAAAATAGAAATAACTTAGATCTAGAGCAAAGGAGACTTCAAATCACAAAATACCAAGTTCTAATGTTGATCACCATGTCCTAATCTAGCAAATGAACCAAGAAAAATAGGGCTCTCATGAAGTGGCAAGGTGCACTTGCCTAAGGTTAGGAGAGTTGTATAGAGGAAGGAGAAGAAGAAGAAGAAGAAAATTAATGGTAGAAGTTATGAGGAGAGAGAGTGGTAGGTGGGGGTTATAAAGAGGGGGAGTTGTGGTGGGGATGAGGGGTAGCATAGGGCTAGGGTGTTCCAACACATAAAACCGAACCAAACCGAACCATCCCCAAAAAAACCGAGCCATGCCAAAACCAAAATACGAGAAATACCGAAATTCCACAAGTTGAGAAAAATAAAAATATATGCCAAAAATCCAAATACGAGTATAAATACGAAATACGGGAAATATTGGAAATGAGGGTGACACCCGGCGTCTCTCTAGACCGACCGTCGATGGCGCACACGCCTCCGGCGCCAGCCTCGGCGACCCCCTTTGTCGCTGTCCCTCCGCGTTCCCGAGCCGCAGCACCCCGCGGGATTTTCGACCTGCTGACCGGTTCGTTCCCGGGCGTTCCTGTGTTGTTCCGCGGAACCCCGCTGTGGTCTTTTCCAAGTTTGGTTGCCGTACACGTAGTCGAACTCCGGCGATGCGTGTTTCGAGTCCGAGGCAACCCTTCGAATTCTATCAACTTGGGTAATTTCTGGTAATCACAGTAGTTCGTCCCTCGTAGGCGTCGATGATGAGATTGGTCCGCAAATTTCTTCAAAAATTTGGTTTTTCGATTACGGGTTTGGCCCCGGAGATTTTTGGAACCTTTGTTGCTCTTCGGTTTTAGTATTCTGATGTTCCATGAAATTTTCGAAAAAGTTTCCAACAGTTGGATTTTTATTCTAAAATTTTCGGTAATGTTTTGGAATGGTTTTCGGGAGTTTTGACTTGGTTCGGGTTCTCCGAATAAATATCGGATATGACTTATGGATGTGTTTTTATATATATTTGGGTTCCCTGGTTTGGGATTATTTGCAGGAAATCATGGCGCATTTTCCCAGTTTTTGGGTTGACGAAAAATAGAGGAAATGTTGCCGAATTTTTCATAAAAATTTAGTTATATTTTAAAATGATTTTATAATGATTTTTGGAAAATATTAATATTTTGAATTTCGGGCGACGACCTTATTGGTCAATGGGCCCTGGCTAAGTGCAAACGAAACCGGTTTCGCCCGGACGTTGAGGCATTTGCTATTTTTTACGATTGGACCAAGATCTGAGACTCATAAAATAAATTCAATTTAGTTTAAATTATTATTTTATTTTATTAAATTGTAGGATAATTTTCAGGACTAACCAAACTTTTATTCTTATTTAAATTCATGTAATTGGTCTGCAAAGGGCATAAGTCCATTTAATTATTCTGGTTGTGAGAAATTGTAATAGCTTAGAATTTTGTTTTGCTTTCTTTTTCTGGTTATCATTTTGTCGTAAGAACGTAGTAAAAGATAATAATTACTTATTAAAGAAAATGAATGTTTTATCACATAGAAATTTAAGTTGTAAATAATGATTCACGTATTTCTCACTTAAAGAAAAGTTTTAGTTTTATATTTATAAATACGAAAATACAAAGTTTTGTCAATAAACTGGTAAACACAAAGTTTTTTCAAAAAAATTAGTTACAGAGTTATCTTTCTTAATTAATTACAACTCACTAAATAAATTGTGTTGTTTGTGATAACGTAGTCAAAAGACTAAAATTGACTAGGACGCAACTAGAGAATGCAACTAGTATAGTAACATTCGCGACTTTGGTTATCTGAGACAAGTTTCCCGAATGTAGGATTTCAAGGAAGAACCTGATTTTCCATCCCGACGTATCGACCCGTCCAGTCAATCATTTGAGGCAAGTACATTTTTGTGGTAGATTACAATTAGCTAATAATTGTATTAATGCAAGTTTAAACCACGATACAACACGGAACTCTCTTTGAGAGCATTGACTGTAACTACTGTAACTATTGGGGACTGGGGGAGTAGTGTAGTGGATATTACCACATCCAATTAGTATAACTGAATGTATTAGCTTACCCCTCAAACACACGAGGATAAGCCATACCATATCACTAGGATATTACTGTAACAAACCCAATCCGGTCATATTCATTACCTATTCATATCACACTGTTTAATTATTGGAAAATTATTTATTTCAAATTATTTAAAAGTGCATAATTCTATTATTAAATTCAATTGTTAAAATATTATGAATTTGTACTTTGCTCCCTCCTGACTGGAGACTATATTTTTAGGTCCTTATGAGGATGCAGAGCTACTGATTAGTAGCTACTATGACCCTGAGCTATACCCTGCTGTGCTTCCTGAGGATGGCGTACTTGATGATGATGTTGCTTCTTTTTAAATGTTATTTTCCAGTTTGATAGTTTTGTTTAAAACAATGTTATTTCAGTTGGTGGTTTTAAGATTGTACTCTGTACTGAACAACTTTTAATTTATCGAATATTAAAGATTATGGCAAATTAAATTGAGTTGTTGATTACCTGCATATGGAAGATACAGCTTACTGCCGCCGTCTCAACAGCGGTGCAGGCTGGGCATGATCTGATTCGACCCAAGTAATTAGGACCGGGTCGTGACATGTTTTTAGTGGTGGCCTATGCAGGTCGAATCAACAACTTAGGAAAACCTATCTAGAGACAATTAGAACACTAGAACATTGATTTGTCACAATAATAGGTCCGAATTATATATGTAAATATTTTTATTTGTTATAGACGGGTAGGCTACCTTGCTTATGTTTATATCCTAAACCTTCCAGAGAATGGCCACTGACAAGACCAATCCTGCTTGCGATGGGGTATCTTCACCCTATCATACCCCACATCCCCAATCAAGTCTGGAGCCTATACCTCGGCAGCTGGCCGACCGTCCCCATAATACAACGGTGGATCCATCATCTTTCCAGACGGAGATGCAGCCCCCTGTGGTATTTTCCACTCCAGCTGCCCCACCGGTGCCTGTGGACCCCACCGACGTCATAGGTCTGCTAAGAGGAGTGCTAGAAGCCCAGAGAACTCAAGCTGAAGCTCATCGCGAGCAGACGACGATTATGAAAGAATGCCCATAGCGTGGCAATGGCTGCACTAGAGAGAGGAGAAGCAGCTCAACAGGAACCAAGGCCTGCCAAGGTAAACAAAAATTTAAGGATTAATTTATGTAACATTAAGGCCATTTAAATTAATGGGAATCATATTGCCAAGGTGGGCGATATTGAGAGTTTCAAGAAGTAAAACCCTCGACCCTTTAAGGGAACTGAGGGAATCGTCTATGCTGATGAATGGCTCGATAGCATGGAACGTCTCCTAAGCGTCGCTCGACTTCCAGAAGACCTCAAGGCTGAAGCAGTGGGACTCCAACTGCAGTGTAGCAAGCATCTGGTATCGGAATGAACCCCGACTCCCGGATAGGCAGCTTGATTGGAACACCTTCAAGAGGTTGTTCAAGAGGAAGTTCTTCCCAACATCAGAGTTGCAGGAGATGGAGAGGTAATTCCAGAACCTGGTGGCTGACCCTGAAGATCGTGCTGAAAGGTTTAGACATGGGCTGAGAGAGGAGATTCGCACCCATGTGATCTCAGGCGGTGCTAAGACCTATGAAAAGATCCTGGAGCGAGCTCAAGATATAGAGAAGAGCCAACCCGCTCGCTAAAAGAGGGATTATTCTGGAACTAACAACTTCCAGGGTAATCAGAAGAGGCCCAACAACAACAACAACCGGCCTTCCCACCACCAGCAGCAGAACCAGCAGGCAAGGAACAATGATAGGGCACCTCAGAGGCAGATCCCTGTCTGCGACTATTACAAAAGGCTGGGGCATTAAGCAAATATCTGCAGAAAGAGACTAGGACATTGCCTAGTCTGTGGGTCTTCCACCCACCAAGTGAAGGATTGCCCCTCGTCAGCCTACCGGACTGGAGCAACTCAACAGAAAGGTCCTCTGTCCACTCAGCAACAACAATTTGGGCAGCATCAATAGAAGACTGGGCGAGCTTTTGCCCTAGCAGCAGAAGAACAAAAGCCAGAGCAGGAACATACAGCTGATGTCATCGCAGGTTTCATTTATGTGCATTCCTATCCTGCCTTAGCTTTATTTGATTCAGGAGCATCACATAGTTTCATATCCACAAAATTCATCTCTACACACCACATAGATACGGGATTTAGCAAGAAGATATGTAGAGTTATGACCGGTGGAGGACCCCTACCTATCACTGAGACTTGTAAATGCCCTATCACCATATTAAGCCACAAATTCATAGCACCTTTGCTTGTGATGCCATTACCCAATTATGATATAGTCCTAGGTATGGACTGGTTGAGTAAGCAGCATGTGCTGATAGACTGTCACAGAGGATGTGTAGTCTTCAGCCCACCTGGAGAGCCGGAGTTTAAAATCTCTCAAACTTCGGAGGATATGGAGTGTGTTACCTACACCTCTATCACAAAAGAATCCGGACCACCCCATCCTATCATAGCAGAATTTATGGATGTCTTTCCTGATAGTCTTCCCGGGTTACCCTCAGACCGAGACATAGAGTTCACCATTGACCTAGTCCCCGGTTCTTTCCCTATTTCTAAGGGATGCTACAGAGTCAACCCGAAGGAGGCTAAGGAGATGAAGGATCAGATCAATGAACTGAAGGCTTTGGGATTTATCCGAGACGGAGCTTCATCCTGGGGAGCACCTGTCTTGTTTGTACCCAAGAAGGACAGAACTGTGAGGATGTGCATCGACTACCGGGCGCTGAACAATATCACCATCAAGAACAAGTACCCTCTGCCCCGGATCGATAACCTGTTTGATCAACTCAGTGGAGCCAGGGTGTTCTCGAAGATTGACCTCAGATCCGGCTACCATCAGATCAAGGTCAGGAAGGAAGACATTCCCAAGACGGCTTTCAACACCAAGTATGGGCAGTTTGAATTCTTGGTCATACCGTTTGGACTGACGAATGCTTCTGCTGTATTCATGAACCTTATGAACAAGGTTTTCCATGAATACCTAGATCAGTTTGTCGTTGTCTTTATCGATGACATTCTGATCTATTCGAAGACTGAAGAGGAGCATGAGGAGCACCTCAGGAAAGTTCTGGGAACTTTGAGGAAAGAGAAGTTATATGGTAAGCTATCCAACTGTGAATTCTTTCTAGACAAGGCGAATTTTCTTGGCCATGTTGTCATAGGAAAAGGAATTTCGGTGGACCCTAAGAAGATAGCTGCTGTTGAGAAGTGGTCTACCCTAAGCTCAATTGCTGAAATCAAAAGTTTTTTGGGCTTGGCTGGCTACTATCGAAAGTTTGTGAAGGATTTTGCCAGGATTGTTGAACCGATGACGAAGCTTACTCGAAAGAATGAAGAGTTCATCTGGACGGAAGATTGTCAGGCGGCATTTGAAGAGCTGAAGAAGAGGCTTACCACTACACCAATCCTTGCGCTACCCGTAGGAACCGGTGGTTTCTCAATCTATAGTGATGCCTCTGGAAAAGGACTGGGTTGCGTTCTTCAACAAAATGGGAAAGTGATTGCTTACGCATCTAGGAAATTATGGACTCATGAGAAAAACTATCCCACACATGACCTGGAGCTTGCTGCAGTCATCTTTGCATTGAAGTTATGGAAGCATTATCTATATGGAGAGAGAGTGGAAATATATACAGACCATAAAAGTCTAAAATATGTTTTTACTCAGAAAGAGCTGAACATGAGACAAAGAAGGTGGCTAGAACTGATGAAGGATTTTGACATCGACCTGCAGTACCATCCGGATAAGGCTAATGTGGTTGCAGATGCACTTAGCCGATACCCAGTAGCGATGTTCTTGACCAAGGAACGGCACTTGTTGGAGGACATAGAGAAGCTTGGTCTGGAGATTGTACTGCCCGAGGAGAAGATGAAGGAACTGGGGCGAGAAGCTATTGTACCTGGAGCTGACTCAACCATGATGCAATTGCAATTACGTTCAAGTCTGATGGACAAAGTCAAGGAGACACAATTCCAAGACGAGACGCTTTGCAAACTTGGAGATGAAGTACTGGCAGAAACACTTGAAGGTTTCTCTATCGCCAGTGACGAAGCATTGAAAAATGGTACGAGGCTGTGTGTACCATCTGGCGAATTGAGGAATGAGCTGATGCAAGAAGCACACCAGTCGCAGTATTCCATACATCCTGGAGCTAATAAGATGTATCGGGATATGCGTACCATCGTTTGGTGGTATGGAATGAACAAGGATGTATCCAGATTTGTGGCTAGATGCTTGATTTGCCAACAAGTGAAGGCTAGCAGACAGAGACCCGCAGGACTTCTACAGCCGCTAGACATCCCGAAGTGGAAGTGGGAGCATATAACAATGGACTTTGTGTCAGGACTGCCTCGATCCCAAGGAGGGAAGGACGCTATTTGGGTTATTGTGGACCGACTGACTAAGTCGGCACACTTTATTCCCTTTAAGGTTGGTTTATCCATCGAGAAGTTGGCGGCACTCTACATGCGACATATCTACCGGATTCATGGAGTACCTGTAAGTATTGTATCTGACCGAGATACTAGATTTACCTCACATTTTTGGAAGAGTTTGCATAACAGCTTGGGAACAAAACTGAAGTTCAGCACAGCCTATCATCCCCAAACTGACAGACAATCTGAGAGGACCATCCAGACGCTAGAAGATATGCTGAGATCTTGCGTCTTGGAATTTGGAGGGTCTTGGAAGGACCACTTACATTTAGTAGAATTCTCCTACAACAACAGTTACAAAGCTAGCATTGGTATGACCCCATTTGAAGCTCTTTATGGACGTCGTTGCCGCACTCCACTTGCATGGGACGACGTAGGAGAAAGAGTACTGCTGGGGCCAGAGATGGTGACTGACGCAGCAGAGAAGGTAAAAGTAATCAGAGACAAGCTCAGGATCGCCCAAGACAGGCAGAAGCATTGGGCAGATAGCAGTAGTCGACCACTAGAATTTGAAGAAGGAGATAGTGTCTTTGTGAATATTTCTTCTACCAGAGGAACTATCCGATTTGGCAGAGCTGGAAAGCTGAGTCCCAGATATATCTGACCATTTGAAGTTTTGAGCCGAATTGGTGAAGTAGCATATCTGTTAGCTCTACCAGCTAATCTTAAGGACGTGCACAACGTCTTCCACGTTTCGCAGCTCAGACACTATATCCCAGATCTGAGTCACATCTCGGATCATTCGGAGCTAGAGATTGGACCGAGCCTTACAGTACCAGAGAAGCCAGTGGCGATTTTGGACAGAGGTGAGAAGAGGACCAGGACTTTAGTGACTCCCATAGTCAGAGTTATGTGGAGGCATGATTCCCCAGGCGAGTCTACCTGGGAGCGAGAAGATGAGATACGGGAGCAGTACCCGTACTTGTTTGAGACCTGAGGTAATTCCTAACCTTATCCTTTAAATTTCGAGGACGAAATTTCTTAAGGAGGGAAGGTTGTGAAACCCGTAATTTCAGATAATTATTTATATAATTTAATTAGCTAATATAATTAATTATTAGTTGTTAATTTAGGAAATTTTATTTTTAGAAAAATTATTAAAACTGGAAATTTTATCAAAATATGTAATTTTCTAATTAATTACTTAGTTAAAATTATTATTCAAAATTGGACTTTTTGATTGACAGGCCCAGACCCGAACCCAAAAACAATTTTTTAAATTAAATTTTAGAGTTACAAAATATTTAGTTATTTTTCTAAAGAAAAATCATGTATCATTTATAATTTCATAGCCCAATTAATTTATCCCATGGCATGTGAAGTTTTTCTCTTAAAACCAAGCCAATTGGTTATAAGCCCAAACCCATTAAGCTTTGGTTATTAAACTCATTTAACTTAGAAACCCATTAGCCATTAGTTATAGATTTTAACCCATTAGTTAATAACCCATTCTTTAATTTTAGGTAGAGAGAGAGTGATAACTCTCTGTTGGGTTCTCATCTAATGAGAATCAAAGCTCTTCAGTTAGCCGACACCCTACCTCCCGTAATCGGCCGAGACCGCCGACCTCCCTTTCCTACTCCTATAAAACCTTTCCCCACCCTTCTCCATCATCCACTACTCACTTCCTCTTTCTCCAAAGAATTAACCCTAAACCCTAGCCCGAGTTTTCGGAGCCGATCCCGACAGCCGGCCCCTCCCCGAGCGGCAATCTCCGGCGCCACCCAGCCCGACCCGCACGGCTCCCCTACGCGGCCCTCCTCCAGAGCCGACCTAGGCCGATCCCGAGCGGATCTAGCGCTGCCCCGCTTCCAGGCCGATCCGGCAACCCCTTTTCCAGCGCCTCTCCCAGCGTCTCCCTAGACCGACCGTCGACTGCGCGCACGCCTCCGGCACCAGCCTCGGTGACCCCCTTTGTCGCTGTCCCTCCGCGTTCCCGAGCCGCAGCACCCCGCGGGATTTCTGACCTGCTGACCGGTTCGTTCCCGGGCGTTCCTGTGCTGTTCCACGGAACCCCGCTGTGGTCTTTTCCAAGTTTGGTTGCCGTACACGCAGCCGAACTCCGGCGAGGCGTGTTCCGAGTCCGAGGCAACCCTTCGGATTCCATCAACTTGGGTAATCTCTGGTAATCACAGTAGTTCGTCCCTCGTAGGCGTCGATGATGAGATTGGTCCGCAAATTTCTTCGGAAATTTGGTTTTTTCGATTACGGGTTTGGCCCCGGAGATTTTCGGAACCTTTGTTGCTCTTCGGTTTTAGTATTCTGATGTTCCAGGAAACTTTCGAAAAAGTTTCCAACGGTTGGATTTTTATTCTAAAATTTTCGGTAATGTTTTCGAATGGTTTTCGGGAGTTCTGACTTGGTTCGGGTTCTCCGAATAAATATCGGATATGACTTATGGATGTGTTTTTATATATATTTGGGTTCCCTGGTTTGGGATTATTTGCAGGAAATCATGGCACATTTTCCCAGTTTTTGGGTTGACCAAAAATAGAAGAAATGCTGCCAAATTTTTCATAAAAAATTAGTTATATTTTAAAATGATTTTAAAATGATTTTCGGAAAATATTAATATTTTGAATTTCGGGCGACGATCTTATTGGTCAATGGGCCCTGGCTAAGTGTAAACGAAACCGGTTTCGCCCGGACGTTGAGGCATTATCTATTTTTGACGATTGGACCAATATCTGAGACTCATAAAATAAATTTAATTTAGTTTAAATTATTATTTTATTTTATTAAATTGTATGATAATTTTCAGGACTAACCAAACTTTTATTCTTATTTAAATTCATGTAATTGGTCTGTAAAGGGCATAAGCTCATTTAATTATTCTGGTTGTGAGAAATTGTAATAGCTTAGAATTTTGTTTTGCTTTCTTTTTCTGGTTATCATTTTGTCGTAAGAACATAGTAAAAGATAATAATTATTTATTAAAAAAATGAATGTTTTATCACATAAAAATTTAAGTTGTAAATAATGATTCACGTATTTCTCACTTAAAGAAAAGTTTTAGTTTTATATTTATCAATACGAAAATACAAAGTTTTGTCAATAAACTGGTAAATACAAAGTTTTTCCAAAAAAATTAGTTACAGAGTTATCCTTCTTAATTAATTACAACTCACTAGATAAATTGTGTTGTTTGTGATAACGTAGTCAAAAGACTAAAATTGACTAGGACACAACTAGAGATTGCAACTAGTATAGTAACATTGGCGACTTTGGTTATCTGAGACAAGTTTCCCGAATATAGGATTTCAAGGAAGAACCTGATTTTCCATTCCGACGTATCGACCCATCCAGTCAATCATTTGAGGCAAGTACATTTTTTTGGTAGATTACAATTAGTTAATAATTGTTTTAATGCAAGTTTAAACTATGATACAACACGAAACTCTCTTTGAGAGCATTGACTGTAACTACTGTAACTATTGGGGACTGGGGGAGTAGTGTAGTGGATATGACCACATCCAATTAGTATAACTGAATGTATTAGCTTACCCCTCAAACACACGGGGATAAGCCATACCATATCACTAGGATATTACTGTAATAAACACAATCCGGTCATATTCATTACCTATTCATATCACACTATTTAATTGTTGAAAAATCATTTATTTCAAATTGTTTAAAAGTGCATAATTCTATTATTAAATTCAATTGTTAAAATATCATGAATTTGTACTTTGCTCCCTCCTGACTGGAGACTATATTTTTAGGTCCTTATGAGGATGCAGATCTACTGATTAGTGGCTACTATGACCCTGAGCTATACCCTGCTGTGCTTCCTGAGGATGGAGTACCTGATGATGATGTTGCTTCTTTTTAAATGTTATTTTGCAGTTTGATAGTTTTGTTTAAAATAATGTTATTTCAGTTGGTGGTTTTAAGATTGTACTCTGTACTGAACAAGTTTTAATTTATCGAATATTAAAGATTGTGGCAAATTAAATTGAGTTGTTGATTACCTGTATATGGAAGATACAGCTTACTGCCGCCGCCTCAAGAGCGGTGCAGGCTGGGCATGATCCGATTTGTCCCAAGTAATTGGGACTGGGTCGTGACATGTCACCTCCATTCGGAGTGTATATACTGTACAGGTACCTTTATATTGTTAGATGATTGACCTAGGACAGCGTTCTACCGTCGACACTGCGGCGTAGGCTGGGCGTTGTTACGTTCTTGTACCCTCACAGTGGGTGTGGGTCGTGACACGTTTTTAGTGGTGGCCCAAGCAGGTCGAGTTTATGTAGTGGTATTCGAACTAGAGTATCACTACAGCCTGCAGTTGGATTAGGATATTTTTGAAGGTACTCAATCACAATAGGAAAAACTCTTATTCAGATTTCGTATATCTACATTTTGCTCCTTATTGTCTCCCTTGAATATAACTGTCCTCCCTTGATATTTCGACTCATTCTCAGCAATTGTTTCTTTTGATCTGTTTCTCCAGGATGGTTGAGACGAGATCGCATCGCCAGGGCTAGGGGGACGCCGATGAGAGGTCTGCCACCTCTCATACTCAGCAGCCAGCCCCTGGTACCGCAGCCCCAGTCATGCCAGCTGGGGTAGGCATTTTGGCAGCTTTTGGAGGAGCCCCACCACCTGTGAGGCATGAGCCGAGTCCGGTGATTCCGGATGTACTTCAGCAGCAGCAGCCGCCTGTGGGGATAATTGACACCGTTCAGCTGTTATCCTTCTTCCGGCAGTACATGGAGGGTCAGCAGACCCAGCAGCAGAGGCATACAGCAGAGCTCACACGAGGCATTGAGCTGGCAGTGACTGCAGTAGAGAGAGTCGTAGCTCAGCCAGCGGCAGCCGCACCAGTCACGGAAGAAGGGCATCCAAGATTTCCAGAAGATGCACCCGAGGGACTTCCGAGGGACAGAGGGGATCTTGTATGCCGATAAGTGGATCGAGCATATGGAGAAGATTTTCAGGTTGGCTGAGATCCCGACGAGGCTCCAGATTGAGGCAGCGGCCAGCATGATGCAGGATCTGGCCCGTATATGGTACCAGATCGACCCGAGGGTCGGTACAGCAGGACAGACTTGGGCAGCATTCAACAAGCTGTTCAAGAAGAAGTTTTTCCCAGATGTAATGCTGGGAGCCCTCGAGACTCAGTTCGAGGCCCTAGTCCAGGGAGCAGCCTGTGGAGGAGTACTCAGGAGAGTTTTGCCGCCTAAGCAGATTTGTAGAGGGCTTGTCGGAGGCGACAAAGGCCCAGAGGTTTCGGAAGGGCTTCGTAAAGGAGGTCAAGTCCTACACCAAGAATGCCCGCAGCGCTACCTTTGAGGAGATCCTGGTGGACGCTTTAGCTGCAGAAGATGATCTTGAGCTTAGACTCAAGAGGGGACGAGACTCCCAGGGAGGCAGCAGTAGCGGAGGACCGGCCAAGAGGCCGTACGTTCAGCATCACTTTCAGCAGCAGTTCCAGGGTCAGGGACAGCAGCAGCCCAGTCAGCAGACAGTCAGTTGTCCCTACTGCAAGAAGCTGGGGCATGGATGGGATGAGTGCAGGAAGAGGCTGGGCATGTGCCTACTATGTGGAGCAGCGGACCACCAGCTGCAGGAGTGTTCCCAGTACATAGGCAGAGTAGCACAAGGAGCAGCACCAGGAGGAGGAGCCAAGGCTCCGGTAGGTCAGCAGTGGGGACCGTTACAGACACAGCAGCAGAGATTTGTGCAGTATCAGCATCAGGCTGGAGGAGGCCAGCAGGGGCGAGCTTACGCCATGTTAGTTGAGGATGCTCAAGCAGTGGGAGAGGTCCTTGCAGGTTCTGTTCTTTTCGATTCCATTCCCACCTTGCCTCATTATATCTATCTTAAAATTTAATTTTATCTGTTCTTATCTGCTTCTTTATTTGTTGATAAGTTTTGATCTGGCATTCTTTTCGATTTGGTTTTCTTACGAGATAAGTCGTATGGGCTAGGTCGCCTAAGTTATAGGATGTAGAGTCTTTTGTAGTCATGATAGCTGGCCTTGTGAGGACATATAGTCAGATTTTGGATGTATTTCTCGGGTGCAGAAATTTAAGGTTTTTGCTGCCAAGAATGCGGCAATACAAAAATATTAAATACCATAATTCTAGAGGTATGTACCTTAGTCAAGAACTCTGTGATTATCGTAGCCTTGCTCACTAGCATGATGAAGATTTTGAGTATCATGATTTTGGACAGGCGCATATGATTATCTGACGGTACGTTTGAGACTTTGATTGTGGGGTGTTTGACCTAGAAGGACTACTACCATTTTAATTTCGAGAACGAAATTTTTCTAAGGTGGGTAGACTTGTAACACCTAGTTTCTAAAATGAGGATAATTTTGAAATTTTGTATTTTAATTTATTTAATTATGATATTTAAATAATAATATAATTTTTGGTAATTTTTAATCATTTAAAACTATTCTAAGTTATGACTTATGATTTTGGTGTTTGACTAGTGTAACCTTAGAGCCTAGCCATGTGATTAGGATGTTTAACTAGTACATTTTAGCCTAGAGGGTATTTTGGTCATTTTAGGATTTATTTGAATTTATTATAATTTATGAGAATTTGTGTGAATTTAATATTAATTAAATATTATTATGTGTTATGTTAGTCTTGATTAGTTGAGACTTTGTAGACTAACCTAGAAAGTAACCCTAGTTGGTGACCCTAGTCTAACTCTAGTTAACCTACTTTAGTAATTAGAAATTAGTTTTAAGATAGGAAGGATTATTTAAGTGAAATTAGTTCATGACTTATGGCTTAAGTCAATGACTTATGATTTATCAATTTTAAGACTTGTGATTAAGCCATAGGCCCATGACTTAGGCCCAAAACCAAATTAAACCCACCCATGGCAGCCACTATTAGGGTTTCCCCTTGCCTATAAGTAATCTCTTAGTGTGTTCTTGCCTCTTTTTAGGTTTGCCCTAATTTTGGAGGAGAGGTAAATTCCCCTATGCTCAAAATTCCTAATTAATTCATTTTAGCTCATTTTTAGTCCTAGTCTTTTGCAATAGGATCTAATTTATGTTTATATACTGATTTTGGAGGAGCACCTCAGTTTGCATGCCATTTGGAGATTTGGAGTTGCCATTTGGAATCCCCTCTTTGAAGTTTTTCTTGAGTTTTTATACTCAATAGGTAAATCATCTAAACTCATAGTTTTTCTTGATTTTTTTGCATATAAGGTTAGGTTTTAGGGTTTCCTAGCTGTCCCCAAAATTTGGGCACAATTTGTGTCCATTTTATGTTCGTATCGGACACGTATCATGATAGGTGCATAGGTGTTTGTAGAAATGCCACTTAGGAAATTATTTTTATATTTTTGAAATATAATTGCATGGATTTGTAGATCTTAATGTGTGTATTAATTTTTGTGAAGGTATCCTGGTATTTCGTGTCCATTTGTGTCCTATTTTTGCACGTGGACACGCAGCACGAGCCCGTAGGCTGTGTCCTGCATCACGGGCTCAATTTCTCTAGACACAGGATACGGCGTGTCCTGATTCTTTGTGTGAGCCTTGGGGCGGCATCTGCGACCATGTTCCCAAAATTTGGGAGCATCTCGTGGAGTGTGCGTGGCACAATCGCCCCAACACTGGCCGTGCGCTGTCGCGCGCAGGCGGCTGTGCACGCGCACAGGTGCTGCTGACACGGGATTCGTGTCGTGCCTATGTGTCACGTGGACACGTTTCAGGATGACACAGACCTAGCCCTACCCTGGGTGAACCTAGGTACACACCCACGTGTCGTGTCGTGTGTCGCGTGTTATATGCGCGTGCACGCGTGCACGATGATTAATTATGTACAGTGCGTGTCTATGTTCGTGCAGCTATTTGGACACGATTTGTGTCCAATTTTTGGACACGAAGACCCTATCTAGTATCCTCATATATATATTACTAATTACCAACCATTTTAAATTGATTATTAATGGATTTTCATTTCAAATTTAGGATTTCCTAATATGGACTGATACGTATTGAAACTTATTCACTGTTTCAGTTTTGGGTTTTAAGTTTGCATATTCAAAATGATTTTTGTGATGTTAATGTTAGTTTAAATGATGATCATGTTAGATTACAATTTTGATGGTTTATTGAGTTCGAATTCTGGGATTTTCCAATATGGACTGATACACTTGGCTGAAATGATTTTTCTGAGTTTTAATTATTATTTTTACTGATTTTAATAATGTTAGATGGTCATTTAGTTCACCTACACATTGGTTAACTTTGATTGTGTATATGCTTTGGGTTTTGCATTGGGTTTGGGTTTCCTGTCAGATTCAAAAAAACTGAAACCTATTGACTGAAACCCCTTAAACTGGAAACCTGGGACTGAATGAACATGAGTTCATTTACTGAATATTTTAATTCCTGAAAACAAACTTAGGCCTGAGAACCCTATTAAACCTGAGATTTGAATCCTGTTTTTAAACTGATGTTTGATTCAAAACTGAGATTTGTGAAAACTGAGATTAGTGAAAACTGAGAGTGGCATTGGTTTTAAACTTGCATTTCAGGTTTTAGTTCCAATTTTGTTTGGGTTGGTGTGTTAGCTGTAGGAGTAAACTGCCATTACTTAATTTCCTAAGATTATCACCATTCAATGAACTTGACATTCCCTGTCATTGCACTGCATAATCCCAAACCTGAGAACTGAAGCCTATATTACTCCCTCAACACACACACACACACACAGTCCTTTTCACTCACAAAACTGAATCACCTAACACACACCCATATGATTTTGACATACACACACACATTAGTTAACCCCCACACATTTTTCCTATCACTCTAATTCCTGTCACACACAGTCCCATGAATCACACACACACACACACACAAATCATATACACACACATACACGACATACACACACATTTACCGTGCCTTGTGTATCCCTTTATATGTATATATTTTATATATATATATATATATATATATATATATATATATATATATATATATATATATATATATATATATATTCTAACCTATGTGTATGTGTATTCACATGTATATATGTTATGTGGGTAAATAGTTATACTAGTGTGTATGTGGAATGTGTAGTATAATGCCAATATTGCATTGCCCTTTATAGGGTGTATATAGATAATGATATGTGAGTGTAATTTATAGATATATATAGCCTATGTGAAATGTGTAGTGGGTTATGAAGTAGGGATTTCATTAGCCTATTTGTGTTGGCCCATGGCCTAGGTAGAATGGCCTATGGCATGTGGTGGATACACTTGTGTATCACTAGGCTAGTATGACTTGTGTGATATTTAGCTAGTTGACCTAGAATTGACTGGTTAAGCCTAGGTTTGACCAACCTAGACTAGTTTGACCAAATTTAACCTCGTTTGACCTAGTTTGACTTACTTAGACTAGAATTGACCTAGTTTGACTGTTAGGGTTGACTAGAGTTGACCAAAGGTTGACTTTAGCCTAGATTGACCCCAAACTTCATGTAGATGTATTGTAGCAGTCTATTTCCTTATTTTAGACTTGTTGTGACTTGTACTGTTATATAGGAGACAGACACCACTCCTCGGACAGTATATTCTCTTTGGACGTTCAGGATACCAGACGAGTACATTCTCTGATCATTTCATATCCTGTTTAGAAATATTTTCCTGCTTTAAATTACTTTACTTGATACTGTCACGTTGGTCACACGGATTGGTACTATATGGATCTTTTCATGAGATGTTATCCCCCTCGAGAGCATCGGATACTGTATGTTTTTTGTGTTTCACGAATCATCACGTATCTCTATGCTTGCACTGATTCACAAATCGCTTGTGACACATGTACTCTCATGTTCACAAAGCCATCATGAATCACCTTCACGTATCACTCATTTTATGAGCCAATATGTGAAGTTTCACGAATCTTAACATAACTTGAACAGATCCGTGTGTATTGATTGGGGATGGGGGAGTAGAAATAGGCATGTAAATATTATCCAAGTAGCTGTAGTCATGAATCACTCTCTTAGTTGTAGTCATGAATCTCTTATGCCATTCACATGTTTATATTTTACTCTGACTCACTAGTCACTGTTAGTTCTCTATGTATAGTAGATATTTCTATTACAGTTCTCTCTCTGCTTATATACTGTATTTCTTCAGTTCATGTATCTTACTTTACTACATGATTATATTTTCTAACCTGCTATGATCTGTTGAGATATATTGTGCTCGCTCCTGTCCTGACTGGACATGTTAAAAATATTACAGAGGATGAGGAGGAGGCCCTATGTACCACCTATTACGGAGTAGGCTTAGACGACACCTGCGACCTGGTTCCTCTGGAGGACCCAGCTGCAATATAGGATGCTACTCCCATAGTCTAGGCTAGATAACTAGGCTTTAGCTTTTCTTTCAGCATTGTTTTTTGACTTTCAGTAGTTGTTCTGAGATGTTGTATATATTTAGAGACTTGTATTGAGCTGGATGTTCTTGAGTTTTTATCTTAGACACTTAGATTCTCTCTCTCTCTTATTTGTATTAAATTGTGGTTTTGATCTCTCTATCTACCTTTACTATTCTGTATCTGCCTTAGATGTGATTGAGACTATTCTGTTATGTCACCTCCATTCGGAGTGTATATACTGTACAGGTACCTTTATATTGTTAGATGATTGACCTAGGACAGCGTTCTACCGCCGACACTGCGGCCTAGGCCGGGCGTTGTTACGTTCTCGTACCCTCACAGTGGGTGCGGGTCGTGACATCTCCAGAACACGTCTTAGAAAGAGTTCTTGAACTCTCAATTACAGTTTGTACTCTTCCAGTCCATATTGAATTTATGATATAGCAATATTTGCCACAAGCTTTTTATATCTGATTCAAATTATTTTTTGTCAAGTATCAGTTGCTTTGTGCTGACCTATGCAACTCAGTAACCACCTAGATGTCTTGTGCTTTCTTAGGCATTCATGAAGGGTTCATTAAGGCTAATGGCAGGAATTAAAGGTGGTTGAATGTTTCAATTCTTAGTGATTTGAGCTTGATCTTCTTAAACTTTGAATATATTTCTCTATTCTTAGTACTGTAGGTATAATTTTTCTCTCTTTCCATTATCATTCCAGCGATTATTATGTCACTATTCATGTTTCTGCTTCAATCTTTACACTTGTCCTCAACATATGAAATACTATATTCCAATATTCGCGTCCTATGACAATGAGTACTATTTCCAATTCGTATTATTTACGGGTGCTTTGTAGGTCTGCAATGCTCAATATGGGTTGTGTGCCCTTAACATTCACCTATTAGACAATAAGTACTTCACTGTTGGACACGATTTGGTTTCTTTGTAAATATCATAAGAGTCATAGAAGGATGTACAATCAAGATACATAAACACCTGATGTGCTCATTGGAATGTTTTAAACTTCATTATTGGGAATCTAAATTCACACTATCATCTGCTTATTGCGTATTATTATCTTTGTTGCCTTCGTTCTTGTCTTAAGGTGCTGTCTTTGCCCCAGAATTTAGCGCTATAAGGGCCATGCCTAAGTAAAATTAGTGACCATTATGTATATCCATATTGTCAATCATATATGTTCAAAGCATTTTCTTGGGGCTATTTTTGTTTTGTAAAGTTTTTTTTCTCTTCTGTGCAACATTTGCTCGTGTCTATTATTTTAACCCATCTGTTTTTTTAATAGGCACCTATTTTATCACATTCTATGGAGACCTTTCCTATTTATCTCAAGAAAACATAGAGAAGCTGGATCTAATTGATGAAGAGGACAGTGGGGTCCGGGGGTTTGGTTGTTATCCAAATTTGGGGGAAGACATTTATATCATGAGATCTATTGTAGGCTATTTTTGTGTGGAAGGCATTTAATTCATGTGTTTTAGTTTACGCTATAGTTGTCTAAGCTGGAATACAATATGCTTGTGGAATACAATACATATTTTTCAAATGGCTACTTGACGTTGTTAAAATATTACATTATTGGATTATTTTATGGAGAGATGTTTGAAGATATTGTATTAGATATTATGTTGTGTTTATGGTAACTTGTTCTTTGTTCTCAAGTTCTTTAAATAAAAATTTCAATGTTCCTGTGTTATTTTTGAAATAAGATTTTTTTTTTACATTTATGTTGGAAAATATATGGAAACTATTAATAAATATAAAAATATAGAAAATATAAATTAGTTTTTGCGACATAAAATTGTGTAGCAGGAAGTGTATTCATATTTGGCTACATTAGCTTTCGCGGCATCCAATTGTGTAGAAGGAAGTTTTTCTAAAATATAAAAAAATATAGAACTAGACATTTGGCGACATGTGTTATGTTGTCAAAGTATCATCTTTCTGCGACATACAAGACACATGTCGCCAAAAGTAATTTTAAATCTTAAGTATGATATTTCGCCAAAAGTGCTTACGTTCCATGACATGTGTTATTTCACGTCACCAAAGACTTTCCCAGACAAGGCTACGGCGACATGTATGCGACGTAGCCAAATATATCACGAAAACGCTATAGCGACACAAATCTAACTTTCTGCTACATACTGCTTATGTCGCTGAACATGCATTTTCTTGTAGTGCTAATCGGAAGACTCGGTTCATTAGATCCATGAAGGCGGCCTGAGCGTTTGTCAAACCAAACGGCATGACTAGGAACTCGTAGTAGTCGTATCGAGTTTGGAAGGCGGACTTCGACACGTCTTCGGGATTGATCTTCAACTGATGGTAGCCGGAGTGAAGATCATTCTTTGAAAATAATGTGGCCCCTTAGAGTTGATCGAATAAGTCGTCGATCCATGGCAATAGATACTTGTTCCGTATAGTAGCTTTGTTGAGTTTCCTATAGTCGATGCATAGACGCATCGACCATCCTTCTTTTTTAGGAACAGGACTTGGACACCCCACAAAAAGATGCTAGGGCTATTATATCTGTGATCTAGCAACTCTTGTAGTTGTGCCTTCAGTTCCTTCAGTTCCGTTGGCGCCATTCGGTAGGGTGCTTTGGATATCAGTCGAGTATCAGAAAAGGTGTCAAAACTGAATTCAACCTCATGATCTGGCGGCATCCCGGGCAATTTGTCTGGAAATGCACTAAACTGTCATGACTTCATTCTACGTCGTGCCTGCAATCTCCTTTCTCGTGTCTTGAATTGATGCTAAGTAACTGCTACAACCGGAATAAAACATGTGCCTCGCTGAAATTACCGATACTACCATAGCCGTCTTCGGCTGTAATACTCCAGTGCCAAAATATCTAGGACTAGGAGACATATACATGCCAGCTACATATTAAGTGGACTCCACCCCAGCTCGAATACATATAAGCTGTATTGGTTTCCAAATCAATCTTATCAAATTAATTTATATATATCTCAATCCACTGACGATAAACTCTTGTATAAACCAAGTATACTATTGCTGGTCAGACATTGACATACTGGTTCCTACAAGTAATAGGAGACAATATGTAATATAGTGGACCAGACTCTATCTTCTGAAGAAAAAATAAGCTTGCAAAACTAGGCTATACAACAGCATGGTCAAAGTAAAATAAAATATAAATTAGACGAATATGAAAACGGTATTAACTATACCTACAATCCTGGAGAAACATTCATCAATCCTCCATCAAATCTATAAACGAGCTCAGCAACCTTAGAGAGATCACCAGGTCCTCAGGAGACTAGCAGGATACATATAAACATGCCTAATATGACAATATATAACATGCAAGAAAAAATAGGAAAACAACTGGCAGAACAAGAATGAAGATCATATAGAAGACTATATAAATCATGAAATGTCATATGAAAAGTAATACTAAGTATGGCTACAAATGAATCGAATGACCGTAGCCCTGCATGGTACTCTCGGTCCTATAGCTAGTAGTCCTGCATGGTACTCCCTAACTATAGTAAGCCTCTATCGTAGTCCTGTGTGGTACTCTTGAGTCGAGAGTGGTCAAGTAGCCAATCCTAGTATCGGTAGAGGATCAAGTCAAGGAAACATGAAACACATGATCAAGTTAAAGTATCATGGCACAAGTGATCAAATCAAATCACTCAAGCAAACAACACTACCGATGTTATGTATGGAAATATATAGAAACATAACTAATGATGGAAGTAAGTGATAACAAGTGAGAGACATGAAAATGAATCATGACAAGACGGCAAATGTAGACTAGAAAATGGGACATGAACAAGAAAGAATAATAAGAACATGCATGTAAATAATTTTACAAAGTTGGTAAGGTATACTTGCCTAGTTTAAAATCGTCCATGCCCAAATAAACAACTATACAATCAATGAGCCACGAAAGCTGAACTTCTGCAAACGCCTTCGAATGTTGAAATAGATTTCACCAACGTTACATAAAAGGAATGTCTAAGTTTGACTACTCATAAGTCCAATTCTGGACATAAGGACAAAATAATAGTTTTGGGTCAAAATAGTGTCCGCCATTGGATCCGCTTTGCACCGAAAACTGTGCCAAAACCTATGGTCTCTAAAGTTGACAAATTATATACCTATGAGTCTAGTTTTTCGATACAAACTCAACAGTATGTCCAAATCTGGATTACGATGAGCCATGCACAAAATCGTCCGTTGAGTCGGATCGGGGGCCCACCAAAATTGCGTTCCGATCTACTTTCTCATAATCGAACCAAACATGGCTCACAGGACCAAAAAATGGCACAAGTCCAGTGGCACAAGTTTTGTCATGAGGTGACGAATGTGCACAAAATAATTAGAGTTTTTGCAAAGGGGCCGACACAGTGTACCTTGATCGATATACCTCGAATTTGTCGCGCACACGCAACCAATTCGACTTCCGTTAGAGCCCACACATTCGCAACATCCGTACGCACCTTTCAATGCTCTCAGGTTACGACAGAGTCATCCGGTTTGTCGGGATGGACCCCAAGAAAATTATTTTTCTTTAGTTTTTAAACTGATTTTTAACCAAACTTTATTATCAAGATAGTTTATAACTAATATAAATAATAATTTAATTTTTAGAAAATACTTATAAATATATTTATATTACTAATAATATTAAGGTGGAAACTCAAGCATGATAGTCCCATGTCGAT
Organism: Iris pallida; assembly: GCA_029216955.1. Classification (NCBI taxonomy): domain Eukaryota; kingdom Viridiplantae; phylum Streptophyta; class Magnoliopsida; order Asparagales; family Iridaceae; genus Iris; species Iris pallida. The sequence goes on from JANAVB010033814.1 coordinate 2,291,064, forward strand.
ACTGCAACATTAATATCACAATTGGCATACTAGTTGAGCCCTGAAACAAAAAATAATTAAAATATTAAATTCTGGAAAAATCATATAAATTAGTTAAAATAAGGGTTTAAATATTAAATTTTGCACAACAAATAGTTTAGTAGTGTTTTATGAAGTATTGGAACTTTTGGACACAAAGAACATAGGATTTTCGGAGTTACGAAGTTACGGCAAATGTTCAAAAAATTTAATAATAGAAAACGAACTTAAAACCTAACAAATAGATAGGTGCTGAAAGCTCTTAATGTCTAGTTTCGAATAAAAATATTAGAATGATCAAATCTGAACTTAGGTAGGCAAAAAAATGTTCGCAACAGATCTCGTTGGTTCTAGATACCTTGTCATAGAATTGATGCCACGCACAAACCGCTTGGAACTGTGTGATCTAGCAATCATAGATTGAAGTAGACATATAATGGTAACTTTTGGTTTGAGGAGAATCTGACGAGAAAAAGTAGATAAAACTTAATTATTCTACAAGTCGACTAACTTGCTTTTATGAATTCACCACAAGTTCGGTCGACTCTGGTTGCCTTCCATGCCTCGTATCGACCAAATTAGGGGTTGAGGCTCCTCGGGAAGGTGCCGGTGTTAGGGAGTGTCCTAGGGTCAAGATGAAGATGGTAGCAGGGTTGGAAGAGGTCGGGGTTATGAGTTTCTGTTGGGTGGAAATAAAAGTACAAAAATAGAAAATAAATAGGAGGGGCTCGGTTTCTAGAGCATAAATATATAAAGTATATTCGGTCATCATAGAGTGGAGGGGTCTATGTAAGAAACATGAGGTGGGGATTGATTTGGATTTGGTTTGAGGGGATTTGGTTGAGATTTGATGATTTAAATCAAAGGTGTATCTCAAAGAGATTTGATTGGGTCTAAATTAGGAAAGTAGTTATAGAGTTGATTTTAAAAAAATAGATTTAAATCAATATGGCTGCCATTAATTCATAAAAAATCAATCTAAAATAGGTCGAAGAGGTTAGGGAATCCTAGAATAGGCTCTACTAACCCTACTTGGACTACTTTTGGGTCGGTAAAAATTTTGTGATCGATTTGAGTCCAATGTCTATAGTTTCAACTTGTTTGCCACTTAGGATTAAATATCACATGGGAACCTAATTGAGTGGCACACCATTGACATGTGCGTAGTCGGCTCAACATGTGTCAAAACTATATACTGGGTCAAATGATTTGGATCGGAGTTGGGCCTTAATTGCTATTTGGAAACTAGTCAAATTTTACAGTATAGACTAAAATGACTATTTTACCCCTAAAGTTGTACATGAAAAATGTAGCACAAGAGAACATGTTTGGATGGGACATGATATATCAAACTGAAGGTGAACTTGTCTAGAATACGATGATGGGTGTAGACATGAGAAATTCATAATTATTGTGCTTCAAAAATCAAAGCTACTGAAAAGTACATCTATAGCAATAATTAAAATAAAATATGGTCTAATATATAAAAATTATATTAAATAAATAAATAATAATTTCTAGGGTGCTTATAATCTACCCACCTTAAAAGAATTTCGTCCTCGAAATTAAATATAAGGGTTATTTTGTATAAGGGTACCAAGTTTTTGATATAATTAGACTTTGGGTACTGAATTTGTCCGTTTTAGAGTTTGGGTACTCGAATTTTTTTAGTGACACATTTTAGTGACAAAAGTGGACTTTCAGTGACGAAATAAGACTTTTAACTACGAACGTTCGTCACTAAAATGTGTCACTAAAAAGTTACAGTACCCAAAGAAAGTCTAAAACAGACAAACCCAGTACCCAAAGTCTAATTATATAAAAAACTTGGTACCCTTATACAAAATAACCCTAAATATAATGCTCACTAATAATGAACCACGCTAGCGTGTATAGGAATAGTTCAAGGGATACGTTAGGTCACTACGGTGTCTCCTAATAATTCAAGTAATAATCAATCCTAAATAATTTAGTCTTGCCACATCTCTATCATAAAACTATATATGGTTATCTCTATTTACTTACCGGCGGTCTTGCAACAATTATGTTGAAGGCTTGTCCTCCTCGACCTTCAGGCCAAGGACTATAATTACTAGTCCCTCAACTATTATATCCTCGGTCCTCTTTAACTCTTGAATCTACCGACTAATTTTCTCAATGGTTTCGTCCTATATTTTTATACAAGCCTTGAATCTAAAAATTATTTAGTAATAATAATCTACAGCCATCTAATTCTTGAAAAGTAAATCCAATCTCCTCTCTCACAAGCTTGTTAAATCACATTTCCTTGGGGACATCTACCACCTTTGGTCACACTACCCAATCAAACACATATTGATGCCCTAAAAATTTATAACCCTAGCACGCAAGTTATAAAAATTCGTACCACTACATATCTATGACATATGGCATCTCTAATCCCCTCCTATATATTAAGCAATCAAAATTCAGTAAGCAAACTAATTTATACTATAACTTAAGAATTGCTGATAAATTATATAAAGCATAATCATTCGTCACTCTGAAATAGAAAGAGATGAGAAGCAATGGCACGGAAAAACAAAGAAAGAATAGTCGAGCAAATACGAATTCAAGGACGATAGAGAAATTTCTAAAAGAATTGTCAAGGCAGTTATGGATTGAGATTCCTAAGGGTTTAACCATATTCGCAGGCCCGCTCTGTAACGTAACCGAATATGCTAACTCGACCCGCATGGGCCACCAAAAAAATATGTAACGTCCAGTCCCAAAATACGTAGGACTAGGAAACGTATACATGCCAGCTACGTATCAAGTGAACTCCAACCCAGCTTGAATACATATAAGTTGTATTAGTTTCTAAATCAATTTTATCAAATCAACTAATATCTATCTCAATCCACTGACGATAAACTCTTATATAAACCAAGTATACTATTATTGGTCAAACATTAACATACTGGTTCCTACAAGTAACAGAAAAAGATAATATGCAATAAAGTGGGCCAGACTCTATTACAATTATCTTGAACAAGCTTCTGAAGAAAAAATAAGCTTGTAAAACTAGGCTATACAACAGCATGGTCAAAGTAAAATAAAATATAAAATTGGACGAATATAAAAAAGGTATTAACTAAATATATACCTGCAATCCTGGAGAAACAGTCATCAATCTTCCATCAAATCTACAAACGAGCTCAGCAACCCTGGAGAAATCACTAGGTCCTCAGGGGACTAGCAAGATATATCTAAACATGCCTACTATGACGTATATAACATGCAAGGGAAGATAGGAAAATAACTGGTAGAACAAGAATGAAGATCATATGGAAGACTCTATAGATCATGGCATGTCGTATGAAAAGTAATACTAAGTTTGGCTACAAATGAATCAAATGACCGTAGCCCTGTGTGGTACTCCCTATCATATAGCTAGTAGTCCTGCGTGGTACTCCCTAATTACAGTAAGTCTTTATCGTAGCCTTGTGTGGTACTCCTGAGTCGAGAGTGGTCAAGCAGCCAATCCTAGTATCGATAGAGGGTCAAGTCACGGTAACATGGAACATGTGATCAAGTAAAAGTATCATGGCATACGTGATCAAATCAAATCACTCAAGTAAATAACACTATCGATGTCATGTGTGGAAATATATAGAAACATAACTAGTGATGGAAGTAAGTGATAACAGGTAAGAGACATGAAAATGAATCATGGCAAGACTGCAAACATAGACTAAAAAATGAGACATGAATAAGAAAGAATAATGAGAACATGCATGAAAATAATTGTACAAACTTGGTAAGGTATACTAGCCTAGTGAAGAATTGTCAATATCCAAATAAACAACTAGTCAATCAATGAGCCACGAAAACTGAACTTCCACAAACTTCGTCAGATGTTGAAACAGACATCACCAACGTTCTTGTCATAAAAGCAATATCTATGTTTGAGTACACATAAGTCTAATTCTGGACACAGGGGCAAAACGGTAATTTTGGGTCAAAATAGTATCCGTCGTTGGACCCGATTTGTACCAAAAAATATGCATGAACCAGTGGTCTCTAAAGTCAATAAATTATATACCTATGAGTCTAGTTTTTCGATACGAACTCAACGGTATGTCCAGATTGGGATTCCGATGAGCCGTGCACAAAATCGCCTATTGAGTCTGATCGAGGGCCCACCAATAGAGCGTTCTGGTCAACCTCCTCAGAATTGGACCAAGCTTGGTTCACAGGACCAGAAAAATAACACGAGTCCAGTGGTGCAAATTTTGTCATGAGATGACGAACGTGCACAAAGTAATTAGAGTTTTTGCAAAGGGGCCAATACAGTATACCTTGACGATATGCCTCGAATTCGTCGCATAAACGCAACAAATTTGAGTTCCGTTAAAGCCCACACGTCCGCAACATTCGTACGCACCATTTGATGCTCTTGGATTACGACGGAGTCATATGGTTTGTCGGGACGGATCCCATATCGGTATTTTCTCGGGTTTTAGAAAACTATTTTTCTTTGGTTTTAAACTAATTTTTAACCAAACTTTATTATCAAAATAGTTTATAACTAATATAAAATAATAACTTAATTTCTTGAAAATACTTATAAATATTTTTTTACTAATAATATTATTTTAATGGCAGAAACTCAAGCATAATAGTCTCATGTCGATACTACAACATTAATATCACAATTGGCCTACTAGTTGAGCCCCGAAACAACAAATAATTTAAAATATTAAATTCTAGAAAAATTATATAAATTAGTTAAATAAGGGTTTCAATATTAAACCTTGCACAAAAAATAGTTTAGTAGAGTTTCATGAAGTATTAGAACTTTTGGACACAAAGAACATAGGATTTTTGGAGCTACGATGCTACGACAAATGTCAAGAATTTTTAAAAATAGCAAATGAACTTAAAACCTAACAAGTAGATATGCATTGGAAAGATCTCGATGTCTAGTTTTTGAATACAAATATTAGAAGGATCAAATATGAACTTAGGTAGGCAAAAACATGCTCACAACATATCTCATCGATTCTAGACACCTTGTCGTAGAATTAATGTTACGGACAAACCGCTTGAGATTGTGTGATCTAACGATCAAAGATTGAAGTAGCCACATAGAGGTAATTTTTAGTTTTGGTTTTTGGAGAATCGGACGAGAAAAAGTAGATGAAACCTAGTCTACAAGTCGACTAACCTACTGTGACGAATTTAGCACAAGTTTGGTCGACTTCGGGTGCCTTCCGCGCCGTGTATCGACAAAATTAGGGGCTAAGGCTTCTTGGAATGGTGTCAGGTGTTAGGGGGTATCCTAAGGTCGAGATGAAGATGGTAGGAAGGTTCGAAGAGGTCGGGGTGATGAGTTTCTGTTGGATGGAAAGAAAAATGTGAAAATAGAAAATAAATAGGAGGGGCTCTATTTCTAGAGCATAAATATATAAAGTATATTTGGTTATCATAAGTGGAGGGGTCCATGTGTGACGTCCCAGAACCAGAATACTGGAGAGCGGGGGCGTACATAGCCAGCTACGTATATTGAAATGGAATCCACCTCGCTATACGGTCACGGCTGTCTAGATATGAGGGTTTACTACAAGCCAACGGTCTCTTAATGCCAAGCCTATTGTCTCAATCTCAAGCAAGTAATATAGTTACAAGATGTTAGACCACCAAATATACAATAAAAGGCATCCCAAATATTACATATTCAGCTGATCATGAAGCTAGTCGTACAAAATGCGAAAACTAGCAAGAGTTTAGTCATACATGATCAACCCTAGGATTTGTTAATCATGTTTACAGCCCGTAGGAAGACAGTAAGTAAATACGCATCGAGCTAACAGGTGCTCGTCGGCTAAACGCCTCAAAAGAATAATTTTACAATGTAGTGAGCGAAACAAAATAGAAAACCCACTCGTAGTCCGGGTTCCGTCTAGTCGCCACCATCGGGCTGGAGGTTCGGTAGATCCTCAGGAGCTGCTCCAAAATCTGGCAGCACAAAACCAGCTGGGTCAAACCCCAGAAAGAGCAAGTGCCACAAGGAGGCCACGAAATACGAACAAAGCCAGCATATCAGTTCATAAGAAAATAGAAGAAAAGTATAAGTAATAAAGCGTACATCAGGACAATAAACAACTAGGGACGTGGAACCATTCCGGGAGCCAGGTTACAACCCTTAAACCAAACAAGGACCGGGGTTGTAACCCTTCGCCTGAATAGCACTTTGTCCCTGCCCATTTATTGTTAAAGATAAGTAAAACAATCATGTTCAGGAGTACCAGGTACAGGAACTAGACGAGACTTAGACAAGACTGGACACCATCCATTCACAAGCGGCCAAGCAAATACTACGGCTTACTACTTAACTAACTAGGGTTATCACAAGCTTAATTACTAACAAGGTACAAATGAGAATTTCCCAGTCCCAAGCCCTGCAGACTATCCAGTTATCCTTCTGCGGGTTGAGAGTATGGTTGGGTACATCGCCTAGGAGACGATATACCCTTAGGTGACTTAGAGGGTGCAACACATGACAGTGTGCTGGAATGTGCCCTACTCGTCGGCAAGCTACAAGTCTATTAAAGCGTCCAGATAACGAGATCGCCTGTGACTAGAAATTCTCCATGAACTATAGTTTGATCTAGTCGTTAGCCTAATCCATATTCAGTACGAATCTCCGACCGTGGTAACCAGGGAGTCACATCCTAGACATGATGCAAGACAAGACAAGACAAGACAAGTGGATTGCACAAAGCAGCAAGAATGAACACCCACGGTGTCAGAGTTGATTATACAAGTCAAGTTAGCCGTCGCAACAGCATCAAGTCAAGTCAAGTTACAAGTTACAAGCCAGGAGTGCGCCGCCACGGGCCACTATCAAGTTATCCAGTTACAAGGACAAATCATGAATCACAGTTTACAAGTTAAGAGCGCACCCCATAGGGTAATTTATCAAGAAGATCAGAAAGCACTAAGATCATAAATCACAGAGTTCATGAAAACCGTACTAGTCATGAGCAAAGCATCGAAAACCGTGCCAGGTCATGTTGGGTCAAGACAGTCGTGTTGTGTGAAACAAGATCCCAAAACTCCAATCCACAAGAGAAGCCAAGCCTAAGAAAATAAAACCAAATCACCATGGGCAAATAGGTTGCGCTGGAGAATGGACTGCACTGAGATCAGCTGCGCTAGGATCAGCTTGCACTAGGTCAGACTGCGCTAGGAAGTGAGCTGCGCCGGGGACGGGTTGCGCTAGGTCAAATCGTGCTAGGTTGGGTTGCGCTAGGTGTTGAGCTGCGCTGGGGTTAAGCGCGCTGGGGAGCGAGCTGCGCTGCGGTCAAGTGCGTCAATGGAAGGAAGGCGCTGGGGCTAAAGAGCGCCAGCGCAAGTTAGCCTAGCGCTAAAGAGCGCTGGCCGAGAAGGGGGTTGCGCGGTTCAGCCCAGCGCTAAAGAGCGCTGGCCGAGGAGTCTTCTTCTCCACCATGCTGAAAAGAAAACCCAAGAACACCAAAAATTTCAAATCTTCATAACTTGGTCAAATCAAAACGAAATTTATATTTTTAAAGTTCTAACTTGTGTAAAATTGAATTCTCTTCCACATGGAAGCCTCAAAACAAGAAAAAAAAAATCTAAGTTTGATAGATCAAAACCAGGAATTTCCGAAAATGGTTAAAACTTAGATCTAGAAAAATGGAAGCTCCAAATCACAAAATGCCAAGTTCTAATGTTGTTCACCATGGCCTAATCTAGCTAATGAAAAAATAAAATGGGGGTACTTATTTGGTGGTAAGGTGCACTTGTCTATGGTGTTGGTGGAGGAAGGAAGAAGAAGATGAAGAAATAAATGGAAGTTATGAGGAGAGAAAAAGTTAGGTGGGGTTTTAATGAGGGATGGTGTGTTGTGTTGAGGGTGGAGGTTAGCTAAGTGTGGTCCAATGCATACTAAACCAAACCAAACCAATTCCTTCCCCACAAAATAAAACCACGCCAGGTCCAAAAACCTATTTTACGAGAAAACCAAAATCCGTAAGTCAAGCCAAAACACAATTATAGGCCAAAATCCGAGAAAATAAAATACGGGTCCGAAATACATATAGCCTAATCAAAATACGTATTCCGAAATACGGGCATTACACCATGTGAGAAAGAGGAGGTGGGAATTGATTTGGATTTGGTTTGAGGGGATTTGGTTGAGATTTGATGATTTAAAACAAAGGTGTATCTCAAAGAGATTTGATTAGGTCGAAATTAGAAAGGTAGTTATAGAGTTGATTTAAAAAATAGATGTAAATTAATATGAATGACATAAATTCATAAATAATCCATCTAAAATAGGTCCAAGAGGTTAGGGTATCCTAGAATAGGCTCTACTAACCCTACTTGGACTAGCTTTAGGTCGGTGTAATTTTTGTGATCGATTTGAGTCCAATATGTCTACAGTTTTAACTTGTGTGCCACTTAAGATTAAATAGCACATGGGAACCTAATTGAATGGCACACCATTGACATGTGCGTAGTAGGCTCAAAATGGGTCAAAACCATATATTGAGTCAAATGATTTGGATCGGAGTTTGGCCTTAATTACTATTTGGAGAACTAGTCAAATTTTACGGAAGAGACTAAAATGACTATTTTACCCCTAAAGTTGTACATGAAAAATATAGCAAAAGGAAACATGTTTAGATGGGACGTAATATATCAAACTGAAGGTGGACTTGTCTAGAATACGACAATGATAGTAGATTTGAGAATTTGATAATTATTGTGCTTCAAAAATCAAAGCTACGAAAGAGTACATTTATAGTCATAATTAAAATAAAATATGGTCTAATATATACAAATAATATATAAATAAAAAATAATTTCCAAAAATTAGGGTGCTTACATCGGCGCTGCTCCGCAAGAGTAGGAGAACTCCGTTTCACCAGGTAGGCGAAACACAACTCTCTTTACCGTGCATTCGATGGTCGCAAGAGATGCACCCAACCAATCCATTTCCAGGATGATATCGTACTTCTTGATGTCGAGGACAATAACTTCCAATGATAGATTCCTCCTACCGATGCAAATGTAATTGTTCCTACAAATTTGATTGGCAGACATATCTACTTCCGATGGTGTGCTAATCATATCAAGTAATTGCATAGGTAATTTATTTTCTTCTATAAATTGTAGCACTTGTCTTCCTAATTTTTTTAAATTTGGAGAATATTTTTTATTTTATTTTATTATCATTAGGTATAGAGTGGTTAGAATCTTTGTTAAATAGAGGTTTGATTTTTGGGATCACAAAGGTGCGTACCTAAGTTTATAGGTGAAGTATAATAAAATTAGGTCACATATACATAGTCCCAAATAGGTTATTATATTTTTTTTAGAATTATTGATAATTTTAGATAATTTTAATCTATAGAATATTATTTTTATAGGCTTCTAGGATTTAACGTGAGAACACACATGGTTATTTTTTAGGTCAAATATTTTATTTTGACTCTAGAACCTTAAAAATATTTTTTAGAATTTTTTAGGAATTTTTTGAAATTTATTTTGATTTAATTGGATTTTTTATGATTTTAAACAATTTTCAAAAATTAAATATCTATTTTCCTAGTCAGCTGCACAGTCAGCAAAGGGGGCCCACCAGTCAGCCGCCCAGGCCAACGCAACGAGCCCGCTTGTCAGTCAATGGAGCTGCTGACTCGGCAGTTCCTTACATAGAAACTGAGACGAGTTAGTGAGCTGCCTTAGCCGAGACGATAAGGCTCTGGACCGTCCGATGTGGGTGGGAGTACCCAGATAGTGCCACGTGTGTCACGACCCGCTCCTGAATAATCGGGTACGAATCGAGTCATTTCCGGCCTAAGCTGTCGTTGACAACGGTAGTCAGCCGTCTAGTCTAGTCATCATCTAGTTTAATCTTATATATCATCACAACATCTATCACGAGTTATCCACTACTAATCATCACAGATCACTATGCAATTATTACAGGCCTATACATGAATATCCGGGTACAAAGCAGGTAAAAATATGAAGTCTAATTAACTAACAACATATACTCAGTAACAATACATCCAGTCATCCCATACATGAATCTAATCTCTGGAGTGAGCTCCGCTTCTAGGTCTCCCTGCTGGCCATAACACTCTAAGGAATCAATCTCACCTGTAATCAACGATCAAGTCAGAAAAGAAGCAAAACACAATGTAACTCCATAATGCTTACCAACAGAATATCAAGGAGACAAGAGAAAATGAAAGACAGGTAAGTATGAGAAGTAAACAGAGCATGCACTAGCTACATGAATAATGCATAAGAACATTGTTAAGCATGTAAGCTATCAAGTCAATAGTATAGAGTAATGGTATGCTAGCAGGCATGTATAGGTGTAAGGCATACCATGTACGCTACACTACCAGAATAAGGTAATAACAACGATATGCTATCAGTCATGTCTAGTGTAAGGCATATTGTATACTATATACTAGCAGTCAAGTAAACTGGCATGTTGTATAGGACAGCGATATACTAGAAGTCAAGTATAGATATAAGGTATATCGTGCCTATACTAACAAATCGGGTACACGCCCAGACTTAGGGGACTACATGCTATATGATGTTCTTCCCACCCCGACACGTCATGACACGATGACATGCAAGCAAGTGAAATAACAAGAAAGAATCATGTGCAATATGATATGCATGCAAAGTGGCAGTAAAATCAAGATACATGTACATGCCTTCTCCCTGGTAATAGAAATGTCTTCTAATCCACCTAAAATAGGGAAATAGGGTTAAGAGATTATTCAAAAAGACTTCTAAACAATTCCTATGACTAAATTACTCATTTAGTTAACAAATCATACAACTAAAATATTTCTTCCCCTTGCTACATTACCAAGAGCACTTTAATAATAAGGCTAATCTCAAACCCTCAATTCTTGCAATAAAGTTCATTATTGGAATAATCAAACAAGAAGCTACCATAATAGTCCAAGTCCACCCTGACTCAGTAATAACCCATAGTTAATTTGATAACTGTGAAGTGGCCTAGACACCCATAGCAGAAATCTTTCTCAAACAGCTAAACCCACAAGTCTATGAACATTTAAACATATGTGCAAATAAACAGTACATAACCAACAACAAACTGAATCCCCTGTAACTATAAATTATAAACAAGCTTCAAAGCCAGCCTATCCACATACTCAACTCACAGCAAAACTAAACAAACCCTCAACAGTACCTGTCATGACCTAATCCTTCCAATACCAGACAAACTTCATTGCTACATACTGAATTCAAAGTGTAGGTTCAACCAAGCCCAACGGCTATTTGAATTCAAACTTGCTTCCCCCGCTCAGATGGACACCAATTAACCAATTGGATACTGGTAGCACAACCTCCACTAGTACGAATATGTATCCGATCTGATTCCTCGATCCGGACACAACCGAGAATAGGAAACAAAGCCACCATCTGCACGACACATAGACCCCCCGACACAAGACATTCATCAAACCAACCCGCAGAGAAAATAGAGGAAGAGTATCTGTACAGGGTGTTTTCGAAGGAGCGAGGGTGTCAGACTCATATCCACGTGTCCAATACTGATGTTCTCACACAAAGGACTGGTAGCAGAATTGTCTCAGGCATCTCTTCGAACACCACATATGCATCATTAAAGAACGAGACTAGAATCAATTCCTTGATCATTTGATCGGGAATTTTTAGAGACGTAAGAAGGAAACATCAATTTAGGATAGGAACTTACCAAATCAAAATTCGATCCAGTAAAGAATTGATCACAAGAGATCAAGAATGAAGTCTCATAGTGATGAGGAACAACTACTTAACTCTGATCAACTCTCGCTGATCCGATGGGAATGATGATGATCTGAAGTCCGCCGGAGACTTTGTCGCCCCACCGTTCTCCGTCGTGGAAGGATCTGTCAAAGGCAAATGCGGCCATCGGTCGACTAGAAGACGAGTCGCACTCGATGGTAGATCGGTCGTCCATCTCGCCTAAGCGTTGACCGACGAAAGAATGGACATTGTCATGGCCAAAGCTCCATGAGTCACAGAAGAAGAAGGAGGAGGCGAATAGTGATGGGTAGTGTGGCGTCGGACATGGCTTCGCCGAGGGAGGAGTGGGTGAAGAAATGAGGAGGCGAGTGGCCCTATTTATAACTATGGCGGGGTCGGTGGCCGTTAGGGTTGAACGACGATGATGGCCGGCGATAGGTCGGTGGTCAATTGGACGGAGGATGAGATCGGGTAAGTCGGTGGATAGACTTTTCTAGAGGCCTCTAGACGATCGACGGGTTTGCTCCACCGCATTGCGAGAGCAACTGCTCTGCTGCCATGGCCAAACGGAGGGAAGGAAAGGAGTTGGGTTAGAAATGGAACTGGCTTGGGGTTGAAGAAGGCATCGCTTATCGGGTTTGAGGGGAAAACGGGTTATCGGGTTTGAGGAGAAACTTAACCCAGTTCCTAGCTGTGGGCTTGGCTCAACTAACGGGCTCACATGTCAATTGGGTTTGGCTGGTTTTGTAATCTATGAAAAAATTAATAAACCATGAGCCATTCAGTTTTTTATAGGTTAGGCCTATAGGTTTACAATCCTTATGGGCTTTAGTCATAATCAATGGGTTTAATGGATGGACTTTGGGTTAATAAGGCTATGGCTTGGTCTAAAAGAAAACTGTTGGCTTATGAAATAATAGTGTTGTGGCTAATAATAAAGTAAGATGGGCTTGGCTTAAATCAAATGGGTTGTGACTTAGCAGTTAGGTTGACTTGGCTTTGGGTAATGGCTAAATAACTTGAATGAATGGCCTGGGCAAATAGATAAGAGCAAAAGCTCAGTCTATGGGCTTGAACTTAATTAATACTACAATATAAAAATATAGCAAGTATGATCAAAGACTAAATTTTTATTTTAGAAATGTGGAGTTACAAATCTACCCACCTTAGAAAAATTTTATTCTCAAAATTTAAGAAATGACATGATAATCAAGTAAAATGATTTGGCACGGTTAAGCATGATCAATGATCAAAACTAATCATAGTCAATAGAATCAAAATTATCCAGGCACGATATAAAATGTAATCGTATAAACATGATCATGATCAAAGATTGTTTTGATACAATCAAGGTTGAAATTATTTTGGTACGATCAAATAGTCGCGGTAGATAAAATCATCAGGACATGACTAGTTAGTCATAGTCAATATTTCCACGCACGATAGAATCAAATTTAGGTACGTGATCAGGAATCAAAATTTAGGCACGGTCAAGGATAGGATTAAAATTGCCTAAGTATTATCAATATAAAAATGATGCGGTCATGATTTTGGAAATATCGTCAATTTGCATCATCCGGAATCAAATCGAAGAAGGACTAAATCGTTTTAGGCACGATTAAGTCAAAATCATGATCGATTCAAAATCAATTAGGCACGATAAATATAGTTACAACAAAAGCCAAAAATTGCCTAAGCACAATTAATTATAGAATTGATGTGATCAAAACGGTAATTTGGAAATAACCCAATTGGCATGATCCAGAATCAAATACAATCATATTCGAGGATAAAGTTGAAAATTAAATGGTTTAGGCACGATTGGATTAAAATCAAATAATTTGGAAGTAAAAGTACCCGATGCAAAATCTGGTTGATCAAAATTCTGAGGCACGATTAGAGGTTAAGTTATGACCAAATCAAAAGTAACATCCTCAAGGCACGATCTACAATAGAATGAAAATCAACTCACGATCAAAAATCGTATATGCAGGATTTAAGAGTCGTTTGTCTAGGTATGATCAGAATTCAAAATTTAGTTACGATAATGAAGATAATCAAACAATATAATTGGGGCCAAGATAGAAATAAAATCTAAAAATGTTTCCATAGATGAAAATTATGAAAATAAAGAAATCGAAAGGTGATTCAAAATGGAATATGTAGAAAGAAAATCATCTCATTAACACCTTATAGACTGATCTTCTAACCTTGCTAAGTAAACTCTGCATCTAAGGTAACTACCCAGGCATGATAACTAGTTCTATCTGGGAATTAAGGAACGTGCCCAATTCGATCAAATCAAGTTCCATCAAGGCGTTCTATATAATTTGCCAATTTCTCCACCATTTATCAGACTTCAAATTCTACTCCTCCCATTTCTGACTTCCTCAAAGTTATAATCTTACTTGTCGAAAAATCTATACTAAGGCAATCCATGATATGCATATCTATAATCTCAATCATCGAAAGCTAGTGACTAACTCACTAATCACAGTTTAATATCTTTTATAGCAATCTTAAAATATCGTCTTATCTCAAATATGTATAAAATATTTCTTAATGTAACATGAATCTGATCCAACTTTGAATCCTTAACGTTTGTTAATCCTCCAACAAATTTCAACTCAATGACCCTTCCTTTCTTTAATCACTATCCATCTATTCCAGAGTTGTATGCTAATGTAACATCCAGTTTTCCAAATGAGGGTATTTTGGTCATTTTCAAAATTTTGGAATTATTTTGGGATTATTATTATTAATTATAATTTATGTTATTTTTATATGATTTTTAGTGTAATTGTTTGGTGCTAGTTTTAGATTTTGACCCATGTTGACTAGGAGACTGTCCTATTGGCTAACCTAGGTCAAGACATCTTGGTTAGGTTAAGAAAACATAGTGTGACCTAAGTTAGTCATTTCAAGTTCATTAGAATTGGTTTGGGGTAATTAGGAGTTAGTTTGGCCTAAGAATGGCTTGTGAAGTCACAAGTCATAACCATGACTTAAACCAATTAGGGCTCAACCAACTAGCCAAAACCCTAGCCCTAGGGCCCTATGGCCGGCCACATGACAGCCCCCCTCTATAAATACTCTCCTAGGAATTAGGGCTAGCCTCTTTCTTAGGGTTTATGCAAGTTTTTAGAAAGGGGTAAGTTCGATCTTCATAAATTCATAATAAATTCATTTCAAGTCCTTTTTCCTTCAAACAAATTCCAATAGGCTCTAAATCTTGTGTTCTTGCTGTTGGAAATAAGTTTTGATAGGGAGCAAACAATTTGGAGAGCTTTTGGTGGTTTAAGAGATCCTTCTCTTTGGAGCTTTTTGGGGGTTTGAACACCTATAGGTATAATCCTATTTAATGCCTTTAAATTCTGTCAAAAATCATTTTAGGGATCCCCTAGCCCTCACCCAACTGTAGGGTAGGCTAACCCTAGGTTTTAGGCTCGTTTCGTGTCCGTATCGGACACATATCAGAGCTGTGGTGTAGGTGTTCGACGAAATGTCCCAAAGGACTTTTCAGTCGAGATTTTGAAATCCATTTGAATAGGAAGCTAGCCCTAGGTGTCGTCTAGGGATTCCCAGTGTCTTGTGATGCTTTGTGTGTCGTGTCGTGTCGTGGGGAACACGGGACACGCAAGTACAGGTGCGAGCGCGCGGGCACAGTGCGTGCCCTGCTGCTCGGGGGCTACTGCGCGCTCGTTTCTCCACGTGGACACATGATTTTTGGCCTGAGGTTAGGGGCAGTGACTGATACGAGGCTCGCAAAGTTTTACGAGTCCTCGTGTCGTGTCGAACACGGTATTCAGGGTGCACGGGGCAGCTGTGTGTGCGTGCGTGTGCTGTGTATGTTTTTGTTATTTAATTGTTTTTAAATGATTCTAAAATAGGTTTTAATGATTGAATGGATCCTAATGATCATGTGTGGTTCCTGTTTGCATTGGTTGACATGTTAGATTAGGTTGTTCAAGAGTTTTGATTCGAACATGGAATGTTTTATTGGAAGAACAGTGCACTCTGATACATGTTCTGATACTCAGGACCTGATATTGATTTTCCCTTTTCCCCAAGCATTTCAATCCATATTTAGTAATATTTTTTCACTGTTAATGATCCCCACAGGTTGCAAATCATGTTAGCTAAGTATTTACATTCGAACTTGGGCTTTTTGGGTGTGTTAATGAAATTTGCACTACACCATAATAGGCGATTACCCACGGTTATTACCGTGACAATTATTTTTCGTCACGGTAATAACCGTTACTAGTGGGACGTGGTTAATATTTAGTCACGGTAATAACCCTTACAAATATTTATTTTGGTCACGGTTAAAATCGTGACAAATAGTGATTTTGGTAACGGTTATAACCGTGATAGAAGTCCATTTATGTGACGGTTGTAACCGTGACCAATATTCTATTTGTCACAGTTATTAATGTTGCAGTTAGTCTGTTTTGTCACAGTTTTTACTGTGACTATATTATTTTTTTCGTTACTATTCTCCAATAATTGTCACAGTTATAACCATTACAATAATTGTCACAGTTATAACCATCACAGTAATAACCGTGATATCGCTGATACCAGTACTCAATACTCGTAGGAATAGTCCAATACCGATTCCGATACCGTGAACCTTGATATAGATATGAGTACAGCTAGATACATTGATAAAAAGGTGGCCTGAACAGGAAATAATACCATCGGGAAAAGATCAAGTATATGAAGATCACAAGGCAAGATACTTGAAGGATACAGAAGCTACCACAAGAAAAGATGCAAATTGACTTGAAACATTGTCCATAATATATTAAAACATCATTCAGCTGTGACAATGATACAGACTTCCCTTGAGAAAACAGCTTTCACTGCCATGTAATGCTCTAATTATCCAAAGAGAAGAGAAAAAAAAAACTTCCTTTCGATAGTTGTATCGGGCCACAGTCGGTTGTATCAAAAGAGAACAATATGATGTTCTACAACGTTATTTTTCCTTGAACAACATATGGAGAGTGCGATAACTCATCTGATTTATACAATAAAGAAAGATAAAATATGTAAATGTAGTATTTGTGTCAGACTCATCTGATTTATACAATAAAGAAAGATAAAATATGTAAATGTAGTGTTCGTGTCAGACGGCCTTTCATTGAAGCAGTCTCGTAGATCTTTATACAATCTTATGCTGGTGTACAAATCCTTTTAATAGTAAGGGTGCACACTGATTGAGAATTTTATCACATATTTTTACTTGAATTTAATCACTGTGGCTGGTTGAGGTTCCGCCTTCATGAGAAGAAGGTTTTGAAGCTGGAATATAGGACCATGCGATGGCTGCTGAACCAAGAGTTACAGCAAGGCCAATTGAGCTCCATAACCACCTCTGCCTTCTCTTCCTCCTGTCGATGTTGTCGTGCCATCTCTGAAACCAGAACAAAGTATTAGAAGCATATGGAAGAAATTTTTGCTTTTGGGTTTTTCTGTGTTACTTGCACATGTAAGATGAGATTAAAGATAGCAGAGCTCGGCAGAAAGGACAAATAAATTTGCAGACTATCACATAAATAATAGAGGGAGCAAGCAGAATTGAACAGGTTTCAACGTAATACATAGAATAGTCTAAATTCATCAAGAGGCATTGCACAACTGCCAGTATTTCTCTGTATTGGAGGAACAAGAGTTGGTAATAGTCAATGCAACTGTGCTAAATCTCATTTGATACAACTTAAGCTGGTATTCTAGTACTAATGAGATACAGCTGTCCGTTGAGGCCTAGTGCCAAATTGTGTGGCATGAGGTCTACGTGCATCTTCAGAGACACTTCACTGGAATCACTGCAGTGTAGATAATGTGACAGATTCTATATCAATTTTAAACTTATTTTCCTTCGTGTAATAGTTGCTATGTTCAATTTGATGTAACCACTCCTCTCATATATAACTCCAATCTGATACTGATGATCAAATCAAAGACTACAAGGAGAGATTGAACTGAATAATATTCACTTGTGTAAGGGCGTTCTTTGTTTCTTTTTTTAATTTAGGGAAGAGTTGGGGAAACCTACAATTCATTAGAGAGCAGTTGATGAATATTCCTCAAAGAAGGAAATACAAAAAGACTTGTGTGAGGAATTTCTGTGAGTCCAAGGCTGTGTTTCATTTCTCGATAGGTGATATAAAATGACAAGAATGACTGTGATAAATGATCCGATGAAAAAATTAATGCCAAAGACATAAATGACCAAAACAAATACTAGCTTATTTGTAGAAACTATACCATAATACGTAGGCTCTGCCAAGACAACTTCCAGAACTCAGATACGATATGCAGATTCACCATAAATCAGCACCCTGGATACTGGAAAAAATTGCAATAACATGATTCTCCATTGTCAGAATTCATCAATCAATCGAATTCCAATCCACGCTAACTAAGCGACCAAACATATTACCTTTTTCCAATTCACACCTTTTAGTTTCTACTTCCACTTCCTAATTTTATCTTTATCTTCGAATCGGGCTTCTCGGGGAGGGAAATCTGCACAACAAGTATATTTGAGAATTCTATATTATGTCCAAAACATTCCATCACACTCCACAAATAAATTACTTCAAAATTACATTGACAACTATTATCTGTAGCAGAAATCATCCACGTATAAATTTAACTTACATCTTGATGATCAACTAAATCAGCAAACAACCTCCACTAACCATATCCTATCCACAATTTCAAGAACTCTTTGTTAGTCTCTATATGGTATTGTCAATTATGTTCAGGTCCTGATATCACATCAGCATGAGCCATCGAACAAGAAGCATAGAATAGGTGAGAAATAAATGTAATGACCCACACATGTAAGAATTTGCATCAAGTTTAGCAAGAATTAAGATTGTTGCATCCATCTACGGTTAAACTTGATATCATCGGGCAAGACAGGAAAATGATAAAGAGAAAAATGATAAAGCGAAAAGCATAAAGGAACGCAAAAAATATAGCAGATGCAGCTATGCATCTCTCATACCCATAAGATGACTAAATGATCAAAAGAATAACATGGAACAATTTCCAAAATGACAGTGGAGTTTTAAAGGCAGTGATGAGTTGGAAATGACTACAACGGGAAAGTTCTCTAACATTCATCGAATCAAAAGTTTAGGGAGATATCCTCCAAAATGATAAGTAAAAGAAGAAACTTTTTAAACTTTATCACAGAATAATGCAATTGAGAACAAGTTTGAGCTTGTATATAAAAGATGAAAGGCCTATGAGCATATTCAGTAGTAACAGTCAGCAAATATTATTAATAAACAAATATTTCTGCCTAATCATGGTTTTAAAGGTAAAGCAATAAATTCAAAGTGACAAACCTCAAAAATAGTTTGTAACTGGTCTCTTGGTGCCCTTTTGATTGCCTCTCGTTGCTGCCTTGATCCATTCTTACGTATAATGTAAGATGTCAAATATAGATGTGCTCCATTGTCATATTTGTCTAGGATAACATGACAGAGATATATATGACTGAATTGCAACAAAAGAAACACACTTATCCCAAGTCATAAAGAATAATTCAAAAAATATATCACAACTAAAACTTAGCAAAAACACCGTTCAAAGTTGCCAAATATTAAATAGGAAAAGAACATGATG
This sequence comes from Iris pallida, assembly GCA_029216955.1. Lineage (NCBI taxonomy): Eukaryota > Viridiplantae > Streptophyta > Magnoliopsida > Asparagales > Iridaceae > Iris > Iris pallida. The sequence goes on from JANAVB010033814.1 coordinate 2,310,528, forward strand.
TAAATACTATTGAAGGAAAAATAAGACTTGGAAGCATAACAAGGACTAATGATACCCCATGACAAGAATTTGAGAATATATTCCTCATTGGTGTATTTGAGAACATCCGGACTGCATTAATACAAGTATATATTCCTCATTGGTGTATTTGAGAACACCCTAGCTTCCTTTTCTCCTCGATTATGGCTGTTCTTCAGTTCCCTAAATATTTCAGGTGTAACCCGTGTAGAGAAAATATATGTTATTTAGATATCCATTTTGCTAAAAGAAATCAACAGCAAATATCTAATATAATTATCATCAAAATCCATACCAAGTGATGCTTTGACATTGAAGTAAGCGAATAAGATGGTCCTTAACTGCCTTTATCAGCTCATTCTTGTACCTGTTGTGCACCAGTTTCACATAGATACATAAATGCAACAAACTACAAAGCCAAGCTTTCAAGGGAAGCAATTACTGTGAACTCGATCCAAGTATATTTCATTAATTGTTAATTAGTAAAATAAAAATAGGACAATTCAAAATGGCTAGATTTTTTATGTCATGTTCTAACCATAACCTGAATAAATCAGAAACCACGTTCTCAAAGAAGCAGACAATTCATAATTTAAGACATAAAGTTATCAATGTACACAAAAAGGCACATCTTCCCAATTATCATAATAGAATAAGTGTGGTCCAGTCTCATATTGATATACAAATGGAAAAAAACTACAAATACAAGCTTTCAAGGAAAGCAATACAGGTGAACTCATTACATGTATATTTCTTTAATCATTATTTGGTAAAATCAACATAGGACAATTTCAAAAAGGCTAGATCCTAATGACATGTTCTAATATACCAAGAATAAAAATTCAAACAATGTCATTGAGAAACATAAAATTCATTTCAGCGATGTATGTAGAAAACATTCACTTATCAATGTACAAAAAGGCACATCACCCCAATTTTTGTAAAATTGATGCCTATACTCTATACCAAGTAGTAATTTATAATTGTAACTCAAGAAAACTTATGCCAATATTTACGGCACTTCCTAATTGTTTGAATTGAAAAATACTACTACAAATCAGTAATAAACTAATGAAGCTTAATTCCGAAATAAACTAGAATGTAAATCCCATTATAAGTTAGCAACTGAAGGTTTCCCAATAATTAAATAATGCAATAGATAGGATTCTAGACGAAGAGTAAGGAAGGTGAAAAAACTTAATGATAGACTACAATACTAGTTAAGAGATTAATGGTGCCATACTCAATGATAGACAACTGTTCTAGAACTGGATGTTGTTGCATGACCATCTTATAGGAGATACTCAATAAAATCTATAAATAAAGCATGCAAGGATATTGTAAGTTCTTTTTCCATTTGAAAATAATGCCTACAAAGAAAGATTAATTATCTAAACTTTCTTTTCAGCATGTATATTGTTCTTATGGAATCTTAATAGAACACGATACCTGAGACATAGCAGCATAGCGAGCAAGCCCCCAAGCAGCCTCCTTAATAGCAAGTGTAGAAGGACCACAAGGGATGCTTACAACTATTCACCTATAAATGGTTTTTGTAATCATAGAGGTTAATATGAAGACAATACAAATTAAGAGGAATGAAGGTATCTCCCATATATATTTAGACTAACAACTTAGCAAAGCGTGCCCCTTGCTTGTAATATTCAGCATTTCTTGAAGCCAAACACTCCAATCCTTGGCACCAAGATTCATTGTTTGAACCGAGAAGGGGCACCAAACCCTTGAAATAAGGCAGTAAAAAAGGTAGACGCCAATTACTCCAGCACTTATAAAGAACATCAGAATTATATATGATATGTCTTAGCCAAATCTGTCAGAAAAGAAAAAACTGAATGAACTAGATTCTTGCTGGCACAAGTACCTTGTCAACTTTAATACCAGGGACAATGTTCTCATCACGCAAGCAATCCACAAACTTCTTTCCATCTGTTGTAGACTGGTAGAGTGTCACCTAAAAAAGAACGACACTAGAGATATATTCACCCAAGCGTGGAGTAGTTAGCAAAAGCTGGCTATAGTCTTGGAGATCAGTTTCTATGTTGTCCAAACCCATGGATGCTAGCCTCTTCCCATATATGGCATTATACTCGTCAATTGCAAGAATTCCACATCCAGGGGTAGTAATAGATCTGAAAATAGAAACAGTATATCATGAGAAATATATTAAGATATAGAGAGAATGATTTAAGATACAAGAGTTGTATGCCACTGAATATAGAAAACATAGAGAATAACATGTTCATTCTTGTGCTATTAAGACTATTAATACCAATCTTAAATGGTCATTGAAATGGTTACATACTTATATATCACAAAGCTTTACAGAAACACTTTAATTAGTTACCTTCACAGCTATAATCCTATTTTCTATCTAGGACCATCTTGATGAAACTAAAAATTCACAGCTTGATGCTTTCATCATTGCCTTTTTCCTTTTTGTAACATGATAGACCACCTTTTGTTCATGTAACAACATGCACCAGAAGACAAAGAACAAAAACCAAAAATAGCTTCGAACAATATCTCACTTGACATCTCTAACCAAAATTAGTTACCTTCACAACTGTAATCTCATTTTCTATCTAGGGCCTTATGATGAAACTGAGAATTCATAACTCTAGGCTTCCATCTTTGCTTTTTTCCCTTCTTCTAACACCGAAGACCATTTTTTGTTCATGCACACAACAAAGGACAAAGAACAAAACCAATGAAATTGTATTGAACTATCTCCCACCTTACATCTCTAACTGAAAGCAAGCTCAGAATCACGTCTTTACATAATTGCAAGATGCATCGGTAAGAAATGAATTGTTCTTTCAAATAAAAAGTACCACCCTAACTCATCAATCTAATTACATTCATAATTAGTGAAATTACAGATGGTTGATTGAATAGTAAACAAGATAAAAAGCTAAAAAGCTAACATAGGAGTGAGTAGCCTCCGATGAAAACTTTCTGCCATTCACGACCAAAACCTTAACATGAAACTGGCTTTTATTGGAAGTATAATGACCATCGAAAACTTGCGCCAAATTTTCATGATTGTTTCCATTGACAGTGACATTGATTTCATTACATAGGGGATAGCGTCTAGAAAGAAGCTGTACTGCAGAAACAAGCTACATGCTCATCTCGTTTCGGATACGTTTCTGCCACAACACAAAACGTATACTCCAAAATATACTACAAAATGTTAAAATCAAAGTTTTGTCTGTATCAACGCCCATATCGTGTTGTATCTGTGTCTTTGTCCAACATATTTCAAAGTATTCACCAGTTAAGCCCTTTTTTCTTCCATGTTGACTTTGTTTTGAGGAATTCAAAACCTTTTTTTGTAGATAATCAGTGGGAGATAATCAACCCTTAAACCTCTCTAAATACTGATCAACATTAGTTAGCAGCAATACAAAGTAAACTTCGTTATCAAGACTATTGAGAGGTAGACCTCACCATGTGAAGCTGCTATATTCGTTTACCTATTCGAACCATTTGCAAGGAACACGTACACACATAAACAACTTCAAGGACACGAGATCCTCCAAAAAAATGAACACACATATAAGAAAAATAGATCACAACAATGAAACTCAAACAAAAAATAGAATTATGAAAGATTTTAAATTGATTCAGAGTCTCAGACGTGTGCTATTGGAAACAGTAGGATCATTCTACAAATCTTTCAATTCCTTCAAAAGTCGCTTTGAAGCCATTGATCACAAACCTACAAACGTCAAAAACAACAAGCGAACCATTTGATCACCGAAACCTTAAAAATCGATCGAATCGACCAAGGAACCCTAATAAAATCGAGGAGAAAAGAGGGATTTGGGGGGATTTGAGAGAGATTTCATACTGCATCACGTTCGACTGCTTCTTCCTCCATAACTTTGACACCCACCTGTACGCCCCTTAATTTTACACAAATTAGAACCCTACCCCTAATTTTTAAAATAAAAAAGGATGAGAAGTGAAACCCTAGCTAGCTAGCATAGCTCACCTATGGTAGATCTATCGCGTGTTCCTCCACTAGCCAGGGTTTGCGTAGGGGCAGAGGCGGTTTGATGGAGGATCTCCTACGGAGCCATAGAAGTGTGATGGTGGTGTCGCCATGGTGATGACGCCGGAGACGTGGTGGTGGCGGAGGCCTCTGGATGGCTGCAAGGAGGGTTGCGGTGGGAGTCGGATAAATTTTTAATGGTAACAGCTCTGCATATTAGAGGAAGGTGAAGTAGAGGAGGAAAGTTAAATTAGAAGAGAGAAAATAAAATTTTGGTAACACTTATATTTTTATCATCACGGTTTGCTACCATTACAAATAAAATTAATTAGATAAAAATTATGAAAAATAAATTTAGTAACAGTTATGCAATAGTTGTCACGGTATTTACCGTTGGTAACTTGTAACGGTATTAACTGTTACGAATTGAAAAAATAAAGTATTACAAATTGACTGTTTTGGTGTAGTTGGCATGTGAAGTTGATTCAAAATTCTGTTCACTGAGGTTGATTTCCTTTCCTGTTTAAAATAAGTATGGAAATGGTTTTACTTTAACTGAGATTGTTCCTTCTTTTACTGAACTAAAATGATCCCTAACCCTGAGTTGGGTTTTGTTTTGATAACTGAGTTTAGCTCCCAGTTTCCTTCGAAAACCTGTGATTCAAGTTCAAATTCTGTGAATGAGTTGGGGGTATTGCTTTGTATTCAAACTAGTTTCCTTCTTGTGTATAAAACTGTGATGCACATGGTTACTTGATTTCAAAACTGTCATTCTTCAAAACTTATATGGTGTGTTAAATTTTGTATTGGTTAGTTGTGTTTTCAGTCGATTCAAAACCTGAGAATCAACTATATTTTACTGAGTTCATGATGCTATCAAACTAAATTTTGATTCATGATTTATGTCAAACCTGAGATTGGTTTTTTGCACACTGTTCTTTTGGGAACCTGGAAATTTATTCCCTGTTCACTAATTTGCTGAGTTTTAATATCGAGATCACTGTCATGAAGTTGTATAAACCTGAACATGTCACTGTTTCCTTCCAATAGGCTATAAAGCTGAGTTCACATTAATAGATTTCAATGAGTGACTGCAAACAGATTTTCATGATTTGTGTAAACTGCTTTTGAACTGAAATGATTGCAAACAGAGTTCCAGATTTCATTCCCTTGTTAATTTGAGTTGTAACTTTTGGAGAGGGTAATGTTTTGTTGAAAACTGTGATCCCCTTAACCATGGTTCTCCATTACCTGAGAATGATTCTTAACCCATAATGTTTACTTGTAAATTGATTTCCTTCCTTGTATTGACTGAGAACTTAATCCTTTTCCTTTACTATCTTAAAACACACACAACCACATTGCACAGTAATTTCCTCACTGATTTCTCAATGTCTGAACACACACACACATACACATGATCTCATGGATATCTCTAACACACACACACACACTCTAAAAACCTGACACACATGCCATACACTCACACAAGCCTCACTAGTTCACACACCCTAATATCTATCACACACACTAATATGTATCACACATGTTCCTCTCACATACCCTTGACACACACTCTCACTATTTGGCACCATATCACACTCACATGTCTCATGTCACATACACACACATGCACTTGGACACATAGCCATGTGTCCCCCTCTCACTTTTCATATATGTATATATATGTGATTATCCTATTAGTTTATAAATAGATATATGTATATTCCTATATTAGGGTATATTATGTTATCTATGCTTATCATAGTTTAGATATATATGTGTGTAGTATATACATGTTTTGAAGGATGATTTAGCATGGTTTGCCTATTGGCCTATGGTATTGCTTATTAGCCTATGGCATGTGGTTGTGCTTGTGTGTCAGTGTGAGTCTAGATTAGACTTGTGTAGTCTAGTTAGACTTAGAATAGCCTTGTTAGCCTAGTATAGACAAGTTTGACTTAGGTTTGACTTGGTTGACCTAGTTTAACTTCTAGGGTTGAACAGAGTTGACCAAGAGTTGACTTTGGCCTAGATTGACCTAGATTCATGTAGAACGTATTATAGTGCATCTTATTACCATTCTGGACATGTTGTGACTTGTGCTGTTCTAATAGGAGCCAGACACCACTCCTCGAACAGTATATATTCTCCAGATTCTCAGGATACATGCGAGTACATTCTCTGATCATTTCATATCTTGTTTAGGATTATATTCCTGCTTTAGATTACTTTATATGATGCTGACACGTTGGAAATACGGATTAGTACTATATGGATCTTGTTGGGCGATGTTATCCCCTTAGCGGATACATCGGGTATTTCGTGTTTGTGTACTTTATCGTGAACATCGTGTACTCGTATTTATGACTTTCGTGTACGAAATGTGTGAAATCATGTATAATCATGTATTCACATGACTTTCGTGTACAATAACATAACTTAGCCAGATCCTTGTGTATTGATTGGGGCGGGGGAGTAGAAGTGGTTATGTATTCAATCTAGTAGATTACTCGTGTACAACCTCTGTAGATTACTCGTGTATAACATCGTGCCGTCTACATAACCATCTTGTGCTCTGAATCACTAGCACTGTTAGTTCTCTATATATTGTAGCTATTTACTTATAGTCTCTCTCTGTTATCATATTATCCTTCAGATCCTGTACCTTACTCTCTAGCATGTTTATATTTTCTAACCGGTTATGATTTCGTTGAGATGTACTGTACTCGCTCCCGTCCTGACTGGACCTGTTGAAAATTTTACAGTGAATGATGAGGCTCTGGTGTCTATCCCTTTTGGTGCAGCATTAGACATCACTAGTGACTTGGACCTGCTAGCAGTTGATGTTACTTCTATTAGTTTAGGATTGTCTTACTATTCTGGGATTTCTGTATTAGACTTTGAGATATTCTGAGATGTATTATTTTAGACACTTCGAATTCTGGATTTGTATCTCGATGATGTTACATTCCTGGTTGTTATCTATCTTTATCTTTCTATCTCATTCATGTTCTATCCTAGATGTGGTTGAGTTATATTGTGTTATGTTACCCCCATTCGGGGAGTATAACTGTATATTACCATTATCTGTTAGATGTTATGACCTAGGATAGCGTTCTACCGTCGATACTGCGGCGTAGGCTGGACGTACCCACGTCACGTGCCCTTATTCTAGGGTGCGGATCGTGACACGTTTTTAGTGGTGGCCCATGCAGGTCCAGTTTATATAGTGGTATTCGAACTAGAGTATCACTACAGCCTGCAGTAGGATTAGGATATATTTTTAAGGGTACTCAATCACAGTTAGGATTCTTTGAAAGATTCCTGGGACGACCCTTGAGAATCTTATTTAAGCTTCAATTTGAAATCCTTCCCTTTGTTGTTCGCTCTCACTCCTTGATTATTGAATTTGATTTTGATGAATCGTTGTTGATTTTGATTTTCCTATCGAGATGAATTTTATAGCCTGAGTTACGATATTTTCTGATAACATATATTGACGGAAATACAGGGATGGTAAAATGTCTACTTGGTTATGGAACCTAGAGTTTATCGCAGCCATATTAGCTGGCGTGGCGGAAACATGGAGACCTGGCTTCGGATGTACGTATCTTGGTTATGAGATTTGGAATTTCTCGCAGCTATACTAGTCGGCACAGCGAGATTTCCAGACGACATAATTGTAGAGGTGCATACCCTAGTTATAGAATCTATCGTTATTCGCAGCCTTGCTTACTGGCATGGCGAGGACTCTGAGTAACATGATTTTGGACAGACGCATATGATTATCAGATTGTATCTTGAGAAGGTTTTTAAACATATCATCTCTATCGTACCATTTTGTTGTATAAATTGTACCCCATCATCAAATAACTTAGGAGTAGGAGTATGAGTAGGAGTAGCCTAGCTGTTACTATAACCTTGTGTAACTTCTTGCAATAAATTCTTCCTAATACAATGAATTGGTGTTTCTGCTAGACCTTAACTTAGATTGATGTTGTAGCTCTGGTTTCAAAATAGTTCATTCTTTTAACCAGATAGGCAGAACAGATTTTATCATTATTTTTCTTCTTGCCATTGATTCTGGTATTACCCTAATATATATAGTGGACACAGATACTTGCCTGACACGTATGCATACTACACTTATTGACCAACCTATCTAAATGCATGTTAATATGATTAATGTTAAGTTCTCAAAATCCTAGTATTCTAATATAGTGCAGTATCAGTGACTAGTTCTATGTTTCTCCATGTTAAATTCGTAATTTAAATTTAAATTTAATGTTATTAGTTTTGCTTACATCACTACACATGTATGTTATATACAGGGCTTTATTCTAAAAAAAAATTTGGTTGAGTTTTGTGTTGAATTGTCAAGTCTGAGACTGTGTACACAGTAAACCCTTAACCTTAGATTCTAAGTGTTTAGTTCAAATGGCAGTTTTAAATTGTAATGTTTTGATGCCGTATACATGGTTGTGTGCAGGTATATAATGATAGGTTCATACTCTTACATGTTAGGTTGTGGTTGTGGTAAACATTGAGTTGGTTTTGATGTTCGAATTCTCCAAAATTTTGAAAACTGAATACATGATAACATTTTTTTTATTGCTTTCAAATGCGTAGTTCAATTTCAGATCTAATATGTAATGTTGAGCTAGCTGAATGATTGAACCCTTCATTTCAAGTCTTAACCCATGTACACAACTGCCATAAAAACCTAACCCTTCATCTCTATGTCATGTTCATGTAGCCATATAGATATACTTATATATATGGTTAGCCATGCATGTTATGAGTAAATAGCTTGTACCTTGTAGACTGCTTAACCAATATGCCATGAATAGTGTAACTTGATAGCTACAGTTGAGACTCAAATCCTCCGATACACTTTCGTGTATATTTCATACTAACCATATCACCTTTACATAATGATAGTTTTCCCCCCTAACACTCTCTCTTCTATATATATTAGATTGTGATTGGATTCAATGCTATTGACTTTCGTTCCTTAAACTTGTGGTTCTGGTTTTCTTAAAATAGTACCCTTTATAGATGATTGGTAGTTGTCCTATTTTATTTTCTTGATAAATACCAGTTTTACAGATAGGATGGTAGACTGTTGTACAGCCTTAATGATTGTTGTGTTTATTCTTTCCAGTATGGCACCCATGACCCGAGCCTGTCGCCTGAGAGCAGCTGCAGCTACTGACAGTGTGCTTCCACCTCCTATTGCTCAGGAGGTAGTGACCCCCCAGGCTGACCCAAAGGTAGTGGCACCTCCCGCCATCGAGGAGGTGTCAGCATCCTTACCAGAGAGTTTTCCTCCACCACCTGTTACTCAGGAGAGACTGGCAGTCTCATCTGAGACCAAGAGTCCTTCCCAGTCTCCTCCTCTGCCTCCAGGAGCAGTACCCCATACCATACCCTCGGCAGGTTTGTTTCCTGACGGAGCTCAGATATCCAGACTTCTCCGGGATGTGTTGGAGACATAGAGAGTTCAGGCTGAGATCCTGAAGGAGCAGGGTCGTGGAATCCAACTGCTGTGGGATTTGGTACATTCAGGAGGGGAGCCTAGTTCTAAGAGGCCGAGGAGCAGTGTATACCCAGAGCCCCGTGAGCACCCAGAGTATCAGCCTAGACCAGCCTACCCAGTCCAGACTCCTGTTCAGCAGAGGCCAGCTGAGAGAGTGCCTACCTGCGCCTTCTGTAAGAAGCCTGGACATGTGTGGGACATCTATAGGAAGAGAAGAGGAGTGTGCCTGTTATGTGGGTCAGCTGCACACAGGCTGCGAGACTGTCCTGCTGCACTTATCCCAGCCAGGACTCCGCCTTCGGGAGGGAGTTCCAGCCACCAGACCTAGTTGGGGGTGAGTTCTTGACCTATATCTTAGCCAGTCTTTGGAATTGATACACTCTACCATATTGTTGTATGTTTTGATACCTTGTGATTGCCTAGTACTGTAGCATGTTGGTGTAACTAGATGAGACCCCAGACTGATATTACATGCCATGACCCCATAGATTACATTTTCCAACTGAATGATTTAAATAGGTTCTGAGATTTGATTGTGGGGGTTTGACCTAGAAGGGGTACGATCATCTTAATTTCGAGGACGAAATTTTTTCTAAGGTGGGTAGGATTGTAACACCCAGTTTTCTAAATGAGGGTATTTTGGTCATTTTCAAAATTTTGGAATTATTTTGGGATTATTATTATTAATTATAATTTATGTGATTTTTAGATGATTTTTAGTGTAATTGTTTGGTGCTAGATTTAGATTTTGACCCATGTTGACTAGGAGACTGTCCTATTGGCTAATCTAGGTCAAGACATCTTGGTTAGGTTAAGAAACCCTAGTGTGACCTAAGTTAGTCATTTCAAGTTCATTAGAATTGGTTTGGGGTAATTAAGAGTTAGTTTGGCCTAAGAATGGCTTGTGAAGTCACAAGTCATAACCATGACTTAAACCAATTAGGGCTCAACCAACTAGCCAAAACCCTAGCCCTAGAGCCCTATGGCCGGCCACATGACAGCCCCCCTCTATAAATACTCTCCTAGGAATTAGGGCTAGCCTATTTCTTAGGGTTTATGCAAGTTTTTAGAAAGGGGTAAGTTCCATCTTCATAAATTCATAATAAATTCATTTCAAGTCCTTTTTCCTTCAAACAAATTCCAATAGGCTCTAAATCTTGTGTTCTTGTTGTTGAAAATTAGTTTTGACAGGGAGCAAACAATTTGGAGAGCTTTTGGTGGTTTGAGAGATCCTTCTCTTTGGAGCTTTTTGGGGGTTTGAACACCTATAGGTATAATCCTATTTAATGCCTTCAAATTCTGTCAAAAATCATTTTAGGGATCCCCTAGCCCTCACCCAACTGTAGGGTAGACTAACCCTAGGTTTTGGGCTCGTTTCGTGTCCGTATCGGACACATATCAGAGCTATGGTGTAGGTGTTCGACGAAATGTCCCAAAGGACTTTTCAGTCGAGATTTTGAAATCCATTTGAATAGGAAGCTAGCCCTAGGTGTCGTCTAGGGATTCCCAGTGTCTTGTGATGCTTTGTGTGTCGTGTCGTGTCGTGGGGAACACGGGACACGCGAGTACGGGTGCGAGCGCACGGGCACAGTGCGTGCCCTGCTGCTCGGGGGCTACTGCGCGCTCATTTCTCCACGTGGACACGTGATTTTTGGCCTGAGGTTAGGGGCAGAGACTGACACGAGGCTCGCAAAGTTTTACGAGTCCTCGTATCGTGTCGGACACGGTATTCAGGGTGCACGGGGCAGCTGTGTGTGCGTGCGTGTGCTGTGTATGTTTTTGTTATTTAATTATTTTTAAATGATTCTAAAATAGGTTTTAATGACTGAATGGATCCTAATGATCATGTGTGGTTCCTGTTTGCATTGGTTGACATGTTAGATTAGGTTGTTCAAGAGTTTTGATTCGAACATGGAATGTTTTATTGGAAGAACAGTGCACTCTGATACATGTTCTGATACTCAGGACCTGATATTGATTTTTCCTTTTCCCCAAGCATTTCAATCCATGTTTAGTAATATTTTTTTCACTGTTAATGATCCCCACAGGTTGCAAATCATGTTAGCTAAGTATTTACATTCGAACTTGGGCTTTTTGGGTGTGTTAATGAAATTTGGCATGTGAAGTTGATTCAAAATTCTGTTCACAGAGGTTGATTTCCTTTCCTGTTTAAAATAAGTATGGAAATGGTTTTACTTTAACTGAGATTGTTCCTTCTTTTACTGAACTAAAATGATCCCTAAACCTGAGTTGGGTTTTGTTTTGATAACTGAGTTTAGCTCCCAGTTTCCTTCGAAAACCTGTGATTCAAGTTCAAATTCTGTGAATGAGTTGGGGGTATTGCTTTGTATTCAAACTAGTTTCCTCCTTGTGTATAAAACTGTGATGCACATGGTTACTTGATTTCAAAACTGTCATTCTTCAAAACTTATATGGTGTGTTAAATTTTGTATTGGTTAGTTGTGTTTTCAGTCGATTCAAAACCTGAGAATCAACTATATTTCACTGAGTTCATGATGCTATCAAACTAAATTTTGATTCATGATTTATGTCAAACCTGAGATTGGTTTTTTGCACACTGTTCTTTTGGGAACCTGGAAATTTATTCCCTGTTCACTAATTTGCTGAGTTTTAATATCGAGATCACTGTCATGAAGTTGTATAAACCTGAACATGTCACTGTTTCCTTCCAATAGGCTATAAAGCTGAGTTCACATTAATAGATTTCAATGAGTGACTGCAAACAGATTTTCATGATTTGTGTAAACTGCTTTTGAACTGAAATGATTGCAAACAGAGTTCCAGATTTCATTCCCTTGTTAATTTGAGTTGTGACTTTTGGAGAGGGTAATGTTTTGTTGAAAACTGTGATCCCCTTAACCATGGTTCTCCATTACCTGAGAATGATTCTTAACCCATAATGTTTACTTGTAAATTGATTTCCTTTCTTGTATTGACTGAGAACTTAATCTTTTTCCTTTACTATCTTAAAACACACACAACCACATTGCACAGTAATTTTCTCACTGATTTCTCAATGTCTGAACACACACACACATACACATGATCTCATGGATATCTCTAACACACACACACACACTCTAAAAACCTGACACACATGCCATACACTCACACAAGCCTCACTAGTTCACACACCCTAATATCTATCACACACACTAATATGTATCACACATGTTCCTCTCACATACCCTTGACACACACTCTCACTATTTGGCACCATATCACACTCACATGTCTCATGTCACATACACACACATGCACTTGGACACATAGCCATGTGTCCCCCTCTCACTTTTCATATATGTATATATATGTGATTATCCTATTAGTTTATAAATAGATATAGGTGTATTCCTATATTAGGGTATATTATGTTATCTATGCTTATCATAGATTAGATATATATGTGTGTAGTATATACATGTTTTGAAGGATGATTTAGCATGGTTTGCCTATTGGCCCATGGTATTGCTTATTAGCCTATGGCATGTGGTTGTGCCTGTGGGTCAGTGTGAGTCTAGATTAGACTTGTGTAGTCTAGTTAGACTTAGAATAGCCTTGTTAGCCTAGTATAGACTAGTTTGACTTAGGTTTGACTTGGTTGACCTAGTTTGACTTCTAGGGTTGAACAGAGTTGACCAAGAGTTGACTTTGGCCTAGATTGACCTAGATTCATGTAGAACGTATTGTAGTGCATCTTATTACCATTCTGGACATGTTGTGACTTGTGCTGTTCTAATAGGAGCCAGACACCACTCCTCGGACAGTATATATTCTCCAGATTCTCAGGATACAGGCGAGTACATTCTCTGATCATTTCATATCTTGTTTAGGATTATATTCCTGCTTTAGATTACTTTACATGATGCTGACACGTTGAAAACACGGATTAGTACTATATGGATCTTGTTGGGCGATGTTATCCCCTTAGCGGATACATCGAGTATTTCGTGTTCGTGTACTTTATCGTGAACATCGTGTACTCTTTGTATTTGTGACTTTCGTGTACGAAATGTGTGAAATCGTGTATAATCATGTATTCACATGACCTTCGTGTACAATAACATAACTTAGCCAGATCCTTGTGTATTGATTGGGGCGGGGGAGTAGAAGTGGTTATGTATTCAATCTAGTAGATTACTCGTGTACAACCTCTGTAGATTACTCGTGTATAACATCGTGCCGTCTACATAACTATCTTGTGCTCTGAATCACTAGCACTGTTAATTCTCTATATATTGTAGCTATTTACTTACAGTCTCTCTCTGTTATCATATTATCCTTCATATCCTGTATCTTACTCTCTAGCATGTTTATATTTCCTAACCGGTTATGATTTCGTTGAGATGTATTGTACTCGCTCCCGTCCTGACTGGACCTGTTGAAAATTTTACAGTGAATGATGAGGCTCTGGTGTCTATCCCTCTTGGTGCAGCATTAGACATCACTAGTGACTTGGACCTGCTAGCAGTTGATGTTACTTCCATTAGTTTAGGATTGTCTTACTATTCTGGGATTTCTGTATTAGACTTTGAGATATTCTGAGATGTATTATTTTAGATACTTAGAATTCTGGATTTGTATCTCGGTGATGTTACATTCCTGGTTGTTATCTATCTTTATCTTTCTATCTCATTCCTGTTCTATCCTAGATGTGGTTGAGTTATATTGTGTTATGTCACCCCCATTCGGGGAGTATAACTGTATATTACCCTTATCTGTTAGAAGTTATGACCTAGGACAGCGTTCTACCGCCGATACTGCGGCGTAGGCTGGACGTACCCACGTCACGTGCCCTTATTCTAGGGTGCGGGTCGTGACAGCTAATATTCTGATCTTAATTTTCTCTTTATTACTCTGACAAATATTCCCTTCCGGAACCCATTAATTCTTTTATGGTCATATCCATCTCTTCGCAATAATTAATTCCTTTGAGTGTCCATTCACTCGATCCTCATATTCTCAAGTTCTTTTATTATCCAATTTATAATTCCAAACTTACTTCTTTGTGGAATATCTTGACGTCATCTGATTACTTACGGATTCCTCTATCATTCGATGTAATTTCCTTTTTACCTTTAATCATTAAAATCAAAATATTATACTCCGATATCACCACTAACAGTTCTATCATCTTCCTCATAGACAAGCAATAAACTCAGAAGCCTTCCAAAACTCATTACTAAACCTTCTTACCCATGGTCTTACTCTACTACCTTCCTGCCCTTACCTGTTTAACTATGGTTCCCAGGATGTCCTTACCAGAAATGAGTTAATAGGGCTAGTAAGTAACTATCTCTGCTCTCATATAAAGACATGCCCATAGTCATCTACAATATATATATATATATATATATATATATATATATTTTTAGTCATCTACAATATATATATATATATATATATATATATATTTATATATATATATATATATATATATATATATATATATATATATATATATATATATATATAACATAGCTATTTGCAAAGTATTATATAGCTATCAAAGATATGTAATTTTCAACACACCTGAGTTTGAGTCACGAAGAGATTCGGCAAACGATATTTGAAATGATCCTAATGAACTTTAGGGAAATCAAGTAGAAATTCTAGAAGAATCCTTTATTCATATTGGATATGGTGTTAGAAATATATTTCCCTGAGAGTTATTAGGAATAGAATCTTTAAGTTAGGACAAAATCAAACATATCAAAGATATGTCTCCTCAAGGATGATAAGAGGTCAAACAACGTAAATTTAGGACATGGACATAGTCTCAATAGTATCCGAAACTCATGCATATCCGAAATCACTTTACCTAGAATTCACGTCCCGCCAGTGTACATCTGGCTATAGTGAACACTTGGCTCCGTGACTCAAGAATGATAGGTACCGAATAATGTCTGAACTTTGTCCATTTCAAATGATATTGATAGAACAACTCAAGTGGTCGGAACATGATGTATCTAGGACATAGTCTTAATAGTATCCGAAAACCTATAACTGAAATCACTTTGACTTAGAGTCCATGCCTCGCTAGTGCACTGTTGACTGCAGTGAACTCATAGTTTTCATGATTGACAGTGCACGACTGCCATGCCATTATAGGTCACCGGATATTCTCTCATCTTTATCCATGGGAGTCTCAAAGGAGCACTTTGATAATTCAAATTCAAGCAAGCCTTCTGATTACTAAGGAGATTTAACCATAATAGGAAGGATATGTAGTATCAATGCAATATCTGTTCTTAATAATCAAGAGGTCGACTATCAAATGGAAAGAATTATAAGGATAGAGGTCAGAAGCTTATGGACACCGAAGTTATCAAAATCTGACTACGGCTAATTGA
Organism: Iris pallida; assembly: GCA_029216955.1. Taxonomy (NCBI): domain Eukaryota; kingdom Viridiplantae; phylum Streptophyta; class Magnoliopsida; order Asparagales; family Iridaceae; genus Iris; species Iris pallida. The sequence goes on from JANAVB010033814.1 coordinate 2,326,480, forward strand.
GTTGGATTCAGGATAAATAGAAACGGTGGAGTTTTGAGTAAAAGAATCCAATGAATGAAATTGTCATTGACTCTTAGAAAGTGCTTAAGAAATATGGTCCTATACTGGAGAAACTAATTCCTTACAGCCAAGTGGAAAGTTTTAGGGAAAGATTGGGTCAAATAGCAAGCATATGAGCTCTATGGCCCTAAATGAAATACTTGGGCTTGGAATGGTCAGATAAAATTAAATAGGGTGCTTAACCGAAAATCAATAGAGAAATTTGAAATGGCTATGTTAAGAGTTTCAACAAACTTGCTAAATGAGGAGTTTAAACTGTAAATAGAAATGGATAAAGATAAGAAAGGTTTGAAATGGATTTGCTAAAGATTGAAAAAATCTAACCTTAATATCTAAATAGCAAGGAAACCTAGGATGTTAGAATCCAGTAATGATGTGGGAGAAGATAATCCCAAAAGTCATGGAATTATAATCATGACTTTGTAGGGAACACTATGATGCATAATTTTCTTTTAGAAATTACTATAGATAGTAAAATATACACAATCACACAATCGGCATATACTGTCATGAGTTTTCTGTTTTGCAGGCTCCCAATGGTACTCTAGTCCTAAGCACCATTAGATAGACCTGCATGGAATACCACAAAAATATGTCCCAACCCACTCCCGAATAATCAGGTACGAATCAAGTCATGCCTGGCCTACGCTGTTGTTGACAGCCATAGTCAGCCCTCTAGTCTAGTCATCATCTAGTATAATCTTATATCTCATTACAACATCTATCACGAGTTATCCACTACTAATTATCACAGATCACTATGCCATTATTATAGGCTTATACATGAATATTCGAGTATAAAGTCGGTAAAAATTTGAAATCTATCTAACTAACTACATATACTCAGAAACAATACATCAATTCATCATATACATGAATCTATATCTCCGGAGTGAGTTCCGCTACTAGATCTCCCTGCTTGCCATAACACTCTAAGGAATAAATCTCACCTGTAATAAATGATCCAGTCAGGAAAGGAGCAAAGCACAATGTAACTCAATAATACTTACCAACAGGATACCAAGGAACAAGTAAAGCAAGAGAAAATGAAAAACAGGTAAGTATGAGAAGTAAATAGAGCATGCACTAGCTACATAAAAATGCATAAGAATATCGTTAAGCATGAAAAATGCATAAGAATATCGTTAAGCATGTAGGCTATCAAGTCAAGAGTATAGATTAATGGTATGCTAGCAGGCATGTATAGGTGTAAGGCATACCATGTACGCTACACTATCAGGAATAAGGTATATAGCAGCGATATGCTATTAGTCATGTCTAGTGTAAGGCATATCGTGTAATATATACTAGCAGTCAAGTAAACAAGCGTGTTGTATAGGACAACGATATACTAGCAGTCAAGTATAGATATAAGATATACTGTGCCTATACTAACAAATCAGGTACACGCTCAGGCTTAGGTGACTACATGCGATATGATGTTCTTTCCACCCCGACACAATATGACACAATGACATACAAGCAAGTGAAATAACAAGCAAAAATCATGTGCAATATGATATGCATGCAAAGTGGCAGTAAAATCTGTTGGCCCATTCGTCATGGTCAAACCTGATTTTAATAATTGATCAAACACTATCCCGATATAAGGGCTACTCAAGTTTATTTGGACTATTGTACAACTGCCAGAGAACTGCTACCCATTCTGTTCAAGACCGAAGCTGTGTTTGCCACTCGAGTCTGTATTTCCTTTATGCAATGTATTTTTCACATTTCTTGAGTCTAGGAATACATTGTACGCCGAGTCGTACTGACAAATAGGTTACCCTAGAAATATTTTTAAAATATCCCATATTTTGAAAAATAGCCCCCTATTTACAAAAAGCTACTAACTACTTAAAATAATTTCAAAAATCCCAAGAATCATTTTTACAAAAACCTAACAAAACTCTGACAAAACTCGCAGCCCGAGTTCGGCCAGAGTTCGGTTAGAGCATTTTGAACTTGGTTCTCCTGCAGTTACGGATCTTGTCGAGATTTTCTCATAGAGTTCTGTCCGAATTCTGTCCGAATTCTGACAGAGTTCTGTCTTTGGAAAAGCTATAAATAGAGAAAGATTTTGATCATTTCAACTCACTCATTCACTTTCATCTCTTCTCTCTAAAGCCTACTGCTCTCTTCCAAAGTGTTCTAAGCTTTAATTTTTAAATCCCAAGCTAGTTACAATCCTCTAGTCGATTTACCAGTATGATACGGCTAGAAGCTTCAGAGCGATTATAATCAGAGGGTTGATTGAAGAAAGATACTTCATAACTGAAGTTGGTCGAGTACTTCGGATCAAAGCTCGCGTTTGTAGAAGTTGTAAGGACTTCGTATGAAAACTTGTGGTATTTTTCAATAGTGGATTCAACTGGAAGCTAGAGTTCTTTCGACTGGAATAGTCCTCACAAGAGGGAAACTAGTATACAACGCCATCTTTGCATTTGTTTTTTGATCTCTGCTTTTACATTTATTTACTTGTGATATTTCTCTGTGATCTTGCTGCTAACTTTTTAAATTAGCAATATTCTGCTGCCTACTCTATTCACCCCCTCTAGAGTATTGCGCTTTACGATTCGTTCATACAATTGGTATCAGAGCGGATTATACAAATAAAGCAAAGTAACATTGCAGTTATATTTTTTTATTCTTAACTGTTACATAGATCACAGCACAACACATGGCAACTGTGAAGTTCACTAGTGAAGGCCAAGCCACAAACAGATTCATTTGTGGCGCTGAAATCTACTGGGTTGCATATTCAAGTCATTGAGTTTGTGTCGTTTGACTACCTAGTCAATAATATGTCTCGATTTGCGTTCTATATTTTTCAATTGGAAACCATAACTTTTCTTGGGCAAAAACTTGCATTTAATTTTTATTTCATATTTTTAATTAGGTTAAATAGAGTTTTGGATGATTTATTTTAGACTTAAATAGAATTAATTATGTTAAAACCATTAGCCACCATCTAGGATTTTAAAGTGAGATTTCTAGATTTTAGCTTGCTTTAAATTCTGTGATAGAGTAGATCGGGCTTAAGATATCTTGAGTCTGTGACTTCATTATCTTTTAGACCAGACAAGTATCACTAAAACCTATGTTGCATTTATTTTCTACTGCATGCATCTTCATATCGTCTTTGTACTGTTACTTCTTTATAATTCATGTTGTCATTTTTCTTGATTACTACTTGTGCACGAGAGTTAGAATCGTTAAGGTATATGTACATGTTCATGTCTTACTTCTTGTTTATCATGTTTATTGATTATCGTATTGCTAATATTTTATCGTAATAAACATGTATCGTGAGTGAGTCGGACGGAAGAATACAACAAGTAAGCATGTGGTCAACATATTGAATACAGACTCCCTATACATTTATTAGATAATATCAGTCATGCACCACATATGTCATGCTCCAGTTCCAAAATATATCGGAACCTAAGACATGAGCATGCAAGTTGTATGGCTAGAATAAGTATTCCTAATTTAATAGATTATCATAATTGAAGTACGTCGAATCCTGTATCTACAATACAACAGTCACAGGTAAACTAATATTTTTTAACTAATATCTCCACAATAACAATACTATAGTCTCATCCACGGAATAACAACCACAAACACAATAATATAATAAATGTCTGACTGAAATAAAATATAAGTATGAAATAATCAAATACAAAATCTGTCTGAGATAATCAAGTCTGGTGGAAATATATCCATTAAAACAAAGTACAATGTTGGAATAATAAAATATTAAAATAAATAAATAGTCAAGATATAGCTAACTAGATTGACTCTAATCACTGTCAACCCCTGGATCAGGAAAATTCCTCTGTTACAACCTTATGTCCCTTGCAAGATATTTGGGCTCAATGTTTGGTCCGTAGACTGTAGGATAAAGATACTCATCTGGATCTAGAAAATAACCAGGTCCTCAGGGGACATAACAAGATACAAATAGCAAGCTACAATATAAACTGAAATAAATACAAGAAATAAACTGGGTAAACTATTCATCCACATGAATGCATGTCGAAGACAACTTTGGGTTGGTCGGCTACTACAGGAAGTTCGTGAAAGATTTTACTAAGATTTTGGAACCCATGACGAAGCTTGCTCGGAAGAACGAAGAATTTGTGTGGATTGAAGAATGTCAAGCTGCATTTAATGAGTTGAAGAAGAGATTGACTACAGCTCCTATTTTGACGGTGCCATCTGGATCGGAAGGTTTTGCCATTTACAGTGATGCTTCGGGCAAGGGATTGGGCTGGGTTCTTGAGCAGAATAAGAAGGTAGAAGCATATGCGTCAAGGAAGCTACAACCACATGAAAAGAACTATCCTATCCATGACCATGAATTGGCAGAAGTAATCTTTGCCTTGAAGCTGTGGAAGCATTATTTATACAGCGAGAGGGTTAAAATTTTCAGAGATCATAAGAGTTTGAAGTATGTATTCACCCAGAAGGAATTGAATATGAGGCAACAAAGATGGTTAGAGTTGATGAATGATTTTGATATTAATTTACAGTATCATCCCGGAAAGGCCAATGTGGTTGTCGATGCATTGAGTAGTTATCCTATGGCTATGTATTTGATGATGGATTGTCATCTATTAGAAGACTTAGAGATTTTGGGCATAGAAGTAGTTATTCCAGGGATAGATGGCCAGATGATGGGTATGCGGATCCAGTCTAGTTTGATGGACAAGATTCGGAAGACTTAGTGTCACGTCCCAGAACCAGAATACCGAAGAGCGGAGGAGTGACTCAGCCAGCTACGTATTACGGGTAGATGAATACCGTATAATACGATCAATTCTGTCTAAAAGACGAGGGGGGTACAGTCTACATGAAAGTCTCACTAGGGTTACTCAACATCTATTATCTCAATCATTCAAACAAGAAGCAGAAATAGAGAACATATACGATAAAAGCAGTAAGGCGTTCCAAACACTTAGTCAAAATGTTCTCAAGATCTGGCTGTACAAAACATAGCCAGATGATATATCAAGGTATACACAATTGTTATCAGCTGCAGTCTAACTTAGTTACAATTATGTAAAGGTAAATGCAAGACAGTCCGACTAACATATCGGTGCCAAACGACAATAAGTACAGTAAATAACAAAATGAGCAGGGAAGCAAGGAACCCACTCGTGTCCTCCTGCGACCATCCCTCTAGTATTGACCATCCTGGAGGCGGAAGTAAGCTGAGTCCTCGGGGACCGGCTCTAAATCTCGCCATGCAAAACCAGAGAGGCTAGACCTCTAATAACAAGTACCGCAAGGAAGCACGATATGAGAAATTAGAACCAGGGGTAAGAGTTAAGAATATGATAAATAGATCTCTGTGTGCTACTGGGGTTCGCGCAATATCACGACACTTCGAGCCAACTTCCCAACCAAACAAGGACAGAAGTTGATCCGTCATGTCCTGACATTATGCTCATCTCAGTAGTTGACAGAGTAGGTACAGTATACAGGAAAATCAATTTAAACGACCATGCAACTACTACGGCTTGCTACTGTAAGTTCCGAGTTGTCTTAGAAATATGCAAATAAGGGATTCCTCAGTTCTTACAATGTACAAGCAAGGCTAGTCTATCCAATAATCAATTGTGCCAATCATGAATTAGACGAGTCCCAGCGGGACGCCCGTCGTCAGTGTATATAACAATATAAGCAGATACCACTCCCTGCCCGTGTGGAAGATTTACAGTATCTGTAGGAACCAGCCGGCATGTCGGGGCATTAATTTTCCCAAGATGGCTGCCATGTAAGAACTCAAAAATCTATTTTCTCCATGCAATCATTATTTTATTTAGCTTAATAATCCCTATGTTGATTGAAATCTCATGTCGTGAATCAGGGTCATTCAGAATGAGTACTTCCGTACAGAGTACGATATGCACAACTCTACAACGATGCCCGTGCGATTAGGTTGTAGGTCTTACATAGCGTAATACAACAATCAAACCTAGCCACAGAATAATCATGCCTTGACTATGAGATACACACGCTGCTTTCGCAGAAAAAGAGAACTCAACATGTGTCCATATGCCAATGTTCGGATTGGCTAGTCGATCATGATGGTTCATGGTTCATACATGAACGTGTCTCATTTAATTCAATAAGACGACTAGCCAGTCTCTAGTTCCAACTAGGAACGCATGATCAATCATTAGTCAAGGTAACAATCAATATCAATTTGGGACAAGAAACAGTAAAATGGCAGTAGATGGATGCCCATCTATGCGGCTAGATTGGGTAAGGACCCCATAACAAGCACATGCGGTCGAGAAGTAATTGGTTCATGCGGTTGGGAATTTATAAGCTCATGCGGCCAGAAATGCTCATGCGGCCAGGAATGCTCATGCGACCAGGAAAGCTCATGCGGCCAGGAATGGTCATGCGGCTAGGAAAGCTCATGCGGCCAGGAAAGCTCATGCGGCCAGGAAGCTCATACGGCCAGGAAAGCTCATACGGCCAGGAATGCTCATGCTGCCAGAAAAGCTCATACGTCCAGGAAAGCTCATGCTGCTAGGAATGCTCATGCGGCAGGAAAGCTCATGCAGCCAGGAATGCTCATGCGGCCAGGAAAGCTCATGCGGCCAGGAAAGCTCGTGCGGCCAGGAAGCTCATACGGCCGGGAAGCTCATACGGCCAGGAAAGCTTATGCGTCCAGGAATGCTCATGCGGCCAGGAAGCTCATACGGCCAGGAAAGCTCATGCGGCCAGGAATGCTAATGCGGCAAGGAAAGCTCATGCGACCAGAAAAGCTCATATGGCCAGGAATGCTCATGCGGCCAGGAAAGCTCATGCGGCCAGGAAAGCTCATACGGCCAGGAAAGCTCATGCGGCCAGGAAGCTCATGCAACCAGAAAGCTCATGCGGCCTGGAAAGCTCATGTGCTTATGCGGCTCAGGAGACTTGCCGCATGAAAACTCATACGGTCAAGCACTGTTCTTCTTCTCCAAAAATGTTAAGAACAGAACCGTGGAAGCCATTACTTCCAAGCTCCCTAAATCCTTCATTCCAAGCCCAAATTTGGACTTCCATAGGTCAAAATAGGGTAGAACGAAATTCTCTACAACATGGAACCATCAAAACTTGAAAATAACAAAGTTTACTAGATCAAAACTCAAGAAATCCAAAAATGAATTAAACTTAGATCTACATAAAATGAGCCATGGAAATTGCAAATACTAAATATTAAAGAGACTTAAGATCAAGTAAGGAAGATGATGGAACAATAATACTGGGGATCCATCGTGAAGCAAGTTGGTACTTGCCTATGCGGCTGGGTAGGTGGGAAGGAGTAATGGAGGATGAAGAAAGAGTTAATGAGAAGAAGAGTAATGGAGAGAGAGAGAATGGGTTTGGGGCTTTAAATGAAGATGGGGTATGTAGGGGTTGGTCGGGTTCAAGATGAATCGCCAAAAACCGAAATAAACCAATCCAAGCCAAAATAAACTAAAAGCAAGACAAGTGCAGAAAGTAAAATACAGAAAAATAATTAACTGATAATTAAGGGAATTAAATACAGAATAAATGCATGATAAATATTAAATAAATATATTCAAGCCGTACACGTATTAAGATACGTATTCTGGGAACGGGGAGTGACATCTCTACCCTCCTTAGAAAAATTCCGTCCTTAGAATTTTAAATCCAAGCAGGATAGAAATATCAGGACCAAACTAATCTAAGTACAGCAATTTTATCGAGCAAACAGTCATTTTATAATATCAACTAACAAGTAATACATCTATATTTATCAATTGACGACATCAAGCAATTTCCACTCATAGGGTGATAAGCATGAGGAATCAAGACAATCAAGGTACACGAAAAGAAATATACCTTGTGAGTCAAATAGGTACGGATACCGCGATCGGATATCATCCTCACGTTCCCACGTTGACTCTCCCAAGGAGTGATGACCCCAAGCAACTCGGACAAGGTTAATTGTTCGGTTCTTGAGTATCTTCTCTCTTCGGTCCAAAATGGACACAGGCTGCTCCTCATAAGACAGCTTGGTACCAACAACCAGCTCAGAATGATCGAGGATATGGCTTGGGTCCGATACATACATTCACAACTGAGATACATGAAACACATCGTGTACCTCACGCAACGAAGGTGGAAGGGATAGAAGATAAGCAACATCGCCTATCCAATCGAGGATAACAAATGGGCCTACTTATCGTGGACTCAACTTCCTGCGAACGCCAAATCTAATGACCCCACGGGTAGATGACATTCGCAAGGACACGTGGTCCCCAACAAAAAATTCTAACGGTCTACGATGCTGGTCTGCCCAATGCATTGCCGATCTTCCGCAACTCGAAGTCCCTCTCTAATCCCCTTAACCACTTCAACCGTCTGAACGATCAATTCTGGGCCTAACATCTTCCTCTCCCCTATATCATCCCATGCCAGTGGCGACTTGCACTTCTTACCATATAGTGCTTCGAATGGCACCATCTGGATAACTGTTGTTGTACGAGAATTCGACCAAGTGCAGGTGACTCTCCCAAGACCCTCCAAAATCCAGGGTGCAAGCCCGCAACATATCTTCTAAAGTCTGAATTATTCTTTCTGATTGCCCGTCCGTCTGTGGGTGGTAAGCCGTACTAAATCTTAACTTGGTACCCAAGCTATGATGTAAACTTTTCCAGAAATGTGATGTAAAACGAGTATCTCTATCTGACACAATACTGACTGGTACCCCATGCTGCCTGACGATCTGCTACATATACAACTCTGCCAACTTTTTTGTAGATTGACCTACTCTAAAAGAAAGAAAGTGTGACACCTTCGTAAGCCGGTCTACGATCACCCAAATAGCATTCTTACCACTTGGTAATCTCGGTAAACTGGTCACAAAGTCCATTGTGATATGCTCCCACTTCTATTCTGGGATAGAAAGCGGTTGTAATAATCCAGCTGGCTTCTGTTGTTCTGCCTTCACTTGCTGACATATTAAGCAACGTGAAACGAATCTAGATATCTCCCTCTTCATTCCGTTCCACTAGAAGTGCTGCTTGATATCTTGGTACATTTTGGTTCCTCCAGGGTGTACAGAATACTAAGAACTGTGGGCTTCTGCCATAACCTCTTGCCTAATATCTTTACTTGGCACACATAGATGTGATCCAAATCTAAGTGTACCATCTTCATGAATTTTCATCTCCTTCCTGAGTTCCGACTCACATTCTGTCCTAAGCTTCTGAATCCTTGGGTCCTGTGCCTGAGCTGCCTTGATCCTGTCTACTAAGTCGGATTAAAATTGCAGACTTGCCAGAATTCTTACATCACTAGGAAGTATAACCTCGATGTCCATCTCCTGAAGATCTTCTAAAATATGCTTCTGTGATGTCAACATAAATGTGCCGCCTCTCTTACTAAGTGCATCTGCTACCACGTTAGGCTTGCCTGGATGATACTGAAGCTCCACGTCGTAATCCTTGATCAACTCTAACTATCTTTTCTGTCTCATATTCAGTTCTTTCTGAGTAAAGATGTACTTCAGACTTTTATGGTCTGTATACATGTCCACTCGATCACCATACAAGTAGTGCCTCCATAGCTTCAAAGCAAATACTACTGCCGCCAACTCCAAGTCATGAGTTGGATAATTCTTCTCGTAGTCTCGAAGTTGCTTGGATGCGTATGCTATCATCTTTCCATATTGCATTAGGACACACCCAAGTCCCTTTCCTGACGCGTTACAATATACCGTAAAACCTCCGGGTCCAACCGGCAAGGTAAGAATAGGTGCCGTGATTAACTTCTGCTTTAAAGTCTTAAATGATGCCTGGCACTCCGCCGACCAAATAAATGGCACATCCTTCCGTGTCAAGCGGGTCATGGGTGCTGAAAGTCTTGTAAAGTCTGATATAAACATTCTGTAATATCCTGCCAATCCTAAAAAACTACGCACATCTGCTATGGTCTTAGGTATTGGCCAACTCTCTACTGCTTCTACCTTCTTGGGATCCACTGCCACTCCAGCTCCTGATATGATGTGTCCTAAGAATGAAATACGGTCTAACCAAAACTCACACTTGCTGAGCTTGGCATACAACTGGTTCTATCTCAGAACCTGTAACACTTTCCTGAGGTGATCTTCATGCTCCTCCTCACTCGCTGAATATACGAGAATGTCGTCGAGGAGCACAACGACAAATTGATCTAAGTATGGCATAAAGATGCGGTTTATCAAATCCATAAATATTGCTGGAGCATTGGTCAAACCGAATGACATAACTAGGAATTCGTAATGCCCGTACTTCGACCTGAATGTTGTCTCGAATAAACTTCTTCTCCTTCAGTTCCTCTACGTGCTGATACACCTTAGCCTCCTCTGAATCCGCTATTCTATAAACTTGATCCGATATCGGTTTAGTTCCAGGTACCAATTCTATACTGAACTCAATATCCCTAACCGGGGGTAAACCTGGAAGTTCTTCGGGAAATACATCAAAAAACTCTTCAACTACCTTCGGGACTTGAACTTCTTCCATTGTCGCTACTACTCCTTCTTCTTGTTGAGTTGCCACTGATCTGACTAAGGTAAATCGCTCCATGCCTGGAATATTAAAAGACACACTCCCTCTACGATAATCTATTATCGTATGACTGTCTTTCAGCCAGTCCATGCCTAAGATAACGTCGAAATTTCTAACAGGAAATTCTATCAACCTGGCGGGTAAGGAATGCCCGCACACTACAATACTACATGCCAGAATAATTCTACTAACTCCTACGAGCCTATTACCCGTGAGTATATTCAACCTTCCTGGCAATGCCTTGAATTCTATTCCCAGTCGTGTCGCAAATTGTGCAGATATAAATGAGTGTGATGCCCCCGAATCAAATAATGCTACTGTAGGATATGAGGCGACGAGAATGTTAGCTGCCACAACATCTCCCGATGCCAATGCCTCTTATAAGGACATGTTGAATGCCTGCCCTCGGCCTCCTTGTTGGTTTCCATGCTGCGGCCTAGCCTGGTGTTACTGCTGGCCGCTGCCTTGGTGATACTGGGGTGGTCTATGTTGTTGCTGCTGCATCGACGGTCCCTGGTACAGAAACATCTGAGCCTGTGACATTAACGGACGTTGTGCCAACGGTCTCACTGCTACCCCTGGTCCTTGGTACTGGTCTGCCCTTGATGCGGACAGAGCAAAAATTTGCTGAACTGGTCCTCCTGACCTCGAATTCATAGGACAGGTAGAAACCCGATGATCTGGACTTCCACATATCAAATACTGTCCATTCAATGCCCGACACACACCTCTAGTGTGCCCTGCCTTCCCACAATAGGTGCAGCCTGCTGGGGGTTGCTGGTTCTTCCTCTGCTGCTGTTGCTGTCTTGCTGGTGGTGCTGGCCCTCGCATTGCCACATCGTGAATACAAATGCCAGGGGTTGCTGTAACTCTGGGCGCTGTACCCCCTTCTCCTTCAATCTGATTGTGAGATCTCTTCTGACCTCCAGTCCTCGATGTGATCCTCTGGATGGTGATCTCATGCCTCCGGGTTACCGTCAGTACCTCATCGAAAGTCTGGTAGTTGTGCCCCTCTATCAATTGCAAGAGTTCAAGATGAAACCCTTGTTGAAACCTCATAGCTCTCTGGCTCTCTGTTGCTACCATCTTCGGGGCGAACCTACTCAATCTGCAGAACTTCGCTACATAACCGTCCACTGTCTTGCCAGCCTGCTTAAGGTTGATAAACTTCTGTTGTAGCTCAAACTGTACCATAACTCCATGTACTTCGTCTTGAATCTTGTATTGAAATCGTCCCAAGCAACAGGACGTCTGATGCCCACTTCTTCTGACTCCCGCCAATCACGTGCAAGGTCCAGAAGCAACAGCTTCACTAGATCCACTCGTTCTTCCGTCGGTACCTTAGCTACTGTCAGAATAGCCTCGATATCCTTAAGCCATGCATCTGCTGAAATGGCATCTTCCGTGACCTTGAAACGACAGGGGTTGTACTTGCAAAACCTAGTTGATGCTCCTGAATCCGTTCTCACTCCTCTTTCCAAAGCCGTCTGCAACCCTTGGTTGAGCAATACATTCTGCTCTTGTAACTGAGCGTGCATGCGTTGCTGGGCCAATATCTGATGTTGCTGAGTAGCCATCATCCCTCTCATGATTTCCAGAAGGGTCGGTGTGTCTACTTCCACGGGGGTAGGTGGAACTGTTGGTGTCACGCCCCAGAACCAGAATACTGGAGAGCGGGGGAATGACTCAGCCAGCTACATATTATGGGTAGATGAATACCGTATAATACGATCAATGCTGTCTAACCAGACAAGGGGGTGCATACTACATGAAAGTCTTACTATGGTCACTTCACATCTATTGTCTCAATCATTCAAACAAGAAGCAAAAATAGAGAACATGTAAGATAAAGCAGTAAGGCGTCCCAAACGCTTAGTCAAAATGTTCTTGAGATCTGGCTTTACTAAACCTAGCCAGATGGTATAGTAACATATATACAATTGTTATCAGCTGCAGTCTGACTTAGTTACAATTTTGTAAAGGTAAGTGCAAGACAATCCGACTAACATGTCGGTGCTAAACGGCTAAGTATATCGCAAAACGAGCGGTGAAGTAAGGAACCCACTCGAGTCCTCCTGCGATCATTCCCCTAGTATTGACCATCTTGGAGGTAGAAGTAAGCTGGATCCTCGAGGACTGGCTCTAAATCTGGCCATGCAAAACCAGAGAGGTTAGACCTCTAATAGCAAGTACCACAAGGAAGCACGATATGAAGGATTAAACCAGTAAGTAAGAGAATATAATAATAGATCTCTGCTTTCCACTATGATTCACATAACATCACAACACTTCGAACCAACCTCCCAACCAAACAAGGACAGAAGTTGGCCCGTCATGTCCTGACATTCTGATTATCTCAGTTAGGCAACAGAGTAGGTACAGTACACAAACAAATCATCTTGAACGGCCAATCAACTCCTACGGCTTGCTATTGTGAGTCCCAAGTTATCCTGGAATTATACAAATAGGGATTCCTCAGTTCTTACTATGTGCGAGCAATGCTAGTCTATCCAGTCAATCAATTGTGCCAATCATGAATTAGACGAGTCCCAGCGGGACGCCCGTCATTAATATACAATATACAATAATAATATAAGCAGATACCGCTCCCTGCCCGTGTGGCAGGTTTACAATATCTGTGGGAACCAGCCGGCCTGTCGGGCACTACTAGTCCCAAGAGGGCTGCCATGTAAGAACTCGGGGATCCATTCTCTCCATACAATCATTATTTTATTTAACTTAATAGTCTCTACGTTGAGTGAAATCCCATGCCGTGGACCATGGTCATTCAAATGAGTACTTTTGTACGGGATATGATATGCGCAATACTACAACGATACCCGTGCGGCTAGGTTGTAGGTCTTACATAGCGTAATACAACAATCAAATCTAACCACGGAAAAATCATGCCTTGACCATAAAGTACACATGCTGCTTTGTAGAAAAACAAATAAATTGAAGTCTGCACATGCCTGTATGTCAATATTCGAAATCGGCTAATCGATTATAATAGTCTCATTCATTTAATTCAATACGACGACTAGCCAGTCTCTTAGTTCCAACTAGGAATGCATGATCAATTTTAGTCAAGATAACCATTATTATCAATGGTGACAAGGCATGAAAGTCTATTAGTATTAAATAGGGTCGAGTCTATAACTCTCAGAGTTAAGTTCCAGTCTTACTGGGTATCCATAAACCAATCAAGACACAGGGCACGTTCTACATAACCATATATATTAAAAATATTAACATGCCAAGATTATCGAGTTCATAAAAAAGGGCGTAAGGATATAATAGAAGAATTATCATGCCACCATTAAATGAATAAATTATAGAACAAATAGAAACACCCAGGTCAGGAAGTCACGCCAACAAGTCTATGCTAAGGCCAACAAGTCACGCCAAGTCTAGTAGGTAGGAATGAGCGTATAAACAGCATGAGCGTGAAAAGTGGTTCACGTTGGCACGCAAAGCGTGAGCGTGAAGGATAATTCACGCACTCATAATGTGAGCGTGAAAAGTAACTCACGCACGCACAGCGTGAGCGTATGAGCGTGAAAAGCGTGATAAGAAATTCACGCACGCACGCAAAGACGTGAGCGTAACTCAAAATTCACGCTGGCACGTAAGAACGTGAGCGTGACTAAAAATTCACGCTAACACGCAAGAACGTAAGCGTGACTAAAAATTCAAGCTAACACGTAAGAACGTGAGCGTGACTAAAAATTCACGCTAACACGTAAAGACGTGTGCGTGACTAAAAATTCACGCACGTACGTAAGAACGTGAGCGTGACTAAAAATTCACGCTAACACGTAAGAACATGAGCGTGACTAAAAATTCACGCTAACACGTAAAGACGTGAGCGTGACCGAACCTTCGTTCCAAGCCAGAAATAAAGTTCCCATGGTTCAGAGTGGTGTGGAATGAGAAGCTCTGCCACATGAAACTATCTATTCCGAAAAGTATGCCAGGTTGGGAGATCAAAACCCATGGTCAACCGAAAACACAACAACTTAGATCTGTAAGAAATGAGCCAAGGAAATCAAAAATGCTAAGTAGTAAACTCTCTTAGAATCACAAGAGGAAGACAATTGAACCATAAAAATGGGTGAAGGAGAAGCAAGATGTACTTGCCTTCTCCTGGTAGGTGGAAGAGAGTGGTGAGGAAGAAGAAGAAGTAATGGTAAAGGAGAGTTATGAGGAGAGAGAAGGAGATGGGGGCTTTAAATGGAAGGGTGGTGGTAGGTGGCGCCCCAGAACCAGAATACTGGAGAGCGGGGGAATGACTCAGCCAGCTACGTATTACGGGTAGATGAATACCGTATAATACGATCAATGCTGTCTAACCAGACGAGGGGGTGCATACTACATGAAGGTCTTACTATGGTCACTTCACATCTATTATCTCAATCATTCAAACAAGAAGCAAAAATAGAGAACATGTAAGATAAAGCAGTAAGGCATCCCAAACGCTTAGTCAAAATGTTCTTGAGATCTGGCTTTAATAAACATAGCCAGATGGTATAGTAACATATAAACAATTGTTATCAGCTGCAGTCTGACTTAGTTACAATTTTGTAAAGGTAAGTGCAAGACAATTCGACTAACATGTCGGTGCCAAACGGCTAAGTATATAGCAAAACGAGCGGTGAATTAAGGAACCCACTCGAGTCCTCCTGCGATCATTCCCCTAGTATTGACCATCTTGGAGGTAGAAGTAAGCTGGATCCTCGAGGACTGGCTCTAAATCTGGCCATGCAAAACCAGAGAGGTTAGACCTCTAATAGCAAGTACCACAAGGAAGCACGATATGAAGGATTAAACCAGTAAGTAAGAGAATATAATAATAGATCTCTGCTTTCCACTAGGATTCACATAACATCACGACACTTCGAACCAACCTCCCAACCAAACAAGGACATAAGTTGGCCCGTCATGTCCTGACATTCTGATCATCTCAGTTAGGCAACAGAGTAGGTACAGTACACAAATAAATCATCTTGAACGGCCAATCAACTCCTACGGTTTGCTATTGTGAGTCCCAAGTTATCCTGGAATTATGTAAATAGGGATTCCTCAGTTCTTACTATGTGCGAGCAAGGCAAGTCTATCCAGTCAATCAATTGCGCCAATCATGAATTAGACGAGTCCCAGCGGGACTCCCGTCATCAATATACAATATACAATAATAATTTAAGCAGATACTGCTCCCTGCCCGTGTGGCAGGTTTATAGTATCTGTGGGAACCAGCCGGCCTGTCGGGCACTACTAGTCCCAAAAGGGCTGCCATGTAAGAACTCGGGGATCTATTCTCTCCATGCAATCGTTATTTTTATTTAACTTAATAGTCTCTACGTTGAGTGAAATCCCATGGCGTGGACCATGGTCATTCAAATGAGTACTTTTGTACGGGATACGATATGTGCAACTCTACAACGATACCCGTACGGCTAGGTTGTAGGTCTTACATAGCGTAATGCAACAATTAAATCTAACCATGGAGAAATCATGCCTTAACCATAAAGTACACATGCTGCTTTGTAGAAAAATAAATAAATTGAAGACTGCACATGCCTGTATGTCAATATTCGGGATTGGCTAATCGATTACAATAGTTCATTACATGAACGTGTCTCATTCATTTAATTCAATAAGACGACTAGCCAGTCTCTTAGTTCCAACTAGGAACGCATGATCAATTTTAGTCAAGATAACCATTATTATCAATGGTGACAAGGCATGAAAGTCAATTGGTATTAAATGGGGTCGAGTCTATAACTCTCAGAGTTAAGTTCCAGTCTTACTGGGTATCCATAAACCAATCAAGACACAGGGCACGTTCTACATAACCATATATATTAAAAATATTAACATGCCAAGATTATCGAGTTCATAAAAAAGGGCGTAAGGATATAATAGAAGAATAATCATGCCACCATTAAATGAATAAATTATAGAACAAATAGAAACACCCAGGTCAGGAAGTCACGCCAACAAGTCTATGCTAAGGCCAACAAGTCACGCCAAGTCTAGTAGGTAGGAGTGAGCGTATAAACAGCGTGAGCGTGAAAAGTGGTTCACGTTGGCACGCACAGCGTGAACGTGAAGGGTAATTCACGCACTCATAACGTGAGCGTGAAAAGTAACTTACGCACGCACAGCGTGAGCGTATGAGCGTGAAAAGCGTGATAAGAAATTCACGCACGCACGCAAAGACGTGAGCGTAACTCAAAATTCACGCTGGCACGTAAGAACGTGAGCGTGACTAAAAATTCACGCTAATATGCAAGAACGTGAGCGTGACTAAAAATTCACGCTAACACGTAAGAACGTGAGCGTGACTAAAAATTTACGCTAACACGTAAAGACGTGTGCGTGACTAAAAATTCACGCACGCACGTAAGAACGTGAGCGTGACTAAAAATTCACGCTAACACATAAGAACGTGAGCGTGACTAAAAATTCACGCTAACACGTAAAGACGTGAGCGTGACTGAACCTTCGTTCCAAGCCAGAAATGAAGTTCCCATGGTTCAGAATGGTGTAGAATGAGAAGCTCTGCCACATGAAACTATCTATTCCGAAAAGCATGCCAGGTTGGGAGATCAAAACCCATGGTCAACCGAAAACATAACAACTTAGATCTGTAAGAAACGAGCCAAGGAAATAAAAAATGCTAAGTAGTAAACTCTCTTAGAATCACAAGAGGAAGACAATTGAACCATAAAAATGGGTGAAGGAGAAGCAAGATGTACTTGCCTTCTCCTGGTAGGTGGAAGAGAGTGGTGAGGAAGAAGAAGAAGTAATGGTGAAGGAGAGTTATGAGGAGAGAGAAGGAGATGGGGGCTTTAAATGGAAGGATGGTGGTAGGTGGGGGTTTGTGGGGGTTCGGTTCATGTGAACCACCATGAACCCAAAAATAACCAACCATGGCCGAACCACAATAAGACTGATGCAGAGAAGTTAAAAGCAGAAAATAAAATACAGAAATAAAATGCAGGAATAAAATTACAGGAAATAAAATGCAGATAATTAATTAACATGAAATTAAAGGAATTTTAAATACAGGATAATATATGATAAATACTAAATAAATATATATGAGCTGTACATGTATAAAAATACGCATTCTGGGAACGGGGAGTGACAGTTGGTGGTGGTGGAACCTCCGGATACTGCGATCCAGCTGCTGCTTCTACTATCATCTCTTCTTGGATGGTTTCCTGAGGTAGTACTGGCCCTTATTGCTGATCAACATGGTCAGGTTATTCATGTTGCCCCTGCTGCTGTCGTCCAACTCTAATAGAAGCGGACAAAGTGCCCCTAAGAAAAGGGACAAGAGAACAATCAAACGATCGGACAGGAAAGATCAATTAAGTCAAGGGATATTGGAATGTCAAAGTTAGGATTGAGAACAACGAATCATGAGATCAAAGGGAAACCATGTATGATTGAGACATCCTATAAATTAAATACCCCACAAGTCTGAAATCAGACCTGCATGGGCCACCACTAAAATCTTGTCACGCCCCAGAACTAGAATACCGAAGAGCGGGGGGGTGACTCAGCCAGCTACGAATTATGGGTAGATGAATACCGTATAATACGATCAATGCTGTCTAAAAGACGAGGGGGGTGCATACTACATGAAAGTCTCACTAGGGTTACTCAACATCTGTTGTCTCAATCATTCAAACAAGAAGCAGAAATAGAGAACATATAAGATAAAAGCAGTAAGGCGTCCCAAACGCTCAGTCAAAATGTTCTCAAGATCTAGCTATACAAAACATAGCCAGATGATATATCAAGGTATACACAATTGTTATCAGCTGCAGTCTGACTTAGTTACCATTATGTAAAAGTAAATGCAAGACAGTCCGACTAACATGTCGGTGCCAAACGGCAATAAGTACAGTAAATAACAAAATGAGCAGGGAAGCAAGGAACCCACTCGTGTCCTCCTATGACCATCCCTCTAGTATTGACCATCCTGGAGGCGGAAGTAAGCTGAGTCCTCGGAGACCGGCTCTAAATCTGGCCATGCAAAACCAGAGAGGTTAGACCTCTAATAGCAAGTACCGCAAGGAAGCACGATATGAAAAATTAGAACCAGTGGTAAGAGTTAAGAATATGATAAATAGATCTCTGCTTGCTACTGGGGTTCACACAATATCACGATACTTCGAGCCAACTTCCCAACCAAACAAGGACAGAAGTTGACCCGTCATGTCTTGACATTATGTTCGTCTCAGTAGTTGACAGTGTAGGTACAGTATACAAGCAAATCAATTTAAACGGCCATGCAACTACTATGGCTTGCTACTGTAAGTTCTAAGTTATTTTGGAAATGTGCAAATAAGGGATTCCTCAGTTCTTACAATGTACAAGCAAGGCTAGTCTATCCAATAATCAATTGCGCCAATCATGAATTAGACGAGTCCTAACGGGACGCCCATCGTCAGTGTATATAACAATATAAGCAGATACCACTCCCTGACCGTGTGGCAGATTTGCAGTATCTGTGGGAACCAGCCGGCATGTCGGGGCATTAATTATCCCAAGACGGCTGCCATGTAAAAACTCGAAAATCTATTCTCTCCATGAAATTATTATTTTATTTAGCTTAATAATCCCAATATTGATTGAAATCTCATGCCGTGGATCATGGTCATTCAGAATGAGTACTTCCGTACAGAGTACAATATGCACAACTCTACAACGATGCCTGTATGGTTAGGTTGTAGGTCTTACATAGCGTAATGCAACAATCGAACCTAGCCACAGAATAATCATGCCTTGACTGTGAGATAGACACACTGCTTTCGCAGAAAAAGAGAAGTCAACATGTGTCCATATGCCAATGTTCGGATTTGCTAGTCGATCATGATGGTTTATGGTTCATACATAAACGTGTCTCATTTAATTCAATAAGACGACTAGCCAGTCTCTAGTTCCAACTAGGAAGGCATGGTCAATTATTAGTCAAGGTAACAATCAATATCAATTTGGGACAAAAAATAGTAAAATGGCAGTAGATGGATGCCCATCTATGCGGCTAGATTGGGTAAGGACCCCATAACAAGCTCATACAGTCGAGAAGTAATTGGTTCATGCGGCTGGAAATTTATAAGCTTATGCGGCCAGAAATGCTCATGCGGCCAGGAAAGCTCATACGGCCAGGAATGCTCATGCGGCCAGGAAAGCTCATGCGGCCAGGAAAGCTCTTGCGGCCAGGAATGCTCATGGGGCCAGGAAGCTCATGCGGCCAGGAAGCTCATGCGGCCAAGAATGCTCATGCGGCCAGGAAAGCTCATGCGGCCAGGAAAGCTCATGCGGTCAGGAAGCTCATACGGCCAGAAAAGCTCATGCGGCCAGGAATGCACATGCGGCCAGGAAAGCTCATGCGGTCAGGAATGCTCATACGGCCAAAAAAACTCATACGGCCAGGAATGCTCATGCGGCTAGGAATGCTCATACAGCCAGAAAAGCTCATGCGGCCAGGAAAGCTCATGCGGCTCGGAAGCTCATGCAGTCAGGAAAGCTCATGCGGCCAGGAATGCTCATGCGGCCAGGAACTCATACGGCCAGGAAGCTCATGCGGCCAGGAAAGCTCATACGGCCAGGAATGCTCATGCGTCAAGAAAAGCTCATACGGCCAGGAAAGCTCTTACGGCCAGGAATGTTCATGCGGCCAGGAAAGCTCATGCGGCCAAGAAAGCTCATGCGGTCAGGAAAGCTCATGCGGCGAGGAATGCTCATGGAGCCAGAAAAGCTCATACGTCCAGGAAAGCTCATACGACCAAGAAGCTCATGCGGCCAGGAAGCTCATGCAGCCAGGAAAGCTCATGTGCTTATGCGGCTAGGGAGACTTGTCGCAAAAAAACTCATGCGGTCAAGCACTGTTCTTCTTCTCCAAAGTGTTGAGAACAGAACCGTGGAAGCCATTACTTCCAATCTCCCTAAATCCTTCATTCTAAGCCCAAATCTGGACTTCCATAGGTCAAAATAGGGTAGAACAAAATTCTCTACAACATAAAACCATCAAAACTTGAAAATAATAAAGTTTACTAGATCGAAATCCAAGAAATGTAAAAATATATTGAACTTAGATCTACATGAAATGAGCCATGGAAATTGCAAATACTAAATACTAAAGAGACTTAAGATCAAGTAAGAAAGATGATGGAACAATAATACTGGGGATCCATTATGAAGCAAGTTGGTACTTGCCTATGTGGCTGGGTTGGTGGGGAGGAGTAATGGAGGATAAAGAAAGAGTTAATGAGAAGAAGAGTAAGGGAGAGAGAGAGAATAGGTTTGGGGCTTTAAATGAAGATGGAGTAGGTAGGGGTTGGTCGAGTTCAAGATGAATCACCAAAAATCAAAATAAACCAACCCAAGCCGGAATAAACTAAAAGCAAGACAAGTACATAAAGTAAAATACAGAAAAATAATTAACAGATAATTAAGGGAATTAAATACAGAACAAATGCATGATAAATATTAAATAAATATATTCAAGCCGTACATGTATTAAGATACGTATTCTAGGAACGGGGAGTGACGCTTAGTATGAGGACGAGGGTTTGAGGCAGATCAGAAATCAAGCACATACTGGATTAGTGGATGAGTTCATCATTGCAGAGGATGATTCATTGCGGCATGGGACTAGATTATGTGTGCCTAGCAGAGATATACGTAAGGAGATTATGCAGGAGGCTCATAGATCGCAGTATTCTATTCATCCTGGAGCTACAAAGATGTACAAAGATTTGCGAGAGCATGTATGGTGGTATGAGATGAAGAGGGAAGTGGCATATTTTATTTCTAGATGTTTAATGTGCCAACAGGTCAAAGTCGAAAGGCAGAGACCGAGAGGATTATTGTAACCATTGCCGATTCTGGAGTGGAAGTGGGAGCATATCACAATGGATTTCATTTTGGGACTTCCACGCACACCGGAGGGAAATAACGAGATTTGGGTCATCGTTGATAGGTTAACCAAATTGACCCACTTTATACCATTCAAAGTGGGTTTGACTACGGATAAGATAACTGAGCTATATATAAAGTTGATTGTCAGATTGCATAGAGTTTCGGTGAGTATCATCTCGGATCGAGATAGTAGATTCACTTCCCACTTTTGGAAGAGCTTGCAGGCTAGTTTGGGTACTCAAATCAAATTTAGCACCGCCTATCACCCCCAAACATACAGACAGTCGGAGATGACTATTCAGACACTTAAAGATATGCTCAGGACTTGTGCATTAGACTTTGGAGGCTCTTGGGAAGACCATCTACACCTAGTGGAGTTCTCATCCAATAATAGTTATCAGGCCAGCATTAGTATGTCACCCTTCGAAGCTTTATATGAGAGAAGATGTCATACCCCTCTATCTTGGGATGACGTAGGAGAAAGATCTTTATTGGGCCCAGAGATGATAGTGGATGCCATAGAGAAGTTGAAGAAGATTCGAGATGCTTCGTGTAGCGCAGGATAGGCAGAAGCATTAGGCCGATAGTTATAGGAGACTATTAGAGTTTGAGGTAAGTAATATTTTATTTAAGGTATCGTGAAGTTATAGATCATATCCTAATAGATGATTATTGGTCAAGGTGGAAGACTTTGGTGTTTTTGAAGATTTATCCTACACGTGGCACGATTCGATTTGGGAAGGGTGGAAAGCTTAGTCTAAAGTATATTGGACCATTCAATATTATGGAGTGAGTTGGTGCAATGGCTTACCGACTTGCTTTGCCACCTGCCTTGGAAGGAGTGCACAATGTGTTTCATGTATCGCAGCTTAGACGTTACGTCGCTGATCCGAGTCATGGTTGGATCACTCAGAGATCAAGATTGGACGGAGCCTCACATACCCGGACCAGCCTGTGGAGATATTGGACCGAAAGGAGAATGTACTGCGCAACCAAACAATATCCTTGGTTCGCGTAGCTTGGAGCCATCATTCAACCGGAGAGTCTACGTGGGAGCGAGAAGATGAGATACGTGAGAAGTTTCCTCATTTGTTCCATGGTTGAGGTATGATTGTTGCATACATACTTTACTTTTATTTTTAAGGACAAAAATATTTTTAAGGGGGATAGTATGTGGCACCTGCCTCCTAGATTAGGAATTGTGGTTATGTTTTAACTTATTGATCATTAGTATTTGTGTCTAAGCTCATAAGAGAGCTTTGTATCATATTGTGGTTATATAGCCCTTAGATAGTTATATGAAAACTTTTTTTAGCTACTTTATATTTAATATAAATTTTAGATAATTTTTAGATATTTATTTCATTAAGTTTTATATATTTTCAAGGCTTCTAATATTTATTATAGGGACATTTGGGACTAATTTGAGGTAAAGTATTTTTATTTATATTCTAGAAGGTTAAATATATTTTTTATAATTTTCTACAATTTTTCTGGAATTTTTAGGAGTTTATTTGGAATTATTTGGAGTTAATTGGATTTTTAAACATTTTCCTGAATTTTATATACAAAGTCATCACCCAGTCAGCGCTGCAGGCCCATATGTCAGCCGCATATCGCTGACCAGGGTGGCCCCCTTGTCGGCCATAGCAGTTGACCATTTCCTTATTAGGAAGCCTCGGCTTCCTTTAGCGGGCTCAGCGAAGCCGCGTCGCCATCTAGTCGTTAGCCTTAATGGCGGAGCAGCGGGATGGCTGACGCGTGGCAAGGCCATGGATCAAGCCGCTCAACTGATTCCCTGAGTCGCTCTATATATATATAATTTCGTTGGAAAACAGTAAACCATATTATTTTTTTTGCTGCTTTGAGTTTGTGATTCTTTGGAGAACCCCGACTTCCCGAGGCCATTGCGGACAGCCCCGACCTCGGATTCGTGCGCCATTTCTTTTATTGGATTCTTCTTGAGGTAAAATTTCAAAATATATATTTTATTTAGAAATATTTTTCTTCTGAATTTCTGGAAATTATTTTAGTTTTGCTTGTCCAAAACTTGACACGTCGTACGGTTTTCGTGATCCCGAACTCCGATTCGCGATTCGTTTGAAGTTTTGGAAAACTAACACAACGATCTTCGATATATAATTTTTCCAGAATTTCAGAGGTTAGTTTTCTTTTTAATTTAATAAGTTAAACTTTGATTTGATCGGTAAATCACCGTCTTGGTCACGGTTAGCCATAACGGCAATATCTTTTGACCAAAGCATGATTTGTGGCAGGGTCGATTCAGTGCACTTGTGGCACTGAAATCTACCAAGTTGTACTTTCCAAATCTTGAGTTCATAATGTTTGACCAGATAGTCAACGACATCCTTGATTTGCGTGCCATGGTTTCCAAAATTGGAAACATGACTTCTTATGGCCAAACTTCCTTGTTTATATTATATTCAGATTTTTATTAGGTTAAATTAGGTTTTTAGGTAATTTATTCTAGAATTAATTATTATTATATTAGTTAACCCATTTCTACTTATTCTATGATTTTAGAATTAGAATTTTATAATTGACTTGTGGTTTTCGTGCACGGTTCGTGGTACGATGTATGATGTTGGTTGATAGCTTCTAGATCAGCATTCCTCGCATCCTCGACTTATAACTATGATTTGTTCAAGGGTTCAGGTAAGTACAATATTATATTATGTTTTGGTATATTATAATGCTTTCTTTATCATTTTCTTGTTTGATATTCCATTGAGACATGATGGTGACACGGTAGGCATATTATATCCTTCTTATTGTATCGTTGACCGTTATTGATTGTTAGTGAGTCGAGAGGGGAAATACTCAGTAAGTACATGAACAAATCCAAATACCGTTACCGAATGATAGCTAAGTCATACTTCTCACGTATGAGTTAGCCGTACCAATTACCGAATGATAGACATCTATGATATGCCGTATTAGCTCAGCCGTCCACGTATTAAAAGGCATTTTAACATACATAGTTGTTTTCATTGTTCTTGATCGTATTTCAGTTCTTTATCTTCTTACTTATTTTTTCCTTTAGCTTACTCGTTCATGATTATTGCTTTCCATACATAGTTCATATCTTGCTAGTTCTTTATACGTTATTTACCATTTCTATTTTCTCATTGCTTTTAGCTTATTTTGTGCTATCAACATTAAATGCAATATGGTTGTACTTTGCTCCATTCCTGACTGGATCGTTGATATAGGTGAGGATGACTAGTACCTCTATACTTCTTATTATGATCCACCAGGGGGTAGTGCTGACGATGTTGGTACCGAGACTCAGGAGCCATGATCGATCTCTGGAGGGATCTACATCTACCTTTTATTATGCTTTAGTTTTTCTTTCTTAGTTGGACCGAATTTGTTTTCGGATGGACCATATTATTATTCTTGATTTTAGTCTCTTTCTTATTGGATTTGGATATTATTATTTTATTATCTATTATACTCTTAATTCCTTGGTTTGTGTTATTGCTAAGTATGATTTGTATCTGTGTTCACTTGTATCTGTGGAGGATTATTATTGTATGTACTAGACAACGTTCTACCGCCGATACCGCGGCGCAGGCTGGGCTTGGATACGAACTTGTACTCGGTTATCCGGGAGCGGGTCATGACACCTTAGGGGACATAACAAGATACAAATAACAAGCTACAATATGAAATAAAATAAATACAAGAAATAAACTGGGTAAACTATCCATCTACGTGAATACATGTCGAAGACGACTTTCGACCGTATGGGTAGGTAAGGGAGTAGCATTAGCGTCAACTAATGTTTGAATATATACTAGCATACTTTCCCGACTGTACCAGATACTAGTCTGTGGCTACCGGATATATCCACTAGTATAGCCTATAACATGGTATACTGAGGCTGATATATAAGTGTCTGTCCCATATACCTACTAATAGTCTTCCCCTTCCGTGTCCTGCTCGAATCACATCCATGACCCTAACATTTTACATCACAATACAAGTCTCTATCTAGGCTCACTCTAACCAATGTATGAACCGTCACACGACCCGCCCATATTAGTAGATAGCCAAATACATAGGCTCGTGCCAACATAATGTAAACTCACTCAAAGTGATGATTCATAAGATGTGTCCAGTCATAGAAGTCATAGAAAATAACTTCATTGCTATTCGAAAGAGTCTACTAACCTCTAAGTCACATACACACAATCATATCGATGAAACCATCGATAGCACCCAAGTCACACTTGGATGCACACCACTAACATATCTATTCCTATGCATACAACCACGTATTTAAATAGAACAAGAGAGGTAGCAATGTATATTGCCTGGGTTTGCAGCAAATGAATAAAGTATCGATCCGGCGTCAACCTCCGCAGTCACGATCTCACGAACTCCTATAAATTTATACAACTAATATTAATAATCATTCTAAAATTATTACTATCAATAACATATCTATCTATACATATTAAGTAGGGTTATCTACTATATATTAGTTATAATAACATAACTAGTCATAATATTCCTATTAGAGCTAACAAATTCCACAAAATATATGTATCAATATCAAATATTAATTGTGAAATATATCATTAATAATATGGAAATAAATATTATATTATTCATATTGCATACAAACTATTTAATAGTCATTTGGAATTTATTTTATGATCAAACTAACATCCACCTTGACAAATCAACGTTATTATAACTTGTTTAACCATAAATAAAATAACTTTAATATTTTGAAATAAATGGTAAAAAATTATCTAAATTAACAAATATTCATGATCATGAGCCAAGGATCAATGATATGGAGCATTGGTTGCACACAAAAATATTTTTGGGCTCACAAGATGATAATTTTGATAGTTCGTTTACGGCCAAATTTTATCCTTCAAAGATCAAATGATTTAAGCACTAAAACAGTAAAATTATGAGAAACTCATTGAAGGAGAATTGTAGGCAATCGAAATACAGTCGTTTTTATATATGATATAGATAGTAAAAATAAAGTTATGTAGTTCAAAACCACCACGCAATGAACAGTGCCAATTCTAGACACACTTTGGTAAAATGTGTGACCCAACTAATCTTGAAATAATTTCGACATAAAATTTTATAATAAGATAGTAAACAAATAGGGGAACCCAGCATGTTTGGTCTCATGGGGTTTCGATTTCTAGATATGGAGAAAACATAGTTCCAAAAAGGGTTACTTGTTGTAACTTTCGGACAACAAGATAGAGGGGTCGTGTGCGGCCTGTAGCAGCTTGTATAGGCTGTTTCAGACCTTGTGGCTCCTTAGGGAGATAGAGGGGTGCCTTGGCAGCATCGAGGCTGAGGTGGTCGGGCTTGAAGTGGTCGACAAGTCGGCACATAGTAGCAAGAAAGAGAAGAAACAACAGCAACAGTCGACAATGGAAGGGGGCCTGGGTTTTAGGGTTTAGGTGAGGGTTTTCGGGTAGGTACATGTATGTGACACCAAAATGCACAATTTAGGGCCTAAAAGACAATTTCATTTAGAATTGGATCTAAAATTTACATAGGTTATTTCCAACCTTATACTTTCAAAGGTACCCTTAAAATGATATTTATAATACATATATTATTCTATTTTTTATATATAATTAAGGTTGCTACTAAATGACTTAAAATGGTGTCCAATATGACCTAGAAAACCTATATCTTGATATAACAAAGTTGTGGCATTATTTTTTATATGTAATTGTGACTTAAATACTTATTTTAAAAATAATTTAGGTTCTGATTTTTAAATGTCCTCATTATATTTTATAATTTTATTTTAAGTCTAGACTATAGGTTTTGTTATTTATTTTAGTTGGGTCATGTGTAGAAAAACGTTGAAGTCGGGCAATCCTCACAAAATTTTTTAATTTAGAATATATAAGTTAGTTTACTTGTATACGTTTATTTGGTTATAATTTTAAGTATAAAAATCTAAGTCTAATAGGTATGATATGACATTATTAGCAAAAGACCCTTAGAATGTATCGATGTCACATTTATGCAAATAAGACTGAATAAGGGCAACACTTAGCACCTATGCCTAGAAGAGGGAACTAGTAAACATATGTAACTTATTTTATAAAATTATTTGGAGAGTATATATACAGGGTTTGCTAGGGTGTCGGGTATAGGCTGAGGTAGGATAGTTTTGGGTAGGTTTTGTTAGGGTTTGAGGTCCTAATGCAAGATAGATTGAGTTTCCTTGTTGAAATTTGAAATATTCAATAAATCTATAATAAATATTTAGAAGGACCCCTCTCCATGTGGGGATGACCTTAGCAAGTCATTTACAACTTGTTGGGTAAGTCTAGGCTTGATAAATTTGCTCGAATCGAAAATAAGCTCTAAAAGTCACATAAGGGATCTTATGCGCCATTTGAATTAGTACATAGGGACTTGATTGAGTAGGACAACCTAGGCATTTGTGTAGTAGGCTAAAAAATAGTCGAAATCATTTAGATCGTTTAGGTTGGATCGATGTCGAGTCTGGAATTTAAGTTGGAAGTTATAACCAATCTCACGGTAGATAACTTCTTGGCCTAAATTGACCCCAGAGTTGTGCGAAGCAAATGGAATACAAGAGACATATTTGAGTGGGATATAATTTACCAACTCGAAGATAAACTTGTCTAGGTCAAAAGTCATGAAGGAAGTTTCTAGAGTTTGGCATTTCTTATGCTCCAAAAATCAAAGCTACGGAAGAGTATATTTTATGATCATGAAATAAATCAAGAAAATATATAATAACCAATATATAACTCAAATAAAAAATATATAAAATATGTTAAAACTTCAAAGGTCTTACAACCTCTCCACCTTAAAAAATTTGTCCTCGAAATTAAGCACACACTAACATAAATGAATCAATAATGACTAATTAAAGAAAATATGCCCAATCCCATAAAGAGATGAGGAAAATGCTCTATAATTTCATCCTCGCGGTCCCAAGTCGACTCATCTGGTGCATGATGTCTACATGCGACATGAACTAAAGGAATGGTCTGGTCCCGTAAGACTTTCTCTCGACAGTCCAAAATCTCCACGGGCTATTCTTCGTAGGAAAGACTCGGCCCCACATTAATCTCGAAATGGTCCAGAACATGACTAGGATCTGACACATACCTCCTCAGCCAGATACATAGAATACATCATGAACATCCTCCAAGGTCTGTGGTAATGCAAGTCTGTACGCGACCTCTCCAACTCTCTCTAGCATGTCAAATGGTCCGATGTACCTCGGACTAAGCTTTTCTCTCCCTCCGAATCTAATGGTCCCTCAGGTAGAAGAAATCTTCAAAAATACATGATCTCCCAGGCCCTGGCTGAAACTCTAATGGTCGACGATGACTGTTTGTCCAATGCTTCTGTCAATATTGTGCTGCTCGCAAATGTCCTTTGTCACGCCCCTGTCCCAAAATACGTAGGACTAGGTACGTAGACATGCCAGCCGTATAGTAAATATATGTAAACTGTATGATGCATTACAACCATGACAACTAATCTCATCCACAAAAGAATAATGGTATCATAAAAATCAACTTTGAATTATCTTTTATACAAGTCGTTGGGCGGAGACAAATCCACTACCAACTATTTTAAAAGAGAAAAAGTACATAACAGATGAAAGAGTTTGGAAGTGAAGCAAAGAACGATCAAAGAGCAATCATCTATGAAGGAATAGAGAAGATCACGGCCTTGGCTAGGATACCTACAAATAGTCAAGAAAGCACAAACCTAGAGAAATCACCAGGTTCTCAGAGGGGCGTAACAAGATAATAATAACATGCCTATCTAATAGTATAACTTGCATAAAGAAAACCAGGACCTAGACAAAAAAGGACTAAGCAACTACGAAACATGAATATGAGAACAACTACGCATAAATGAACTACTTGAAAGAAAACAGGTGAACACATGGCAAGAAATCAAACGGATAATGAAACCCTCACCCCTAGTGTAGACTCGCAGGTTTAAACAAATAACTAACCATTGCCCCTAGTGTGGACTCGCAGGTTAGCTTCAAGGAATAAACCCTCGCCCCTAGTGTGGACTCACAGGTTTAAACAAATAACTAACCTTCACCCCTAGTGTGGACTCGCAGGTTGACAAAATTTAAAAAAAGTAGCAATTCAGTTATAATGCACGCGTCCTACGATATGGTATGACTCAGTTAAGGTACATGTGAGAACATATCCAATATGAACTATAATGTCAAACCATGAACAATGACGGTATATGAACGAGACAACTAAACTAGTATGCATATTATGAAAGAAACTCATATCAACAATCAACCAAGTATTAGATAATGACATGTATCAAAAGGAAAGAAACATAAGCATGTAAATAAACTGTAAAGAAAGGCAAGGTATACTTGCCTGAGGTTGTGTGCAGAGAATAACAAGTCCAATTGTGTAGATCGTCAAAATCTACATCAATGAGAAGTCAAGTCCCACAAATGTCCTCGGATGCTGAAATAAACATCATGAACATTTTTGGTATAAAAGAAATGTCTAAAATGCCTATCCAAAAGTCTAATTTTGGATATAGTGGCAAAATCATAATTTTGTATCAAAATGATATCCGCCGTTGGACCCACTTTTCACCGAAAAGCGTGCCTGTACCTACGGTCTCTAAGGTCATCAAACTATTTGTCTACATGTATGGTTTGACGATATAAACCCAATCGTATGTCCAAAATTGGATTCCGATGGACCGTGTACAAATTCGCCCGTTGGATCGGGTCGTAGGCCCGCCAAAATAGCATTCCGGTCGACCTTCTCAGAATCGGACCAAACTTGGATCACAAGACCAAAAAAATGACATGGACCTGATGGAACAAGTTTTATCTCGAGGTAATAAACATGCATAAAGTAATTGGCTAGTTTACAAAGAGGCCGATACGGCATTCTTCGACTGATACGTATCAAATTCGTCGTGCACACCCAACCAATTCTAGTCCGTCGAAGCCCACACATCTGCAACATCTATACGTGTCTTTCGACGCTTATGGGTTGCAACCAAGTCACCCGGTCTGACGGGACGCACGTCGTATCAGAGATTTTCAATATTTTCGAAAACTATTTTTCATGTTTATTCTCAATTTTCAAACTATTTTATCTTACTGTCTATTTAACTAAAATTAGAACTAACAGTAGGGTTTTAATCATGGTTATGTTGTCTACAAACCTATTCAAATAGATTTCAATATTTTCCTTAGATTGATAAAAAATTGCCTTCCAAATTGGGTCCTCGAACGAGTATTCTGTTTTGGTTCGAATCATATTTTTGCCAATTTTTTGCATCGATTTTTTACCCGATTTCGTTTCGATTTAAATCGAAAATGTCCATTGGGTTTGAAGAGGTATATGTTAGGTTTGCAAAGAACTAAACGGTTCGAAAATCGACGATAAGACGGGGGAGATAATTACCTACGAAGTGCGCTGCAGCAACTGCTACTGCTGTGCTCTGTTCCCTGTTCATGTGCGCGTAGCCGGCCCTGGGCGGCGCTTCGATGAGGCTGGGGTTGCGCGTGTGGTGGCAGGGTGCGCACAGGGTATTGGCAAGGTCGGGGAAGGGGTTTGGCAGGATTAGAGCTTACGGTTTGTCAAGGAAAACCTCCCTCTCTCTATCGAGTTATATATGAAGGGGCTGCTCTCTATCGGGTTTTTAATGATACTGTTCCCATGTGGGAACAGTACTAGTTTTCCCTTTTTTTTGTCAAACACACATGTGTATATATATATATATATATATATATATATATATATATATATATACCCTAAAAAAAATATATGTATATATATATATATATATACCCTAAAAATAAACTAAAAATATTTATAACCTTTCGCTCCCTGGGGCAAAGCTGCTTCGTGCCACTGACAGACTACTAAAGATTCAATTCAAAAGACGATGTCCAGTTGCCTTTGTCATTATCAGTCAACTAAGTAGGGCCTTCGGTCCCCTGTGAATTCGTAAATCTGAAGAGCATGCCGAAAAAAAAAACTAAAAATTTATAAATAAATTCTCTCATATTTTTACATGATAATTTATACGAGTTGTCATAAATATCGATA
Source organism: Iris pallida (assembly GCA_029216955.1). Lineage (NCBI taxonomy): Eukaryota > Viridiplantae > Streptophyta > Magnoliopsida > Asparagales > Iridaceae > Iris > Iris pallida. The sequence goes on from JANAVB010033814.1 coordinate 2,358,188, forward strand.
GATAAATTTTTTGTAAGTATTTATTGAATGCATAAATCTTAAAATATTTAATATATTTATAAAATTCCAAAAGTAATTAACAAAATCCTCAAACTAATAAAATGTAATCTTGTTCATAATTCTCTCATTATAATTCATATATATCATATAAGTATATGTATTGGGTAACATCATTCAATAACATGATTAACCATATATATTCTTCTAACTAGCAAAAATAATAACAACAAAATAAATCTTTAGTAAAATTAAATATAAATAATTATATCCAAAATAAAATAAAAATAAAAATGAGAGTTTACATCCTACCAAACTTATAAAAATTTTGTCCTCAAAATTAAAAATAATCTGAATATCATGAATACGAAGTTTAATACAAAGGGAGAGCATGTACGTCGATTTGTATTTTGTTTTCCAGAAAGATGGAGGGGTAATTTTAAAAGGAATCCATATTGGCACCATATCCTATAAGATACGGTATTATTGGGTTAAGGCCGTACCCAACTTATAGAAGTGGGCTAACCATGAAAATTGTCATTACAAGACTTCTTGGAAGGACAATTTCTAAGGAGAGGCACGAGAATATTGGACACCTTTTGTCTACAGTCACGGATTCTAAGTGAGGCTAGATATTATCATGGCGTTCTTGGTCAATAACTTCTATCGGAGAATTATTACAATCTAACATCGTTCCTATCGGCCATGCTTGTAACGCCCCAGTCCTAAAATATATAGGACCAAGTACGTAGACATGCCAGCTGCATACATACGAAGCGTACTCTAATATACGAAAATCTTGTATGTATACATAAGCTGTAAAATGCAGTAACCATGAAACTAATCTCTTCCATAAATAAATATATATATATATTAAAATCAACTTATAAATGTCATTTGTACAAAATGTTGGACGGAGACAAATCCACTGCCAACAAAAAGAGATAAATACATAGCAACGATGGAAGAGTCTAGCGAAGCGAAAGACAATCCGAAAGCTAGCATCACGAAGGTAGATTGTAAACTATGTCTTTGGCTAGAGCACCTGCGAAAATCACCAACACACCTGGAGAGATCACCAGGTCCTCAAAGGACTACCAAGATACATAACATACAAGCCAAAAAGTAATAATACAAGTATGCAGAGAAGTAAGAAATAATGAAAGAAATCAATTGAATCAGAATAACTAAGATACCAAGATCTAAGACACAAAGATCCTAAGATACTGGCATGCCATACTAGTCGTGGCTAATAGGTCAAATCTATAGACTGTAGTCAAGGCAAGCACTCCCAATCTATAGTGTCTCAATCGCAGTCAAGGTAAGCACTCCAACAGAGACGGTAGCCATTTCTAGTAAAATAGTCCCATAGACCGTAGTCAAGGTAAGCACTCCCAATCTATAGAATGTCAAAGTCAAGTCCTACTCAAGTCATGTCAAGTCATGTCAAGTCAATTCACGAGAGTCAGTAGTGTAGGACTAGACGACTCTATCACAAAACATGACTGATCACGAAGGCAATATAACACACACTAGATGTATATCGAGAATGTAAATGTATGCTAACTAGGTAAGCAGAACTGAAATAAGGTAAGTAACTACAACTCAAGATAAAATAATCATGAATATGATGGGTTAATGAATATGATGGGTTAAAGAATACTAAGGAATTAAAGAACATGCATATAAAAGGTACTGTACGATTTGGCAAGGTATACTTGCCTGACATTCGAGTGAGGTAAGATGATGTCCTGGCGACGAATCAACAACAGCGCACAAAGTGGAAGGTATAGGAACAACTTCGGATGCTGAAAATAGTATATTATCTAATTATAATTAATACTGCACCTATTAAATTTATTTAATAAATTTTGATGTTAGGATATGGTATAGGTTTTCGTATCATCTTTCCAAAAAACTAAATGGATCACATTTTCATTTTCGGAATCTCCCAAAATCGTAAAAATACCGAAACACGTTTATTTTTTGGACACTAGATACTCAAGCATTGTTGAAGAAATTTACAAAACGAATTTTGTCTATTAAAATATGTTTTTGGAAATCTTACCTCGATATGCTTCTTTAAAAAAAAACTGAAGGCGAAACGGAATCCGAAGCTAGGAGATATCGTCGTTCCAAGTTGCTCTTGTTGCTAAAAAGCATAGCTGAATTCTAATGACAAATTTTAGAGTTTCTATTGCACTAAAAATAATTTCGAATTATGACTGATAGAAGGGGGATGTATTGGGTTTATATAGGTATTTATTTCAGATTTATCTCCTAAATTAGATAGGATTTGATTTAAATTGATAGAAGTTACTTTGTTATGATATAATATAGATAGGGATGCTTTCCTATTAGACTTAGAATTATGATTAACTTAAAATATAGTTCATATTTATCTAAATTATCTATAACATTATTGAAAATTAATATAGATAATAAATAGAGTTAATATTTATTTAAACAACCTTCATCTAATCTCATTTATACAACCTGGAATATTTAATACTAATTTGACATTTATTCTATATTATGTAAATAGTATACAATATAAGTAACACGTAAAAAGTAATAAAAGTTATGAAATAAATCCTAAAATTTTGAGAAAAATTGTATAATATAGTTTATATCCTTAATGTACTGAAAAAATAGCTTTATATATTTTTATACTAAATTCACTAATGAGCACTATACTAAATATATGTAAAATATTATATTGGAATGACACCCAGGGTCGGACCCGAGGCCGTCACGGCTGACACGAGGAAGCGGACACCGACACGATGCACTCTCTTGTGGTAGAAAAATATTTGTGATGAATAATTGTGGATGAAAACAAAATGGAGGCTTCCCCTATACATAGGGGGTGGAAACTCTTAGCGGGATAAGGATTAGGAAAAATTAAAACCCCCTTTAGATAATCTTACTTTTCATTTAAATTATTTTAAAAACGATTCAATCCAAATCCAAATCCAACTCAATTAAATTGAGATAATTTCAAATCCAAATTAAATATAGATGATTCCCATCTTTAAATTAAACTTATTTAAATTAAATCAATAAAATCTAATCAAAGTTTAAATTACCACAATAAGTTCAAAATATCTTTTCTAAAAATAATAATAAAAAATAATTTTGGAAATCCAAAAATTTATGAATAAAAATTTGTACATCCATGCAAATAAGATATTTACATAAAATATAGTTTTCTAAATTAATATCTATATTTGAACAAGAAATAAAATAATCTTTTATAAAAGTAAAAGATAAAGTTTTTGGCAAATATCGTGAAATGTTATTTTGATATGAAAATATTTGTTTATACTTTGTATTGAAACAACATATTATTCTATATTTATAAGAAAAACAATAATAAAATATTTTGTATATGAATGAACAAATATCTCGTATTTACATCTTTACGCATTCGCACTCGAGGTACGATACCAAAATAGAAATCAATACCAAAATAAATTAATAAAAAAAGTAAAAATTGAGGGATTTTACATCCTACCAAACTTACAAAAATTGTGTCCTCAAAATTAAGAATAAGTTGGGGGTTCAAGAAGGTACAAAGGTATATCGATCAAATCATGACGTTCAACACAAACATGCATTAGAAAATCGTGATCTCGATAATTATGAAAATAAATGACGAATTTAATTTAGGTAGTGAATGATGGCCGCGATAATGAATCTAGGGTCAAGGGAAAGGACGAGTAACTCGAGATAGGGATATAGTTCCATTGGTTGGTCGGTGGCTAACTATCTTGGCAATAGATGGTGGGACAACTAAGGGGATATCAAGTACGAGCATTTTGTCATTCCAAAATAAGTAAAAGACAAAGACTATTAAGATTTTGAAGAAGCTATTATCGAATACGAATACGTGGTCCAAAGGCGACATGAATAGTTCAAAAAAGAATTGCCAAGGCAGTCATAGATGAGAATATAGAGGCCAAGTTTAACTATGTCTCCATCCATGTTAGAATGATATGTAAAAAGCGAACCAAAGTGCACTCGGTTGATTAGACCATCGTGTACCGGTTCTGATTAGACAATATGTTAGTGAGCGCGCGCTCAATAGCATAAGTCAAGAACAAGCTCGATAGATGGATAAGCTTGCAAAACTAGTTTATAGTAGCAACATTAGTCAAGATGGTAAAACATAGGCACGTGAGATTAAGATTGAAAGAAAGTAGAGTTTGGTCAAAGTCCTTAAAAATCAAGGTCATGTCCTATGATGGTACCTATACAGTCGTCCTATCATCTATTTGTCTAAGACTTGGTTAAGGTCATAAGGAGGGTTAGGTCGTAAGGCATTCTACCTAACTTACAAGAGTTAAACTAGTAGGGTGATGGGACAATGGGTCATGTCCACCTAGTATGGGTTACCTTATTAATCTCTATCAATCACGAAAGAAGGGCACGAATTACGATAGAAGGGATCAAGCAAGATGCAACTCGAGGAGTCAAGCGAGAAGGCGGTCAAGTATGTGGATGAGATCCTAGACTCTAATCCTATACACAGGCGTGCTTGGTACGGTAAAGTAACCAAACAATTTATCTTGACCTGCATGGGCCACCACAAAAATATGTAACGCCCCAGTACCAAAATACATAGGACCAAGTACGTTGATATGCCAGCTGCATACATACGAAGCATACTCCAATATATGGAAACCTCGTATGTATACATAAGCTGTAAAATACAGTAACCATGAAACTAATCTCATCCACAAATAAATATATATTAAAATCAACTTATAAATGTCATTTGTATAAAACGTTGGGCGGGGACAAATCTACTGCCAACAAAAAGAGAGAAATACATAGCAACGATGGAAGAGTCGAGCGAAGCGAAAGGCGATCTGAAAGCTAGCATCGTGAAGGTAGATTGTAAACTATGTCTTTGGCTAGAGCACCTGCGAAAATCAGCAACACACCTGGAGAGATCACCAGGTCCTCAGAGGACTCTTAAGATACATAATATACAAGCCAAAAAGTAACAATACAAGTATGCAGAGAAGTAAGAAATAATGAAAGAAATTAACCGAGTCAGAATAACTAAGATACCAAGATCTAAGACACAAAGATCCTAAGACACTGGCATGCCACACTAGTCGTGGCTAATAGGTCAAATCTATAGACTGTAGTCAAGGCAAGCACTCCCAATCTATAGTATCTCAATCGCAGTCAAGGTAAGCACTCCAATCGAGACGGTAGTCATTCTTAGTAAAATAATTCTATAGACCGTAGTCAAGGTAAGCACTCCCAATATATAGAATGTCAAAGTCAAGTCCTACTCAAGGCATATCAAGTCATGTCAAGTCAATTTACGAGAGTCAGTAGTGTAGGACTAGACGACTCTATCACAAAACACGAGTGATCACGAAGGCAATATAACACACACTAGATGTATATCAAGAATGTAAATGTACGCTAACATGGTAAGTAGAACTGAAACAAGGTATGTAACCACAACTCAAGATAAAATAATCATGAATATGATAGGATTAAGAACACTAAGGAATTAAAGAACATGCATATAAAAGGTACTGTACGATTTGGCAAGGTATATTTGCCTAATGTCTGAGTGAGGTAAGATGATGTCTTGGCGAAGAATCAACAACAGCGCACAAAGAGAAAGGTGTAGGAACAACTTCGGATGCTGAAAATAGTCTATTATCTAATTATAATTAATACTGCACCTAGTACATTTATTTAATAAATTTTGATGTTAGGATATGGTATAGGTTTTCGTATTATCTTTGCGAAAAACTAAACAGATCGCATTTTCATTTTCAGAATCTCCTGAAATCATAAAAATACCGAAACACGTTTATTTTTTGGACACTAGATACTCAAACAGTGTTACAAAAATTTACAGAACGAATTTTGTCTATTAAAATATGTTTTTTGAAACCTTACCTCGATACACTTCTTTTTAGAAAAAACTGAAGGCGAAACGGAGTCCTGAGCTAGGAGATATCGTCGTTCCAAGTTGCTCTTACTGCTAAAAAGCGGGACTGAATTTTAATGACGAATTATAGAGTTTCTATTGGACTAAAAATAATTTCGAATTATGGCTGATAGAAGGGGATGTATTGGGTTTATATAGGTATTTATTTCAGATTTATCTCCTAAATTAGATAGGATTTGATTTAAATTGATCGAAGTTACTTTGTTATGATATAATATAGATATGGATGCTTTCCTATTAGACTTAGGATTATGATTAACTTAAAATATAGTTCATATTTATCTAAATTATCTATAACATTATTTAAAATTACAATAAATAATAAGTAGAGTTAATATTTATTTAAACAACCTTCATCTAATCTCATTTATACAAGCTAAAATATTTAATACTAATTTGACATTTATTCTATATTATGTAAATAGTGTACAATATAAGTAACATGTAAAAAGTAATAAAAGTTACGAAATAAATCCTAAAATTTTAAGAAAAATTGTATAATATAGTTTAGATCCTTAATGTACTAGAAAAATAGCTTTATATGTTTTTATACTAAATTCACTAATGAGCACTATACTAAATATATGTAAAATATTATATTGGAATGACACCCGGGGTCGGACCCGAGGCTATCACGGCTGACACGAGGAAGTGGACACCGACACGATGCACTCTCTTGTGGTGGAAAAATATTTGTGATGAATAATTATGGAGGAAAATAAAATGGAGGCTTCCCCTATATATAGGGGGTGGAAACTCCTAGCGGGATAAGGACTAGGAAAAAATTAAAACCCCCTTTAGATAATCTTACTTTTAATTTATATTATTTTAAAACCGATTCAATCCAAATCCAAATCCAAATCCAAATCCAAATCCAACACAATTAAATCTAGATAATTTCAAATCCAAATTAAATATAGATAATTCCCATCTTTAAATTAAACTTATTTAAATTAAATCAATAAAATCTAATCAAAGTTTAAATTACCACAATAAGTTCAAAATATCTTTTTTAAAAATAATAATAATAAATAATTTTGAAAATCCAAAATATATGAATAAAAATTTGTACATCCATGCAAATAAGATATTTACATAAAATATAGTTTTCTAAATTAATATCTATATTTGAACAAGAAATAAAATAATCTTTTATAAAAGTAAAAGATAAAGTTTTTGGCAAATATCGTGAAATGTTCTTTTGATATGAAAATATTTATTTATACTATGTATTGAAACAACATATTTATTCTATATTCATAACAAAAACAATAATAAAATATTTTGTATATGAATGAACAAATAACTCGTATTTACGTCTTTACGCATTCGTACTCGAGGTACGATACCAAAATAGAAATCAATACCAAAATAAATTAATAAAAAATGTAGTAAAAATTTAGGGGTTTTACAATACTTCCAATAATATGGTAGGAATCTCTTGTTCGAATATAACTAGAACTTGTTGGTTTAAAGAAATTTCAGCCTTTGCCTAGCATGGGTAACTAAGAGATGAGGGTCCATAATGGTGCAGAAACTTGCTATCAAATATGATTAGGTAAGTGTTTGGATTCTTAAGTCATAGTGACTAGTGTGTGCGAGATTGGTGTTTGGTGTTGTGTAGGAGACATATATCATAAAACTTGGTTTTATGGTCTAAATATGGCAATATGCATGGATGGATTTAACTGGTGTTTAATGGGTTCTCTAATTGGACATCAATCTTTGATTGAATAAATATTTGGTTTTAATCTATATTGGCTAGACAAGATCCCATAAAATAAATCTAAACCATTTTTATTAGGTTAGGATAACCTAGAATGGGCTCCAACTCAAGTGGTTGGGCTTATTGCCAGTCGGGTTGGTTAACTAGGCTCCTTAAGCCCAAAAATACCTTATGTGACTTTTGTGTTTAAGTAGCACATGGGGACTCCATTGAGTGGCATACTAGCGCTATGTGCGCAGTGGGCTTCAAGTGGATCACAACCATATATTGGGTTGAAAGATTTGAGTCAAATTGGATCTCCAATTGAAGTCAGGAAGTACTTCGATATTACGGTAAGGGTTATAGTTAGACTGTTTGACCTAAATATCGCATCATAAAAATAAAGCATAAGGGGACATGTTTAAGTGACACATGATATGCTTAAGTGAAGGTGGGATCGTCTAGGTCTTGCATATAGAATTTATTGGAAGGTAACAACTAGTATTGTGCTTCAAATATCAATGACACGGTAGAGGACACCAAATTATCAAAATAAAAGTGGGTATTCATAAGGTAATCATTTATCATTCTAGTAGGAACCAATTTATTCTAGTCAATCAGTGAAAGAAATTTAGAAGGCTTACAATCTATACTCTCCAAAATTTTCTCCCTCATAAAACCAAAGCATGATTCTATGATTAATAAAGTTAGAAAAATTCCAAGTCATGATATCGTACTTCGATTTTGAAAAGAATAATTCACGGTGTAATAGGTATGCTAGATATGAACCAAGTTGAAGATAGTTCTCCGATTTCGAATAGATGGAAAACGATAGTGTATATATAGCCTTCATGGCCATAGGAGAATACTTCGTGTCTATGAGCGCTTGTTTTTCGAAGTAGGTGATGAAAAACAATAAGAGTTCAAGGGAGATGGGATCGATTTGCAAATATGGGTTTCAAAGGCGATTGACTAGTTCAAAAGGGAGTTGTCAAGATCGTTGCGGATGAGATCCTAGAGGCAAGTTTAACTATATCCCAATCCACGTAGAATAATTATACGAAGAGCGAACCAAGTGTACTAGGTTGATCAGACCATCATGCACCGGTTCTGATTAGACAATATGTTAATGGACATGCCCAGATAACATATGTCTTGAACAAGCTCGATAAAAGGATACGCTTGCAAAACTAGCCTGTAATAGCAACATTAGCCAAGATAGTTAGAATTATGAGTAGATGAGAAGACGAAAAAGGTGTTCATAGTTCAAGTTCTTCAAATAAAATCTAATACTCATCCGGTGTTTGTGCCTATACAGTCATCCTATTATCTTCTTATCTAAGGCCTTGGCTAAGGTCAAAGGGAGTGTTAGGTCGTGAGGCATTCTACCCAACTTATAAGAGTTAACTAATAATGTGATGGGACAATGGAACATGTCTACCTAATATGAGTCACCTTCCTAACCTTTATCAAACACGAAGGAAGGGATAAGAATTATGATATAAGAAATCAAGTAAGATGCAAATCAAGGGAGTCAAATGAGAGTTCGAAAATAGAATCGAAGAAGAAGGTCAAGTACATGGATGAGATCCTAGACTCTAATCCTATAGCAGGCTTGCTTGGTAGGGTAAAGTAACCAAATAATTTATCGTAGACCTGCATGAGCCACCACAAAAATATGTCACGCCCAGTCCCAAAATACGTAGCACTAGGTACGTAGACATGCCAGTCGTATAGTAAATATACGTAAGCTGTAAGATACAGTATAACCATGACAACTAATCTTATCCACAAAAGAATAATGGTATCATAAAAATCAACTTTGAATTGTCTTTTATACAAGTCGTTGGGCGGAGACAAATCCACTACCAACTATTTTAAAAGAGAAAAGTACATAACAAATGAAAGAGTTTGTAAGCGAAGCAAAGAACGATCCAAGAGCAATCATCTTCAAAGGAGTAGAAAAGATCACGACCTTGGCTAGGATACTTGCAGATAGTCATAAAAGCACACACCTAGAGAAATCACCAGGTCCTTAGAGGGACGTAACAAGATACATAATAACATGCCTATCTAACAGTATAACATGCATAAAGCAAACTAGGATCTAAACAGAAAAGGACTAGGCAACTACGAAACATGAATATGAGAACAACACGCATAAATGAACTGCTGGAGAGAAAACAGGTGAACACATGGAAAGAAATCAAACTGATAATCAAACCCTCACCACTAGTGTGGACTCGTAGGTCAAATTAAGGAATATACCCTTGCCCCAAGTATGGACTCGCAGGTTTGAAAAAATAAATAACCATACCCCATAGAGTGGACTCGCAGGTTTGCTCAAGAAATCAACCCTCGCCCTAGTATGGACACGCAGGTTGAGAAAATTGAAAACAAAAGTAGCAATTCAGTTATAACGCACTCGCCCTACGACACAGTATGACTCAGTCAAGGTGCATTCGTAAACAGATCCAATATAAACTATAATGTCAAACCATGAAGAGTGACGATATATGAACGAGACAACTAAACTAGTATGCATATTATGAAAGAAAACTCGTACCAACAACCAGCCAAGAACTAGATAATGACATGTATCAAAAAAACATAAGCATGTAAATAAACTGTAAAGAAAGGCAAGGTATACTTGCCTGAGGTTGTGTGTAGAGAATAACAAGTCCAGTTGTGCAGATCGTAAGAATCCACAACAATGAGAAGTCAAGTCCTGCAAACGTCCTCGGATGTTGAAAAAAATATCAGAAACATTTTTGGTATAAAAAAATGTATAAAACTGCCTACCCAAAAGTCATATTCTGGATACAGGGGCAAAATCGTAATTTTGGATCAAAACGATGTTCGCCGTTGGACCCGCTTTTTATCGAAAAGCATGCCAGTACCTACGGTCTCTAAGATTATCAAACTATATGTCTACGGGTCCAGTTTGACGATATGAACCCAACCGTATGTCCAAAGTTGGATTCCGGTGGGTCATACACAAATTCGTCCGTTGGATCGGGTCGCGGGTTCACCAAAATAGTGTTCCGATCGACCTTCTCAGAATCGGACCAAACTTGGCTTACATGACCAAAAAATGACACGGTCCTGATGGCATAAGTTTCGTCTCGAGGTAACAAACGTGCACAAAGTAATTATCTAGTTTGCAAAGAGACCGATATAGTGTTCTTCAATCGATATGCCTCGAATTCATAACGCACACGCAACTAATTCGAGTTTCGTCGAAGCCCATACGTCCGTAACATCTATACACGTCTTTTGATGCTCACGGATTGTGACCAAGTCACCCGGTTTGACGGAACGCACGTCGTATCAGAGATTTTCAAGGTTTTCAAAAACTATTTTTCATGTTTATTCTCGATTTTTAAATTGTTTTATCTTACTGTCTATTTAACTAAAATTAAAACTAATAGTAGGGTTTTAATCCTGGTCATGTAGTCTACAAATCGATTCAAATAGATTTCAAAAATTTGCCTCGGATTGGCAGAAAATTGCCTTCCAAATTGGGTCCTCGAACGAGCATTCTGTTTCGGTTTGAATCAGATTTTTGCCAATTTTGGCATCAATTTTAAACCCAATTTCATTTCGTTTAACTTGAAACTATCCATTGGGTTTGAAGAGGTATAGGTTAGGTTTGCAAAGAACTAATCGGTTTGAAAATTGACGATGAGACGAGAGAGATAATTACCTACAAAGTGCGTTATCACAACTGCTACTGCTGCGCTATGTTCTCTGTTCACACGCACGTGGACGGCCCTGGGCGGTGCTCCGGTGAGGCTGCAGCAGAGCACATGGTGGGAGGGGCATGCCCAGGTTGTTGGCAAGGTTGGGGAAGGGGGTTGGCAGGATTAGAGCTTAGGGTTTGTCAAGGAAAACCTGCCTCTCTCTATCTGGTTATATATGAAGGGGATGCTCTCAATCGGGTTATTAATGATACTGTTCCCGTATATGAACAGTACTTGTTTTCCCTTTTTCTTTTCACATGTATATATATATATATATATATATATATATATATATATATAAATGTATATATATATATAAATGTATATATATATATATATATATATATATATATATATATATATATATATATATATATATATATTTATATACATTTATATATATATATATATATATATATATACACACATATAATGATACTGTTATTATTATTAATAATACTGTTCCCGTATAGGAATAGTACCAGTTTTCCCTTTTTTTCACACATGTATATATATATATATATATATATATATATATATATATATATATATATATATATATATATATATATAAATTAAAAAAAATATATATATATGTATATATATACACATACCCTAAAAATGAACTATAAATATTTATACAAAAAATCTAAAACTTTATAAATAAATTATCTCATATTTTTTACATGATAATTTATACGAATTGTCAAAAATGTCGATAGCAAAAATTTTTGTAAGTATTTATTGAATGCATAGATCTTAAAATATTTAATATATTTATAAAATTCCAAAATTAATTAACAAAATCCTCAAAATAATAAAATGTAATCTTGTTCATAATTCTCTCACTATAATTCATATATATCATATAGGTATATGTCTTGGGTAACATCAATCAATAACATGATTAACCATATCTATTCTTTTAAATAGTAAAAAAATAACAACAAAATAAATCCTTAGTAGAAATAAATATAAATAATTATATACAAAATAAAAATAAAAATAAAAACGAGGGGGTTTACATCCTTGAATTCATTTTGCCTTCTCCACTGTATGAACCACTAACTCTGATCCCAGTATCTGTCACTCACCAACATCTCTCCAACACACTGGAGAGCGACACTTTCTGTCATGCCCCGATTTGGAGAATCGTTTGTCCTCGCTTTGATTCACGCCAAATCGTTCGTCCTCGCATGGGCATGATGCCATACAAGTCTGGTATTACACTTGTATAAGGCAAAGACGAAAACATAATCGGTAATCTTCAAATAGGAATACATCACAGTGGCAGAAGCAGACAAATTGAATAATAAAGACATTCTTTCTCATTGAATAGAACACATTATTGGTTTGTAGGAGCGAAAATAAGTAGATAACTTGAAGTCATACAGTGATATATAGAAATAAGCTGTCTTGATTGATGATTGAAATATAGTACAAGACTTGCATTGGAATGCAAAGTTTACAACATATCTCACTATACATTTGATAGCCACTGAAACACATTTCCATTTAGGCTTAGATTTGATACTTGACACATTTACTTACAACTGGATATGCCGACTTGGCTTATACCTCACTGGCATAATTGATTACAATGTTCCATCATTATGCCCTTCATAAACAGAAGACATCATCTTGTATACGTAGAGCTTCTGTATGCCCAACAAATCTTCGATGTCGAGGGACCAATCACGCCAATCTTCGTGTACTAGACTTCCCAAGCACGAGCACCTAAAAAGAGTGCCCATAACGCGGGTCAGTACATCATCTATGTACTGGCGAGCAGAACCAGCCCACTCGTCTAAACCATCACTAAGTAGTCATCTGAACAAACATTATTACAGTAATTTTTCTATTTGGGGCCTAGCATCAGTTTACAATTCATGTGCAGTATTTATTGAAATATGTAAGCATGACATAGCATTGTTTATGTAAAGACATCAATGAAGCATACTTGGTGTTACACGTTCTAATAGTGTTTATGTAGAGGCATCATTTACGTAGCAATTGAGTTAATATATATCGAACATGTTATAGTGATTCTCTTAGCAAGGCAACACTTTAGCATAATGTATTTAACATGTTGAGCATGTTACAAAATTTCTCATTAGAAAGGCAACATCACAGCATCAATTCATTTAGCATGTTAAGCAGGCAAGTTGAACCTATATATATATATATATATATATATATATATATATATATTATATATTATATATATATATTGAATATATCACATTTAAGTAATTTTTTACCGATAGCTGACTCCTCGTACCTGCATCAAATACAGGTTAGGTGATATACTTACTCTGCCTGCACAAAACATTCATTAGCGTGCATCTTGACTACATGGCCAATGGTGTTGTTAAACCATACACTCTTTTTGCCATATAGGACTTCAACGGTAATACGATAACATCATAGTAGGTAGCAAGCCTCTATGATACCTCGCCTTACCCATGCTCCCAAAGTACGCCAATGTTTTCTCATAGGCTGAATCTGTTCCCCTAACGTCCCAGGGTACCGTTCGAGGAAACTAATCTCAAACCTTGTGCACAAGTTGTCCATAACCATGCGAATGCGTGTCTGACTCGATTGTGAACATAATTGCGTGGTAAAAATATTAAAGAAAGTAAAGACAACAGAGCATCATTATTTATTTCATTCATATCGTATTCAATGACTCATTACTTCCATCATTACCATCATTCTACTTGGTGATCTCGGCGATCCCAAGCCTCATAATTACTCATTGCATCAATTCATTAATTTCCCATTGCATCAACTTAGCATATTGAAGCATTATCATATATTCAGTTCTCAAGGGACATATAGCATTTCATTCATTTCAGGGGGCAATATTATTCATCTCGTTGCTTATAAAAAATAGGCGACATTTTATATCTATGCAACGTCTACACATAGTGTATATGATTCAAGTGTTTCATTCAGTTCATCAGCATTTAACATAAGGGACATTATCAATTCATTCTCAGGCATCAAGTCACATTAGCAATTCAAGTGTTATTCATTCAGTAGTTCAATGTTCATGTGTTATTCATTTCTACAATTCTTAACATAAGCATCTCTATTATGTAGCAACTTAAACATGGGACCTTTAGGGACAATGCGTAGCAACACAATACTCAATTTATTAAGCATGAAGGAGTAGGAGAGAAGGGACAGTTCCACTAACTTGTATAAAGGGTCTTCCTGTTTCGATTACACATATTCCCACTAGATGTAGCCCTACCAGCGAGCCACGTTCCAATACTTATCCCATCCGGCTAACTCAGAAGACAACAACATTCTCAACTCTCTTGATTTCTAACTCAAGTCTCGGTCTAATATTTTGATTGCACCCAACAAGCCAACCAAATGTCTCGTGCGGAGCGGGACATTACATAATATACCACTCAAAAAAAGTTTTGTCCTTGAAACTTAAGGAACAACTCATTCTACTAGATTCAATTAGCCACCACCAGTTCCTCATTCAGCTTCAAATTAATATTCAGTTAAGCTCTTTTGAGCATCTCGAGATTGTTATCCAACTGTATCACTTAATTAATCAATGATTCAATTCGTCTTTTTATTTTTCCAAAATATTTACATTTCTTATTGATTCATTAACATTCTCCCAAGCATCTCTATCTTGGTCACAGTCTACTACTACGTTTGGATTCATACACATATCTTAGGTATCCCCAAAAATATGTATTTTAGCCAAAGTCCGTATTAGTACAATTTTATAGGTCCTCCCGACAGTGTCATCTCGGTCGCAGCTTATCACTTTGTTTGGATCCGTATACATACTTTAGACGTCCCCAAAATATATGTATTTTAGCCAACTTTCGTAATGGTACAATTCGATAAGCCACATGAGAAACTCTCTTCCTCAAATTCGACTTAGCGTCCTTTCAATTAATTTATCACTTCTTATGCTTTGCCACAATTGCTATCCTTCAAGCCACAGACACTTAACATTCGGGGACTACTCAGATAAGTTACTAATCCAAGCACAATATTTCTAACATTTGGGCCAAGGGTCTAATTTAAAGCCAACCATACTAAGAATTCACAACAACCAATTTGTAATTATATTCTTTTCTAAATCCAACAATGTTTCCTACCGAGGCAATTCATTTTTTTCTAAAAGATGCAATCTGAAGTCACTGATTATCAATTATCGAGGCAAGAGTACGATTCCATGCAACATTCCATCTTAATCCAGCTACCTGACTTTTGATACCAATCCAATATTTTCGTCATAAGTAGTCAATTCTATTTATGGAATAATTCACTTCTTGATACATAAACTCAAGTCTTACCCCACGACAGCAGTTCCTATTTAAGGCCGACATATAGCTTCACAAGGGGTCAAATATCTCTAAGGTACAAGTTGAAGCATATACATCCTTAGGTCATACTCATCACCACTATCTCTCGTTCAATACCACAAGGTCATCCTATGGGTCACCAACGATCACCTATTATTCGGTCAAGTCTCTAGGTTAGCTATACCAACAGCTAAACCTAATCATTCAGGTGACTCCCCTAGAGTGGACGACTACTAAGGATCATACTAATTTCTTAATCTTAGGGCCAACAAGCAACCGACATTTCCAAGCAACTCTACCCAAACCTATGGGTATCAACTCAGTCTGAACAATTAATCACCACTGCCGACTATGCCAACAATTGGTTAAGCAACCCACTGTCGATAGGGTTAAGTCTATCTATCCAAGATCATCCTCAAGGAACTAATTCCCACAGAGGCTCATTCTAGACTTTGCCCAATGATCGACTAAGACCGATCTAGTAACATTACGTTCTAAATCCTGACCCGGCATATAATTCCCAATAATCTTATTTCCATTCCAATTTTATCGTACCCACACGGGTCCATATACCGAGGCTAACAATTCAAGGTCATCGATTCTGATAGTCTCAACAGAATTATAGAATCACACTATTTGATCTGCATGACAAAGTTATACCACTAAGTTATACCCCAACAATCTATATCCCAAACGACAGTCATCCATACCATCACACCATCTACCGACACTATCCAACATATTTCGTGGTTCTCAATCCCATTCGTTTCCTAGCCATCAAAATTTATACGTACATTTATAAAATCTTATACCGCAAGGGTCGAGTTGTTCATTCCATTCAATCCAACAATTCATGTATCAATTAATCATTCTCTATGCAACACAAATATTCAAGGTCACTATTTGTTACTTTTGGGATACACTTCAATTCCTTAGCATACATGCACATATGCAACGACTATCTATTTTGCCAAGCTTGAACTCAAACTTTACTAATTCTATCCTTCGGTGATCAAGATAGGTTAACATCTATCGTACCTTAGGGTCATAGCACAGATTTCCAACATTTATTCGAGTTACCGATAATATTTCTAAAACTTTCAATTTAGCAACCAGACTGTAATTAGCCACACATGATTTTCCATCCAAACTAATCGTAAATATCGTTCCATCTTCTAAGCCACAACATTCTCTGGCCAAATCCTTTGCCCCCAGCAATATAATTATCCGAACATTCTGAGTCATCAACCGATTGAGCAATTTCTAATGAAGCCACCAGTTATAATTTTTGACAATCTCGCTACCCAGCATAACATCACCGTCAAGGGACACTTGAGTCACCTAGTAATATGGCATGACTCCATTTAAGTCTCAGCACTACCCAAGGCTCATAGATAGACACGTTGCTATTCGATGGAAAGGGTTACGATACATTTCATTCTGAAGTGGTAGAGGCATATACCACTCAGAAATGAAGCCATCCTTAAACTATACCAAACCCAAGTCTATTCTGGATAATCGTGATCTAAGCTGATCACAACACAAAGCCAATATTCTTAGGGTCTCGAAATACTAAGGCCACTGTACATGAGTCAACTCACCAATTTTGTTGAACTCCATCCATCAATTGTCTCATTTTCGATTTCTTTCCAACATCACATGCAATTCTCAACATGTTACAACATATAGGGCCACATTTCTCGATTCCACATTTCAAACATCATTCACAAAATTGCATACTATGGCATCGAGTCATTGTTGGGTCATTAGTGTCCAAACCAACAACAATCACATTTAGGCATCACAATGTATTTAGACTTATTGTATGGAACATCTAGTGAACAGCCAAAAGGGTCAATGACTTTTTGAGACATACTCAAAATGAACGAAGAAACAACTTAGAATAATTACGGAAGCAATCCTTGATTTAATCGCAGAAGTAACATTGAATACTCGCAGAAGCAACTTGGTTAATCGCATATGTAACTTTGATTTGTAACTAATCAAACAGGAGTCCAAGGACGTAAAGCCGTGCTCTGATACCAATTTGCCATGCCCTAATTAGGAGAATTGTTTGTCCTTGCTTGGGCGTGATGCCGTATAAGTCTGGTATTGTACTTGTACAAGGCAAAAATGGAAACATAATCGATAATCTTCAAATAGGAACATATTGCAGTGACAGAAGCAGACGAATTGAATAATAAGGACTTGTTTTCTTATTGAATAGAACACATTATTGGTTTGTAGCAGCAAAAATAAGCAGATAACTTGAAGTCACACAGTGATATATAGAAATAATACTACAAAAATACTGTTATTTAGAGACTAACCTTACCGACGAAAGTTAATCCGTCACTAATCAGTGATGGATTACTGACTGAATAGCTACTAATTTTTTTATGTAAATTACAGTATGAAAGAAGTCACTAGTTCCGTCATAATTTCATCGTTGTCTTGTTATTGACTGATTAGCGACGACAAATTTCGTTGCTGGACACGAATAAAAGTTAAACGTTAACCCCTTCTTTCTCATTCTAAAGTTTTCATCCAAAAATTTTCCATCCAAATCCTTTGACCCCGACTCCTTGAACCCCAACGCCGACTCTTCGAACCCCAAACCCCGACTCCGGCCACGACCCCTCCTCCTCCTTCACCGGCCTCGACCCCTTCTCTTCCTCCTTCACTGCCCCCTACCCCGACCCCAACCCACCCCGACCCCTCCTTCACCGACCCCCTCCCAGGCGGTCGAACCCCTCATCGTCCTCCTCCGTCACGACAGCCTCGGCGCGTGGACCACCATTCTCCGACGTCGCAGACCCCCCATTCCCCAGCGACGGCACAGACCCCCTCCTCCTCTCCTTCTCTGTCGAACGACGGCTGCGCAGACCCCCTCCTTTCCGACCGCAGGTATAACCCCCTCCTCCTCTCCACCGCCAATTTAATTTATATTTGTTTCATTAATTTCTTTTAAAAATTTGGTTGCATGGATTTGGATTTGGAGTAAGATTGTTTATTTAGAAAATTTAAAATTTAGGGCACATTGGATCACAATAATTCTATATAGAAAAATTTAAATTTTGGGCACAATGTATCGCAATAATTTAGGGCACATTTGATCGCAAAAATTTTAAGAGTCCAATAATAAAATTATAAAGAAGAGACATCAAAACCTTCTATAATTAAAGCGATGAAGGCCAATCATCAAGCTCTAGGTATTCATATAGGTTGACACGGTATCGGAATATTAAATTTATCATAAATCTTTCGAAAGTTACAAAATTAGATACGACCGATACCAATTGGATCAAAATCGATACCTATCTGAAGGCCGATACCAATCGGATACGGCTGACCCTAATACGATATGATAGTTATCTATCGAATACGGCCGATACCGATCTGATACGACCGATACCTATCAGATAGGCCAATACCGATAGGATATCTGATTCCAATACTAATTCGATACGACCGATACCAAACCAATAGGCCGATACTAATCCGATACGGTCGATACTATAGTTACCTATCGGATACGATAGTTATCTATCAGATACGGCCGATACCAATCTGATATGACTGATACCTATCGGATAGGCTGATACCGATAGGATATCCGATTCCAATACCAATCCGATACGGCAGATACCAAACCGATAAGCCGATACTAATCGATACAGCCGATACTAATAAGAACCAAATGTGAAGTAGAGCTTCATATTCAAAACATCAGAAGTAAAATGTTTTCGATTGGTGGTAGGGCGAGCTAGAATCCTTTGACGGAGGACCTCCACCATGCTGTCAGGAACCTCTTCCTCGAGCTCTACACCAAGGATGTCTATTTTCTTATGGAGCTCATTCAAGTATACAAACACACACACACCCATCTCTCTCTAGATTCCTTCTCGATACTCATAGGAACGGTATGATACCGATTTCGATATCGATACTCATAGAAATGGTATGATATCGATTTCGATATCGATACTAATTTCGATACTGATACTGTTAACCTTGGTTGTTACAATTAGGTACTAAATTAAGTTTTACTTATATTTACACAATATATGGTACGTGGTGCAGAATTGGTTTGAACAATGAGCCGATACTTAGTTGACCGTTCGTGGATGTACAATCAGCGACATGAGAGCAAGATTTGTTTGACAGATGATTTCAAGGCCGGCGTCTAGGAATTTCTGAGATACACTAGTAGCCAACCTTATTTTATGGACGAAAGGCTCATAAAGTATCCTTCTGTCAATTGTCATAATATACCATTCAAAGAGGTAGATCTCGTGAGAGAGCACCTCTACAAGAAGGGTTTCATACCAAACTATAACGAGTGGACGGCTTAAGGAGAACCTTTGGTTCCATAATATCAGTCCTCCTTTAATACGGAGGTGGGAGAGCCTACTCATGGAGATCACTTCCAATATTGGCATCGAAACTTGGCACGTGAGTTGGTATTTGATGCGGCTTGTGCCGGTCCTTATTTTGATTTAGAGGACCCAAATCCTGTTACAAAGGAGTTCTATGATATGTTCAACCATGTCGGTACTCTGTTATATCCGGGTTGTGATTCTCATTATGTCCCGTCGGTGGTGATTTGGTTATTGAACCTCAAGTTTGATTTTAACTTACCGTAGGAATGCTACGACCAGATAATTCAGTTTGTTAGAGAGTTGCTGCCAAAAGGAGCGGAGGACTTGCCAGAAACTTTTACAAGTCAAAGATGATGATACGGAAACTCGGATTAGGCTATAAAAAAATAGATTATTACTAAAACGGCTGCATATTGTACTACAAGGAGAACAATGATAAAGACAGATGTATTTTCTGTCATGACGACTGGTACAAGCCCATTCGGGGCAAAGGAAAATCAACTGCATGAGCAAGGTTACGCCCTACAAATACATGCAGTTTTTGCCGATCACAAATAGGCTACAAAGGATGTATATGTCTTCGAATACTGCAGAACACATGACATGGCATAGCAAAGAGCAGAAGATGGATGAAGAAGAATTATCTCATCCATCCGATGGAGAGGCATGGAAGCATTTTGATCGATGTCATCCTGGATTTGCTGCGGAGCCTAGGAATGTTCGACTGATTTTATGTTATGATGGATTCACTCCTTTCGGACAGTTAGGGGCTCAGTACTCTTGTTGGCCGATAATTTTGACCCCTTACAATCTACCACCGTGGATGTGCATAAAGACTCCTTATATGTTCTTGACACTTATCATACCCGGTCCAAAAAACCAAAGAAGAACATCAATATCTACTTGCAGCCATTGGTGGACGAGTTGAAATAATTGTGGCATTTTGGCGTTCAAATGTATGATATATCGATGGAGCAGAAATTTCAGATGAGAGTGATGTTGATGTAGACCATCAACAATTTTACAGAATACAGAATGTTATCTGTGTGGAGTACTCAAGGTATCATTTCTTATCCAATATGTATGGAAAGAGTAAGGCATTCCGCCTTCAAAATGGAGAAAAAGCTTATTTTTTTATTACCATTGTCAGTTTTTTCCTATTTCGCATCTATGGTGAAGGAACAAGGACGCCTTTAAAGCTGGTAAAAAAGAACTAACTCCTCCCTCGTTGAGATTAATTGGAGATATCATTTGGGCAGATGTGGAGGATTTGTCGACTGTAAAGTAAGATCCGAGTTCGGGCCATCACTTAGAAGGATTCAGACATAGTCATAATTGGACGAAGCGGTGTATCTTTTGGGACTTACCTTATTGGAAGGACAATCTCATAAGACATAATCTTGATGTCATGCATATTGAGAAAAATGTATTCGATAATATCTTCAATACGGTGATGGATATCAAGGAAAAATGAAAGACAATCCCAAAGCAAGAAAGAACTTGAAAACTATTTGCAGGAGTCCAAAGTTTCATCTAACACGAATATCCAATGGTAATTGGGTCAAGCCCTTAGCACCATTTGTATCTTCCCTTCCCGGAGAATTTTTTCGAAATATTTTTTTGATTTAAATAGTGATTTTAGAATTTTATAAATAATTATTTAGTTAATTATTACGGTATATGACTTTAGCCATCGTTGAGTTTTGAAGTACAAGACGGCTAGGAATCATGGCACGGATGGTGCAGTAGCGTGCTTTGACTAGTTTTTAGCCATGGTAGGGGAATGCCAAGCCATATGAGTGTCCTAATTAGAAAAACCAGGCCAAGTTACGACCTAACCTACAAAGACGTTTTAATTATTTAATTGTTTAGATTTATTGACTTTACAGGAACCCGGTTGAACCAAGTTAGTCCGAACTGGCCGAATCAAATCCAAGCCCATGTAGGCATGTAGTGGGACCAAATACGGCCTTGTAGACATGTTTGATAAATGTAAATATTTTGTATAAATTTTTAGGAATTGGCAATGATTTTCTAAATATTTGTTATAGGTAAATTATAGGTATTATTAATATTAAATAGCGTTTTAGAATATTTATACGATTTTCTGGGGCCCAGTAATGGGAGTATACGATATGCCCATCCAGGAGCTACTATTGAATTATTTTAATTACTAGTGGAATTATTATTAATAATAATATTATTATGGTGGTTATTGAAAATAAACTATTTATTATTATTAGTTATTATTAATTTATTCTTTATCAAAGAATAAATATATGTGTGTATGCGTATTTATATAAAATATATATATGTATATGGGTGTAGGTGTATTTATATATAAATACGTAAATGTATAAATGTGTTTGTATATATATAAATAAATGTGTATGTGTATATATATAAATATATATATATAGGTGTATATATATATAAATGTATACGTGTATATATAAAAATATATATATGTGCATATGTATGTGTGTACATGTACGTATATATAAATATGTGTACATGTATGTGTATAGATATAAATACTCGTATATATGTATGTGTACATATATAAATATACGTATATATACGTATAGATATATATATATATATAGATAATAATAGAAAAAAGAAAAAAGAATATAATTAAAAAGAAGCAGTAGCAGCCCGAGCCCAGCTAGGCCAGGCCCAAAAAGCAACGGCCTGACCATTTTTTCCCTTAAGCTCTGTTCAGAACAGGGAGTAAGTATTTAGAGTCAGAAGAAGTAGCAGCAAAGCAAAAACCTAAAAAACCCTAGACCAAACTCGACGCCGCCACCCACGACGCATCCCTGATGCCTGGGCGGTCTCCTCGCGACCGTGCGTCGTCGCGCGAGTCGCCGGACGACGGCCAGAGCCGCCGTACGGGTCGCCGAAAGCCGTACAGCAACAGCAGATCAAGACTGCCAGGTACCCATGTTCGTGATATTATTTCTTCGCACACACTTCACCAAATTCGAATCTACCAAATCCTATCGATAGCCTACATGACCCCCTCAAAAACCTGGTAAATAGGTTAGATTGTATCGGACCCATCTGTCCGATATATCGACACGAAGTCGAGAATAAATCTGTTTAAAAACAGAACCATGGGACAGTTCAACACCTTGACTTGGAAGAGAGTTCTTGCACCAAACACTAGGAGTTTTCAAAAACGAACCTAAATCAGTTCTAGATAACCTATAGCGCTTCGAATCCCTTTTTATGAAATTTGATTTCATCGCATACACGCCAAGAAATTGGATCCCAAACTTTGACAAAAACCTGTTTTCAAAACTTAGAAACTCGCCGATACGACGTACGTCCCGCCAAACCGGGCGACGTGGTCATGAACCGAAAGCATCGAAAGGTGCGTATCGGCTTCGTGGACGTGTGGGCTTTGGCGGAATTCAAATTGGTCGCGTGTGCGCGACGAATTTGATGCGTATCCGTCGAAATTCACCGTATCGGCCTCTGTGTAAATTTTCTAATTACTTTGTGCATGCTCGTCAGATTGAGACAAAACTTGCGCCAACAGGACCATATTGTTTTTCGGGTCCTGCATGCCAAGTTTGGTCCGATTCTGAGATAGTTGATTGGACCGCCGTTTTGCGGGCCCCACGGTCCGATTCAACGAACGATTTTGTGCACGGCCCACCGAAATCCAAAACTGGACATACCATTGGGTTTGTATCATCATAACGAATCCGTAGACATCTAGTTTGACGACTTTAGAGACCATTGACTCTGGCACGCTTTTCGGTGCAAAGCAGGTCAAACTACGGATATCATTTTTGCCCAAAATTACCGTTTTACCCCTATGTCCAGAATTGGACTTAAAGAAAGACAATCCTAGCTAATTTGACTATTCTAAGTATATTGGCGATGTCTGTTTCAGCTTTTGGAGACAATTGTGGATTTTGGACTTTATGGCGTACCAGTTGACGGTATCTTATTGGTTCTTCGCGCTGCCACCAGGCAAGTATACATTGCCAACTTGTACAATACAATTTATATGCATGTTCATTTTCTCGCTGCTGTCCTTTTTCTTACATTCATGATTGCTTTATTCCATGTCTAGTACACTCATCCTGTTATAGTTTTACTTTACATGTTTCTAGTTGCCTGCACATTCTCGTTCCGCTCTGTTATGATATTTCTATCTGTTACACTGTGTTAGTTTCATATGTATTACTTGATAGAGTCGTTTAGTCCTACACCACGATTCCCTTGACTTGATTATAACTTGACTTGACATGACTTGAGTAGGACTTGACTTTGACATTCTATAGATTGTGAGTACTTACCTTGACTACGGTCTATAGGATTTTTATACTAGGATTGTCTACCGTCTTGGTTGTGAGTACTTGCCTTGACTGCGATTGAGACACTATAGATTGTGAGTACTTGACTTGACTGCAGTCTATAATTTGACCTATTAGCCAGTTCTAGTATGGCATGCCAGTGTCTTAGGATCCTTGTGTTTAGATCTTGTGTCTTGGTTCATTTTGTCTCGTTGGATATCCTTGATTGTTCCTTACTTCTTTGTATATTTGTACTGTTACATGTTGTCTTGTATATTATGTATCTTGCTAGTCCTCTGAGGACCTGATGATCTCTTCAGGTTTAGCGACTGCATGAAGTTTAGTTAGCGGCTCATGATGGTAGTGATTACACCTGCAGGGACACAGGTATTTGCTTGTGATATTTCTTTATTATTTTCTTGTGCTTATTATTCCATATCATGATATACTCTGCTTATTTATAGACTCATATCATTCTTGGAGTCTAATCGAACAATATGCTAATGGGCTGCAGACCATGACCCATACTTGTTCATTCTTGTTTATTTTATTCCTGTGGATTGAGATATAGTTTAGATTAAACATGATACCCTACTCTGGACAGATTATACGTGTCACAACCCGCACCCTAGAGTAAGGGCACGAGAAGTGGGTACGTCCAGCCTACGCCGCAGTGTCGGCGGTAGAACGCTGTCCTAGGTCAAACATCTAACAATATAAAGGTACCTATACAGTATATACACTCCGAATGGAGGTGATATAGCAAATACAGTCTCAATCACATCTAAGGTAGAGCATGATAAAAGATAGATAAAATATGAAATCTACAAAGAGATACCGCAGATAGAAGTCTAAGATACACAAACCCAGAAAATATCTCAAATCTCAAATACAGTAATCCATAAAGTAAATACAACTCAAGAAAACTAAATAACTATCTATACAGTCTCTACTGTGTCTCCTCTAGGCTAGCAGGCAACCTCCAAGCTATCTGTAAAATTTATCAACAGGTCCAGTCAGGACAGGAGCGAGCACAATACATCTCACGCAGATCATAACAGGTTAGAAAATATAACGTGCAATAGAGTAAGATACATGAAACGCTGAAAGAAGATGTATATGAAAAACAGAAGGATATGATAATAGAAAATATCTATATATGATAAGTAAGAACTGTAAGCAATATGTGATTAAGAGTACAATACGGTTATGTAAACGGGTTAGGTTATACAATAAAATGGGACTCCTTTGTACGTGGGTGTACAATGGACATATACAATTTCTTATACAATAGGATTGATCACATAAACTATTTCTACTCTCCCTCTCCAATCAATACACAAGGATCCAATTCAGTTACGTTACCTTATACAATGGCTTATACAATGGCTTGTACAATAGCTTGTACAATGGCTTGTACAATAGAGCTCAATGTGATAATGAGAGTACAATATGCACAATGAGTGTACAATGATAAGGGTATTCAATAAATATAATATGTTAGTGAAACGCACATCACAATATGTATTTAGTGAACACAAATGAGATAACATCGCAAATGAAGATCCATATAGTACCAATCCGTGTTACCAACGTGTCAGCATCGAGTAAATTAATTATGGCAAGAATAGACGTTCTAGCAAGTATGAAACGGTCAGAGAATGTACTCGCCTGATAACCTGAACAGCTGATAGGTATAGAGGTCCAAACTGAAGCCACATAGTCCTATTTAGAGCAACACAGGTCAAGATGTATACGAGAGATGATAAATGAAATGTACAATACATCTGCATGCTGTCTAGGTCAAACTAGACTAAAGTCAACACTTGGTCAACTCTAGTCAACCACACTAGTCAAATTAGGTCAACTAGGTCAAGTCCTAGCCCAAACAAGTCTAACAAGTCTCACTAGGCCTAACCAAGCCTAGGCTAGCACTCACACAATCACAAGACAATGTGAACCACAATAATGTATAATATAAAATAGATAATATATAAATACATACTTTCATACATACATGCATATCCACATTACATACATATTTTTATATATTATATATGTTAACATTCATTATAATGCATTATATTTTACTTATACCTTTGATTGATTGATTCATTCATATATGACATTCATTCATGCATATTACATACTTACATGCATCTATACATTATATACATTGTATATAACATGTAAAAATAGAAGGGAAAAAAAGGAAAAAAAAATTGAAATGGAAAGGGAAGGGAAGGAAAATGTAAAGAAAAGGAAAAACAGTGGACATATACATGCTTGCATCATATATTCTACATTACCATACATACTATCATTATATATTACATTATATTATTTATATATTATGCATTCATATCTATCATTAAATATATATATCTTGTATTCATATCTAGCATTCATTATATACTTTCATGCATACATTGTATATCATTCTTTCATTCATGCATTGCTTATATGCATTATATTAGTTGTATTCCTACATGCTTACATTCAACCATAAATATACATTAATGTAAAGAGAATATATATCATATATATATCATTTCATTCATCTAACATATCATGCATTACATGCTCTATATTCATTTAATATCCATACTACATTGTAGGGTGTGAAAATTATGACACGCTGACATAAGGCTCAGTCCAAGTCATATGCTCAAAGCCATACGCTCAGTCCAAGTCATACGCTCAAGGCCATACGCTCAGTCAAAGCCATACGCTCAAGGCCATATGCTCAGCCAAGGCCATACGCTCATCTAAAGGCCGTACGCTCAGTAAATATTTTAATATTTCTTGAGATGACAGCACAGCATGTATTTAATGAAGGATGAATCTGACACTTCGTCTTTCGTGCAAAGACAGCTGCCCTATGAAGATTAGCCGTCGTATAGGTTTTCGAGAAAGGATTTTGTCTCTTACGAGGACAGCTCAGCAGCCGTCATAAATAAAAAGCCATCATTACTGTCATTTCTGACAGTCTGTCAGCCATCATATCTGCAGCACGACGCTCAAGAAATATTTGTCAGTATTTGAAGATATGGTGTATTTGAGAAGATTGAGAACAGCCACGTGTCTACTCCCTCAATCCACACAGCTTCTTCCCCACCAAGTGAGCGTATGGACCTCATACGACTTCTTGCCATCCAAGTGAGCGTATGGACCCCATACAACTCCTTGCTAAGTGAGCGTATGGACCCCATACAACTCCTTGCTAAGTGAGCGTATGGACCCCATACAACTCCTTGCTAAGTGAGCGTATGGACCCCATACGATTCCTTCCCAATTAAGTGAGCGTATGGATCTCATACGACTCCTTCCCAATTAAGTGAGCGTATGGATCTCATACGACTCCTTCCCAGCTAAGTGAGCGTATGGACCCCATACAACTCCTTGCTAAGTGAGCGTATGGACCCCATACAACTCCTTGCTAAGTGAGCGTATGGACCCCATACGACTCCTTCCCAATTAAGTGAGCGTATAGATCTCATACGACTCCTTCCCAATTAAGTGAGCGTATGGATCTCATACGACTCCTTCCCAGCTAAGTAAGCGTATGGACCCCATACGACTGCTTTCCAGCCAAGTAAGCGTATGGACTCCATACGACTCCTTCCCAATCAAGTGAGCGTATCAGCTTTATATGATCCAAGTCAGCGTATGCAAGACATGTGCCTTCAAAAGCTAGCGTATGACTCTTCTTCAAAGACAGCATATCACAGCAAAGGCATCCAGGATGACTTTTAATGTACAGTCAACACACGTTCTCACGTGTCCTATACTCAGTTACTCAGTTATTCAGAAGTTATGCAACGTGGCATCCATGTCACCAATCTCTCCTAGATATATTCCACTACTCTCAACCGCACTCCAAGGTGTCTTCACCAGAATTCGCCACGCGTCCCTGCAGTTATGCATACGTCAAGTAACTGACTGAGCGTATGCTTCAGAACAGTTATCCAGAACTCTATAAAAAAGAGTTTCTTCATCTTCATCAGACACTACAGTCAATTTCAGAGAGAACAGAGAGATTGCCCAGTTGCTATCCAAGTTCTTCGAAGTTCGAGTTTTCTTCATCGCATCGTCCAAGGGATAAAGTAATCGTCTTCTAGATTAGATTCCTACAGTTGTAATTTTCTCAGATACAAAATAAATAAAGTGAATTTATTTATGGAAAACAAATTGGCGACTCTGCTGGGGAAAGCTGTCTCCTCCAATGAGATAGCAACAACTCAATGCGACACTTCGTCGATCGGCTCGACGAAGAAGACGATGGTCGTACAATTCGACCAATCTGCTTACGAAGAAATGCTCAAGGCAAAGGAGGGCCAAACTGTTTCCTCCGCTCTTCCTGCTGCTAAGAAGAAGGGATGCTCTGTCTATGTTCCTAAGTCTTCTTCAACAGCACGAGACATTTCTGTCACTTCTCACACTGACAAGAACACGTCTTCAACTTCAACGAAGCACACTTCGGCTTCTCTGAACACGACAACAGTGGCTTCTCCTAGTCACGCTGACAAAGTGGGTTCTTTAACCAAGTCAGCGTGTCCAAAGAAAACCATCTCTGGACTTGTCAAAGTCTCTCCTCCCTCTACTCTTACGACAGCAGTCGGCTCTTTAGCCATTGATGACTCTGTGCGTATGGCAGTCAAAGGACAGCGTACGGCAAAGGCAGCGTATGCTAAGCCAAAGCCAGCGTATGCTAATAAAAAGGCAGCGTATGACAAGAAGTCTAAACTAAAGTCAGCGTATGCTAACAGATATAGTCCTTTGACTGTTTATCAAAATCAAGCTGGGGGTTCTCTTCCACAGAACATACAAATGATTCCCCCTCAACTTGCACATCTTGTGCCAACCAAGAAGAAAGACTCTTTAGTCAACTCCTCTACTCTTAAGGTCTTTACCTCTGGAGTTAATTTGACTAGTACTCTTACTAGATCAAACAAAGGAAAACGCCTTTTGGCTAATTCCTTTAAAGATGGATTATTACCGACTCCCAGTCGGAATAATACCCATCTTCCTTCTCTCAAAATTTCTCGATCTGAGAAAGGCAAATTACAAGTATCCAAGACTGATACCAAAGTCAGATCTCCTACGGATCTTCGTAACAAGTTTTATCAGAATCGTCTCGGTTCCACTGAGACAAGTATATTAGACCCTGATGCAGAATATGCCAAAAACTATGTGGCTCAAATTAATCAGTCTTTATACACTCAAGAACCGAGAAGACAGAAGAACAAAAGACAAGTTTCTACACAGAAACTATCTTCAAGTACTTCCCAATCTGTTCCTATAGATCTCCGGGAGTATTTGCAAAATAAACGGAGAATCGACACTCCATCAGGCTATGATATTGCTCATATTTGCCATGAAAAGCATGGTTGCAACTTCCAACCTCGAGTTGTGATTCAATGTTGTTGTTCACCAAAAAGACGATCTGTTTTCGAACGGATTCAATATGAACCAATATTGGATGAAGATGAACCTCGAGTTATGCTTCTGTCAACATGACCTCCAGAAACATTGGGGGTAGCATACGATCTGATGCTATATCCAATTCTGAAGATGGTGTTTATCTCGGCACCCGATCCAGGACCGGAGCCTTGGCCAGGGTCTCTTCTTTTTCTCATCTAAGTGGTAATCCAGAGATCACAGAAGACTTCCTTGGAGAATCCAACTTTCCAGTATTGATTCCCGTAAATAGCCCCGAGAAAGATACTGACTCACACAGCGATGATTCAGAACAGACTGTTTCATCGTCTATTCCTCGAATGGTTACCACTTACATGGCAGAGGGCAATCATGAACCTTCAACTAGCACCGAAGCTCATGAACAAAGGATTTCTTCCTTAGAACAACAGTTGCGAGCTATGGCAGATACATTGAATGCTATGCACACTCTTATGCAAGCTCAGCATCAAACTCAGCAAGTCCAACAGACAGCCCCTCCAGTTGTATTAAATACTCCTGTTATTCCAAACCCAGAACCCTCTACCATTCCGGGGGTACAATCTAATGTTTCTGTACAACCCACTCCAAGTCAGTCTAGAGCTGGGGGTGGTACATATGCTGCAGTCCCTCCTCCCAATTACACTCAACAAGTTACAACTCCCCAATCTTCTGGAATTGTTACTGAAGAGTTAAGGAATCTCCGAACTCAATTCGAGGCATTCAAACAGAAGGATAGTTTACAAAGGTTAGGTATCAAACAACCTTACCCGATAGAATGGAAGCAAGTATCATATCCTCCTAAATACAAGCCTCCGACTATCTCCTTCTTTGATGGGATAACCTCCCCAAGTCAGTTCATTAATCACTTTGAGGTAATGACTGATCAACTGCAACCAAGTGACGCCCTCCTTACTCGGGTGTTTGTTGGGTGTCTCAAAGGAACGGCTTATGAATGGTATAGAAGTCTCCCTGATGGGTGCATTACCTTATAAGAATTAAACAGAAAAATAATGAAACCACCGAGGACTTCATTGAAAGATTCAGAAAAGAAGCCCTCAAAATGCCTCTCGGAACTCCCGATGCTGTTACTATCGACACTTGCAAGTCGAATCTCTTACCAATTATCAGCATGTAGACAGGGTCCACTCAGTTCCAAGATTGGCCTTCTTTCATCGTCAGTGCCAAGGCTGCTGAAGTCAGTGCTGAGACCTTCAAGGGTCTGGGGGTACAAATGGCTCCCAAGGAATCAAATCAGAGTGCTAGCAATAGTACTCGACCCAACAATCGCAAAGGGAAAGAAGCTCTTGAAGTCAATCTCCAAAGCAGTAGTCAAGAGGTGAAGACTACCCAAGCTACCTCAGCTCCAACAAATCAACAACAGAGACCTCCTCGGCCGAAGGAAGAATATTCTTTCGACGATGACGATGTTCAGGGTATCTTTGAATGCTTGCTCAAAGGTAACAAGATTCAATTGCCAGAAATCAAAAAGCCTGATGAAGCCAATAAGACAGATCATCCAAAATACTGTCCATATCATAGAATGCTGGGTCATACAATCCGGTCTTGCTATGTATTAAAAGGAAAGATCCAAGAGATGATTAAATCAGGAGCTGTGACACTGACACCCAAAGACAAGACAGTCACAGTAAATGTAATTTCAATACAGTTCGGTGACTTCCCTCCTTTAATGGTGGAAAGTGGGATTGTTCCTATCCCCAAAGCAACTCTTAAAGTTGTAAACATCCCACCAGCACAGAATGAAGGACTTGTTCCTGTCACAACTAAGAAGGAAGAGATCATGTGGATCCACCCGGATTTAATGACGGAGTTTGAGACGTCTTCCTCTTCTCCTCGAAAGACTCCCTCATCTAAAAAGAAGCTCGGAAAGACTAAGTCATACAATGTGACTTCTAGTTTCATACCCGATTTTTATCTAACCTCTACTTTCATCTTGGCAGAAAATTTACTCCCTACGAAGATAAAATCTGTACCTCAATCTGAAGATAGGTACAAGCCTGCATTTCATCTATACAGTTCACAATCTCGTGAATTAATGGTGAAGATGGGTTATGATCTAACCACTGCTCCTGGTTTGAACTCAGACAAAGGACTCCGAGCACCTTTAGCCATCACTATGAGGCATAATCAATCTCGTGTTGGCCTTGGTTTCTGGAATGAAGCTCTCATCAAGCATAAAAGAACCAAGAGCAAGATAAAGAATTGCAACATGGTTTCCATAGACCCTGAATCGGAATCTGAAGTCGAAGTTCATGCTGGAACTCGGTCGGAAAAATATATCTGAAAGATTATGCTGACGTTCCTGAAGAAACTTCTGATGTCCCCCCGGTTACAGCTCCAACACCAGTCTCTACTGAAGAGCCTTCAAATGATCCTGTTGAAACAGTTCCTTCTAAGCCAACAGCAGCTGACAAAGGCAAACAACAAGTCCGCTTCGACAAACCATTGAAGAAGTCATCTCCTACAGGACTTGAAAAGCCTTATAATTTTGATATATTGGCTCAACTAGCCAATACACCAGCTAAATTATCAATCTTCGAGCTCTTACACCTCTCTAAAGAGACTCGAGAAACTCTGAGTGAAGCACTGCTGCAAGCAGAAACCTGCCTAACTCTCCTCAAGAAGTTGGAAACAGAACCTGTCTCTCATTGCCATAATGTATTGGAATTTATTCCAAACATTACCTTTACGCAGGACGATATGCTGCTAGAAGATAATCGACATGACCGTCCTTTATATCATACAGGATATATTGATTCTATGAAGGTTGATCGTCTACTGATTGATCCAGGATCCTCTCTCAGTATTATGCCAAAAGCTATGCTAGATGCACTGAAGATACCTGTGCATAGTCTTTCCAGCACTATCACTACCATCTTGGGATTCAATCAGGGAAAAAGTGAGCCTTTGGGCAAGATTCGCCTCAAATTTTAAATAGGCGATCTTCGCACTAAAGTTACTTTTTACATCATCGACAATCATGGTTGCTCATACAATGCTCTATTGGGGAGACCATTCTTGCATGAACATAATATCGTTCCTTCGACTCTTCATCTGTGCTTCAAATATGTTGATGATAATGGAGAAGTTCAGAAGGAGGTTGCAGATCTCTATCCATTCAAAAGAGTCGAAGCTTACTTCAATGATGCTCGCATGTACAAAGATGAATACTCAAAAGTCTTGCAAGCTATGGATAATGATGATGAGATATCAAAAGTCCATACTTTTGTTATTCCTGTAAAAGGGTGTATCACTCCTCCGCAGTCTGCTAAATCATCTGAAGAAGGCTCACTGATAATTCCTGTCAGTGGACGTACTACTTCATCACCTGCCCAAGCTCCACATGGCTCACTGATAATTCCTGTCAGTGGACGTACTACTGTATCATCTTCCCAAGCTCCCCAAAGTTCACTGATAATTCCTGTCAGTGGACGTACCACTCCCCCTCCACCTTCTCAGGCTAGACCAGATACTCTAATCATTCCAGTTAGCGGACGTACTACTTACCCACGATCTTCTTCAAGGGAGCTCACCTCTTCTGAGCCTTTTGTTATCGATCTTAATCGAAACAAAACTTCTGATCGCTCTTCCTCTCCTCCTTTTGTCATTAATTTGACTAAGTCTAATAAGGCTCAGCCTTCTGTTGTAAATACAGTATCTGATATTAATGAAGCATCTTCTTTGCAGTATATTGATGTCTGTAGTCATGTAGAAAGTTATTTACAATTGCTAGATAGCTTAGAGCCACTAACTATAGGAGTTATTCAAACTCTTCATACAGACGTATCATTGGAGTCCATACAAAAATCATACTTCATGGTCCCTATTAGAAAGAAGGGAGAAAATCCAATATTCTTCTATAAAGGACCCCAGAATCCTCCTAATCTGGAAGAAGATGACACAAACGACGATACTGAAAGGTTACAACTGTGTCGCTACAGTCAGCAATCTAAAAATATCATCAAGAATATGGGTTATGACTTCAAAACCAGTCTCAATAATGGAAAAGGAAGAAGAATGCCTGTTCGAATTCCTCCACTAAAATACGGAAGGACAAAATGTGGTTTAGGTTACGTTGCTCCTACTTCCTTTATCAACATAGTCCATGAAGATTCAAAATTCGATGAAGATGAACGATCTGAGTCTTCCGATTCCCTCTCTTGGGATTCTGACACGAGTATTGGCGATCTCCATCGCTCTATTCTATCCATCAATATGGACTCTGTTGATGGCCCGCAAGAAAATGATGAAGATGAGGATGATTTTAAAATATCTCCCGAATCAGAAAAATGGGCTCAAAGATTAGATAATCAATGGGAATTCAGGTTCGAGCAGAGAGAACCTCCTACTGAAGATAAACTGATCCAAATTGATGTTGGTGAAGAAGGGTCCCCTAAACCAATATTCATCAGTAAAAGTCTTTCAGAAACAGATAAGCAAGACATGATCAAGCTTATTCATGATTATATCGATGCCTTCGCCTGGAGTTATGAGGATATGCCAGGATTAGATCTAAAGATTGCAATGTACAAACTTAATATCATGCCAAGCGCTAAACCAGTCAAACAACAACAGCGACGATTTCGTCCAGACATTATGGATGCAATTGAAGCTGAAGTCAACAAGCTTATGGCTTCTGGATTTATTCGAGAGGAACAACATCCTGAATGGGTGGCTAACATCGTTCCTGTCCTTAAAAAGACTGGCAAGATCCGAGTCTGTATAGACTTTCGCGATCTTAATGCAGCTTGTCCTAAAGACGAGTTTCCTTTTCCAATTACAGATGTCATGATCGACAACACATGTAGTTTCGAACGGATGTCATTCATGGATGGGTATTCGGGATACAATCAAATCAAAATGTTTCCAGATGATGAAAAACACACTTCCTTCAGAACGCCGATCGGTACATACTGTTATACAGTGATGCCGTTTGGTCTCAAGAATGCAGGAGCAACATATCAGCGAGCAATGAGCACTATATTCCGCGAACATCTCCGGAAAATAGTCGAATGCTATGTTGATGATATTCCAGTCAAAAGTTGACGAAAGGAGGATCATATCCAAGATTTGAAGACTATCTTTGATTTAATGCGTCAGCATCAACTTAAAATGAACCCTACTAAGTCCTTTCTGGGCGTCTCTAGGGGTAAATTTCTCGGCTTCGTCATTATCGCTAAAGGTATACATGTGGATCCCGAGAAGATCAAAGCCATCCAAGAGATGCGTCCTCCACGCACCTTAAAAGAGCTACGAGGATTTCAAGGAAGAATTACTTATATCAGGAGATTCATTTCCAACTTATCAGGACGCTGCAGACCATTCAATAAACTTCTGAAGAAAGGTGTATCTTTCGTCTGGAACGAAGAATGTCAAAAAGTATTTGACGATATCAAACAGTATCTCATGAACCCTCCGGTTTTGGTACCTCCCGTTTCGGGAATACCATTCCTTCTATATGTTCGAGCCATGGATCATTCTCTTGGTGCATTACTCGCCCAGAAAAATAAAAATGGCCATAAACAGGCTATTTATTATCTCAGTCGCACAATGACAGGCGCTGAACTGCGTTATTCTCCAATCGAGAAAGAATGCCTAGCATTAATGTTTGTTGTTCAGAAGACGCGACATTATATTATTGGTCAAACGATTCACGTCATTTCTAGAGTGAATCCCATCAGGATTATGATGAAGAAACCCGGTATTCTTAACTCCAGACTAGCTAATTGGGGAATCTTGTTAGCTCAATACGATATGCATTATATTCCCCAGAAGTCAGTTAAAGGACAGGCTCTTGCTGATTTTTTGGCAGCTCATGCGATTCCAGAAGATTCTAAATTATATGATGAGATCCCAGATGAAGTTCTGGATTCAAATATAGTTTCTGAAGAAATTCCTACCTGGCGTCTGTTCTTTGATGGAGCATCTAGAATAGGTCCTAATGGTGATATTGTCGCCGGAGTTGGGATTGTTCTTGTATCCCCAGAAGGACTAACTATTCAGAGGGCTTATTCTCTGGATCAATCATGTTCAAACAATGTAGCCGAATACAATGCATTGCTCATCGGTCTTTAACTTGCTAAACATCTAGATATTCAATATTTGGAAGTTTATGGAGACTCCAAGCTTATTGTCAATCAGATCAGAGGATCATATGAAGTTCGTCATCAGGATTTGATACCTTATCATCGAGCAGCACTTTCTATGGCCTCATCTTTTGAAGGTTTCTTTATTGAACATGTTCGACTAACCTATAATACAAAAGCTGATGCTTTGGCTAATCTTGCTGCTGTATTAGCCATACCAATCAGACGTCAGCAAGTGATAGTGGTTTATAACCGAGAACTATTCTGTGTTGAAAATAATATGGCTTTGGCTTTTTTTCATAATCCTCATGAAGATTCTCTTAACCTTGATGCTGGATTAAAGTTTGACAAAGTGTCCTTGTCTTCTTTCGATTCTACTATGGAATATGTCTTTTCTAATGAAACAGAAGCCATAACTGAAGACTGGAGACGCCCATTTTTAGTCTTTGTATTATATGACATACTTCCCGATAATCCGAGTGAAGCAGCGTCTATTCGGCGTAGATCTCTCAGATTCTATTATAATCATACAACGAAGATACTATATCGTCGGGCCTACGACGGTCTTCTCCTTCGATGCATCGCTGGTGAAGAAGCACAACAGATAATCCGTGAAGCACATGATGGTATTTGTGGAGCTCATCAGCCAGGTCCTAAACTTCAAGATCGTATCCGATGTATGGGTTATTATTGGCCCATGATGGTGGCTGACGCCATTCAATATGCTCGGAAATGTAAAGCCTGTCAAATTCATGCAGACTTTATCCATCAACCGTCAGAGTTCTTACACCCAACAGCGGCATCATGGCCCTTTGAAGCTTGGGGCATGGACGTCATTGGTCCCATCAACCCACCATCATCAAGAGGACATCGGTTTATTCTAGCAATAACCGATTACTTTTCCAAATGGGCTGAAGCAATCCCGTTATCTGAAGTCAAGACTTCTAGTGTTATCAACTTCGTCAAGCATCATGTCATCTATCGATTTGGTGTTCCTCGGCGTATTATCCATGATAACGGACCGCAGTTCGTCAGTCAGAAATTTACTCGATTCTGCGATGATCATCGGATCAATAATTTAGCTTCTACAGCATATAATCCAGCAGCTAATGGATTGGCAGAAGCTTTCAATAAAACGATCATCAAACTCTTGAAAAAGTTCGTTTCTTCCAATAAACGCAAATGGAGCGAGAAGCTTGGTGAATGTTTATGGGCCTACCGCACCACAGTTCGCAATGCGACAGGATGTACGCCTTTCTCTTTAGTATATGGGTGTGAAGCTGTTCTTTCCCTTGAGATCCAGATTCCTTCTCTGAGAATTGTAATCTCCAATGAACTTACAACAGAAAATAATGATCGTCTTCGACTTCAAGAATTGGAAGCTCTAGATGAAAAACGATTGTATGCTCAACAAAATATCGAGCTGTATCAGGCCCGAATCTCAAAAGCTTTTAACCGGAAAGTCAAAGTCAGAGCAGATCAGAAGGAAGAACTGGTCCTTACTATCAGACGTCCTATGACAATGACACATATGAGCAAAGGCAAATTTGATGCGAAATGGGAAGGCCCATTCGTAGTAAACAAAGTCTTCTCTAACGGAGCATACCAGCTTGCCTCTATGGATGGGAAAGTCATGATGATGCCTATCAATGGCAAATTCTTAAAGAAATATTATGTATAATATTTTCATCATTCCCCAGCAAATACAAAATTCTTCTCTACAAAAATTATCTCGATATCGTTATCCCCAGAGGAAACTGATATTCTACCATGTATCATTTTCCCAGAGAATTTGATATTTTGTCTTATTAGATCCCCAGTGGATTTAATAAAGATCTTGTATAGAAAATTATGTCCATATTACCTCTGAATTTTCTATCTCAGTATGTATCATATTTTCTATTCTCTGAAAATGATATCTCGTCTTTTGATTTCCGAGTCCAAAGATCATGGAAAATAGAATCCAAAGATATCTTTATATCTGAATTCTGTTTTCTCTAATCAGTATTAAACTAAAATTATTTTTGGTTTAGTATCATGATAGAGTTACAAAGTTTATTTGTATATTCTATTTTATTGAAATATGTCATGTATTATTTACCTCTGAACATGTTTTCTACAAAAATATCATCCATAGAATTGAAATCAAGCCAAGATATTCATTTCAATCAAAATCAGAATAATGATTACAAATGGGTATCAAAACTTCAATACATGATAAATGTAAAAGATCTATTTAGGAGGAGTAATTATCTCCTGAATACGAACGATTACATTATTTATCTTTTCTTCATGAGCTTTCTTGATTCGCTCTGCTGTTTCAGCTCCAATCATCCGTTGGTCATATTCCACAATAATAGAACTACGGCGATTGGTCTCTTCAATCTGATTGGTTTGCATCAATTCTCGCTCTTGCTGTAAAACTTGACAGTGTTCAGCTGCAGATTTACGATCAGTAGCAATCTCTGATTGTTCTGTTTCCACGGAGGCAATTTGCTCCTGAAGACGAGCTAGTTCTTCCCTCAACTTCCTAAGCTCTTCAGCTTTTGACGCTTCATCTTTCTCTAGGCGCTCCATATTCTGACGAGTACTTATTATTTCTTCGTCTTTCGCCATTAACTCTTTGGAAGACCGAGCGAGGAATTCTGTCAGAGTAATGTGCTGAGCTTGAGCTTCATTCTCCAATTGAGCAATCTCAGCTGCAGTCAGGGAATTAATATCCTCCCTTTTTATCTCCCAATATTTATGGATGTTTGCTTCTAAATCATTCAGGAGATGTTCAAAAAAGACACATTGGGTCCCATAACCAGCCTGTCTCAAAGCTGAAAGTGGAAAACTAGTCGCCTCTCGAAGACTCGAAAAGGGCATAGTCTCATCCTTCATAAGTCGTCTTGAGAATGTATCCAGATACGAATAAATAATATCTGAATACATTCCCATGATCTTTGCTATCCCTGTATCAAAACCGGGAGTCGCTACAATAGTAGGGGAAGGAGCAGGAGGAGCCTCTATTCTTGGAGCTGAAGTTAGTACTTTTGGAGAACTCGGCAAATGTGAACTCCCCTCACCCACATCAGTTTGAACAAGTGGGGCTTGAGTAGAACTCATAGCCGGTGCAGTTCCTACAGCTGTTGGAATCAAAAAAACATGATCAAAACCAAAAGACAATAAAGCAGAGACAAGACAAAACTCTGATGAATAAAATATTACCTGGAGTTGGTTCATATTCAGTTTCCTTCGGATCATTCAGCCCGGCTCGTAGTCTGTTCAGAGTACTTTCTGACACGGGATTTATTTCACTGCTTCCCGCCCCAGAAGTACTCAGAACTTGAACTTCTATATGCCTCTCCGGCTCTGGTGTCAACCCTGAGTGTTGACCAATGGTCTTCAGTACATAAATTGGTGTTTTAGACGGTGATTCATCGTCTATCTCCATGTCTTCTTCTCCAGAAGAATGAGACGACGGTTCATAGTCAACTTGTTCGCTCTCTGAAGCTTCAGCAATTGGTTTGAGAGAAGTGGCTTTCTTCACTGATTCTCCCGAAATCAGTAAGTCATTAGTTGTTTCAGTCTGATGCTCGGCCTCTTCCGCAGATTGACTAATCTCCTACGTATTATCGGCCATTGGCGGAATCAATCCTATATCAGAAGGCATGGATGACCCAGCAGGTTCAGGAATATCTTCTTCAACAGGTTCTGCCTTTACAGAAAAATCAAAAGCAGCTTATTTTTCTGAAGCCAATCGCACAGCACGATCGGTGGGACTCTCTGCATCGAAACAAATTACGGATTTAGTTTTTAAAACTATCACTTTCCTTCCTATTCTTTTTGTGAATGAAACAGTAGGATAATTGTCTTTTGGATCACTACCTGCTTCATCAGTATCTCTGACTCGATTGGAAACAGGAGAAGTCCCTGGAATGGTAATTCCTCCACGATTTCGAGTCTCTGCTCGAGTGACTCTTTTTGGGGCAGGCCCAGCAGCACCTTTGCCCCGCTTCCTCTTCGGGGTATTATCAGCAGATATACTTTCTTCAGCACTCCCGATGGGTACATGTAATGGTTGATGAAGGTCATCAGAGAAGAAAGTTTCTAGAACTTCATCATCAACTTCATCGGTAGCCAAAGGATCTTCTTGATCATGGCAATCTCTAGGCAAGGCTGATTTAGTTGATTTCTTTTCAATATGAATAAAGCTTCTACCTAAGATGCTGAATTTTTCATCAAAGGTATTAGCTGATACATAGAATTTGGCATAAGATGCCAATATTCTAGCTCCTCTCTGATAGGTGACCGGATCTGGCATGGAAAAGGTAGCCCCTGTACCTTTAGCAATGTAATATATCCACGCTCTGGCACCATCAATCAACCCGCCTTGATAACCAAAACACGTCGTTGCATTGCCTACATGCAACTGATCGTAACCAAATTGTCGAGCAAACCTGCTCGGAAGATATGGTTCTAGATAAGTGATGTTGTCACGGCGGCAGATTAAATGAGATAGCCTGATCCTCTTCAGCCATTCATGTTGAACATCATCCAACTCATTGCCACCAATGCCATCAATCAACCTTCCAGGCATGGTCTCATATCCAACAGGTGAAGGAACACAAGTGAAGCTCCATAGTTCTCCCCTGTTTAATATAGTCCTGCAATCTGTCAAAGTGTCATATTTCTACTTTGGTGTGTGACTGTATCTTTCCAGAAAGGTGTCATCTGGTCTAGCCATCCCAGCATTCATAAGAGATTCGAAGTGCAGAAGCAGCCGTCCAAATAAATATGTAAAGGGCATTTCTACCCGAGGAAAGGATGTAAGGCTCTTCCTTGCCAATTCGAACATTCTGTCTGTGTATGCCCTTAATCCAGCATTCAGATGGCATGTCATTGCTGTCAGTAAAT
Organism: Iris pallida; assembly: GCA_029216955.1. Taxonomy (NCBI): domain Eukaryota; kingdom Viridiplantae; phylum Streptophyta; class Magnoliopsida; order Asparagales; family Iridaceae; genus Iris; species Iris pallida. The sequence continues at coordinate 2,399,120 of JANAVB010033814.1, forward strand.
CCATCTTATACCCAAAAACCAGACGGACTGCTGCAAAGACAACTCCTCTGTGCATCCTGTCTGCTGAACAGGTGCCAGGAACTACAAATTTTCTCAGCCAGAGAGAGATAAATCCGACCAGATGACCTTCAGCAGATAATTCTCGGCTGCCCTGCTTAATATAGGTCTCAAACCTATCACCGGCTTTATAAGTGCCTTCGTCTTCCTCAATGACAATGTCGTCATGAGTGGTATCCCGGATGAGCCTATCAATCTCAGCTAGATTCAGAGGTTTAAATTCACCGACATACTGCTCAGACTTCTTCTTCTTTTGAACTTCATCAGTACGGCCTTGAAATAAATAGGCCATCCATTTGGAAGAATAACAGTTGGAATCTCCTTCTCCACCTTGTCCTTTATAAAATGCCTTACAAATACTGTAATGGCACATCAATTCTTTAAAGACATGAAGAACCAGTGGGTTGGCTTCGGAGATCTTATTTATTTCATCAACGAAAGGGATATACTCTTCATATGGCAGATCTGCTGTTGGCAGTTGAGAAATATATGACATTTCATGAAGGGCGAATCCCATTTCGCCTCTTGGGGTCATGAAGGTGCCGGTACGGTAGTTATACCTCTCCGCTAACGCCAAGAACAAATCCGGGTTTGGCCTGAAACCATAGGCAGTGCACTTAATGGCATCATATAGGCCTATCACCTGTAACTGTTCACCAAAATTCTTCAGAATCTATTTCACAAGAGCAGTCCATCTGGTATTCTCCGGATTTACCAGACCAGTCAGCCTCATAGACTGTTTTGGATAGATGGCATTTTCCAGTTGAGCAAATTCGTTTGCAAAAATTGGGACTCTGACTGGCTTCAGCAGTGCTGAGTCCTCAGGAGGGATGGTAGCAGGTAGCAGTCCTCGTAGAGATGTGACATGTGGTTCAGTACCCCTACGGAATCTTCTTTGACGATATCCTATCCACCCAGCCTTTGCTTGTCGGGATGGAGTGATATCCCACTTCATCTGTCTTTGACAACTCGCATGAAATAAACGAGCTATGTTGATACTTTTTGATAAACCAGTCAAATACATTGGCTGATTTACATCACCATCCCTATAGTAACAGTATGATACTTTATCCAGAGCAGGCTGAGAATTCATGTCAATAGCATCTCCGAAAAGAAATGCTGGCTTCGAATGGGTAACACCATCTACACTTTGTAAAGGCAGTCCACTCATCAGGTTCAGCAAAGTGTCATTTTCTTGATTGGTCAAAAGAGCTATTCTTGTAGAAGGTCCATCGAATTGGGGAAAACGAACATGTGATAAGTCACTTCTATAGTTATTTCCCATATATCCTTCAAATTCTGCCTCCTGAGCCAGAATATCCACTGCAAAAGAAGAATAAAACCTTAGTAATCTTCAACATCAAGAGATGACAAAGTTCAGCATATGCTCAGTTTTTACTAAGCGTATGGCAAACTCAAAGTTCAGCATACGCTCAATTTTTACTAAGCGTATGGCAGACTCAAAGTTCAGCATACGCTCAGTTTTTATTAAGCGTATGGCAGACTCAAGGTTCAGCATACGCTCAGTATATCCTTAGCGTATGGCAGACTCAAGGTTCAGCATACGCTCAGTATATCCTTAGCGTATGGCAGACTCGAAGATCCATATACGCTCAGTTTATTCTAAGCGTATGACAGATTCAGAGATCACTTTTTATGCTCAGTTTATCTTAAGTGAATGATTTTAAAAGTTCAGTTTATGTTCAGTTTGAGCGTATCAGTGTATGGTTGACAAGATGATCATCAAAAACATACGCAAACACAGGAGTTAGCGTATCTGAGTGAGACAACTCGCCATAGTATATTCTTTCAAGACAGCGTATTTTGACATTTCTATCAAAAATACGCGTATCATACAGAATACACACCAAACATATTTTTCGTATAAACAAAAAAATATGGGATACGGCTAAACCCTAAAGAGGGAAGCGTATTTTCTGACGTATTTGACCCTAAAAAGGGGATACGTTTTATGATTTTGTTCTAACCAGAGCCCTAAATAGGGGATAGTTACAGTTCATTATCATCATCCTCACCATAGAGAGGCTTCAATGGGCGTTCACTTCGTCGAACGCGCTCATTGGTAGTCTTCTTAGCAGCGACGGTGGCGGGCTGAGATGACTCCGCGGGAGCCTTTCCCTTTCCCTTCGCAGCAGCATCAACCTTGGGCGCCATTGATAAAGCTTGAGTCGAAGAAGAAGAAGAAGTTGAGTCTTGAGTTTCTTTTTCTCTCTCGAAGATGAATGCAAAAGTAAAGAAATAAATTAGGTCTTGGAAGACCTATTTATAGAAGAAAAGAAGAAGTTCAAACGGCGGATATGCTTTAAACAAAATCCCTAAAGATTTGTACTGATATTGAGAAAGATAACAAACTTATGCCAGCGTGTCAGGACTTATTCCCACTTTAAGTTCAAAGTAATTTCGAACTTTTGAAATTCATAAAGTTCGAAAACTTTGAAGGGGGTCTTGTAGGGTGTGAAAATTATGACACGCTGACATAAGACTCAGTCCAAGTCATACACTCAAAGCCATACGCTCAGTCCAAGTCATACGCTCAAGGCCATACGCTCAGTCAAAGCCATACGCTCAAGGCCATACGCTCAGCCAAGGCCATACGCTCATCTAAAGGTCGTACGCTCAGTAAATATTTTAATATTTCTTGAGATGACAGCACAGCATGTATTTAATGAAGGATGAATCTGACACTTCGTCTTTCGTGCAAAGACAGCTGCCCTATGAAGATTAGCCGTCGTATAGGTTTTCGAGAAAGGATTTTGTCTCTTACGAGGACAGCTCAGCAGCTGTCATAAATAAAAAGCCATCATTACTGTCATTTCTGACAGTCTGTCAGCCATCATATCTGTAGCACGACGCTCAAGAAATATTTGTCAGTATTTGAAGATATGGCATGTTTGAGAAGATTGAGAACAGTCACGTGTCTACTCCCTCAATCTACACGGCTTCTTCCCCACCAAGTGAGCGTATGGACCTCATACGACTCCTTGCCATCCAAGTGAGCGTATGGACCCCATACAACTCCTTGCTAAGTGAGCGTATGGACCCCATACAACTCCTTGCTAAGTGAGCGTATGGACCCCATACGACTCCTTTCCAATTAAGTGAGCGTATGGATCTCATACGACTCCTTCCCAATTAAGTGAGCGTATGGATCTCATACGACTCCTTCCCAGCTAAGTGAGCGTATGGACCCCATACAACTCCTTGCTAAGTGAGCATATGGACCCCATACAACTCCTTGCTAAGTGAGCGTATGAACCCCATACGACTCCTTCCCAATTAAGTGAGCGTATGGATCTCATACGACTCCTTCCCAATTAAGTGAGCGTATGGATCTCATACGACTCCTTTCCAGCTAAGTGAGCGTATGGACCCCATACGACTCATTCCCAGCCAAGTAAGCGTATGGACTCCATACGACTCCTTCCCAATCAAGTGAGCGTATCAGCTTTATATGATCCAAGTCAGCGTATGTAAGAAATGTGCCTTCAAAAGCTAGCGTATGACTCTTCTTCAAAGACAGCGTATCACAGTAAAGGCATCCAGGATGACTTTTAATATACAGTCAACACATGTTCTCACGTGTCCTGTACTCAGTTACTCAGTTACTCAGTTATTCAGAAGTTATGCAACGTGGCATCCATGCCACCAATCTCTCCTAGATATATTCTACTACTCTCAACCGCACTCCAAGGTGTCTTCACCAGAATTCGCCACGCGTCCCTGCAGTTATGCACACGTCAAGTAACTGACTGAGCGTATGCTTCAGAACAGTTATCCAGAACTCTATAAAAAAGAGTTTCTTCATCTTCATCAGACACTACAGTCAATTTCAGAGAGAACAGAGAGATTGCCCAGTTGCTGTCCAAGTTCTTCGAAGTTCGAGTTTTCTTCATCGCATCGTCCAAGGGATAAAGTAATCGTCTTCTAGATTAGATTCCTACAGTTGTAATTTTCTCAGATACAAAATAAATAAAGTGAATTTATTTATGGAAAATATACATAGGCTCATAGGTTACACAAAATATATATATCGTATAGTCACTCTTCTACTAAAAATTAATACTATACCAATTGGACATTCAATAAATTCTAGGATTAAAGTATGTCGTAGCCCTTTGTGTTAGCTTTTCGAAACTTTAAACGGATCGCATTTTCGTGTCCGGAAGCTCCCGGAATCGCAAAAATACCGAAACACGTTCATCTTTCGTACAACTGACACTCAAATAATTCTACAGAAAGTTACAGAAAGAATTTGGCTTGTTAAAATATATATTTGGAAAGCTAACTTCGATACGGTTCTTTTAGAAAAAACGGGAGATAAATCGGAGTTCTAAGCTAAAAGTTATGACATTAAAATATCCTAATCACATGGTTAGGCTCTAGTTCAAACAGTCTCTAGGATTTCACTAGCAAAACATCAAAATTACAAGTCATAATTTTAAATAGTTTTAAAATGATTTAAAAATTACCAAAAATTATATCATAATTTAAATGTCAAATCAATAAATGATTAAAATTTCAAAATTTCAAAATTACCCTCATTTTAGAAAACTGGGTATTACAATACGTACTCGAGTCGGGCTGGAGTCTGTTCGATACGTAGCTGGCTTGCTCACGAGCTCGCGTCCGAAAAACAGGTGCGGGTCGTGACAAGTTTTTGTGGTGGCCCATGCAGGTCAGAGCATATCGTATCGGTTACGTAACTTTACTGATACGAGCCTGCGAATATGACTAAATCCTTAGAAATCTCAATCCACTCTGCCTTGAAAATTCTCTTAGAAATTTCTCTACCGTCTTTGATACCTCGTATTTATTCTCGATTATTCTCCCTTGCTTTCCGAACCATTGATTTTCGTCTCTTCCTATTTCGAGGTGACGAACGATCGTGCTGTCTAGGATTCATCAGAAATTCTTAAATTATAATATAATATTGCATGATTTTGAGTTTTGGTTGTTTATAGATATGAGGGATTATAGATACCATATGTCCTAGATATTTTTTGGTATAATTATTAGTCACTAGTTAGAAGATTATATGATTTTAGTGACCTGTGTTTCAAGGGAGTAGTGTGACCAAAGGTGGGTAGAAGTCCTCGAGATTTTGTAAATACCAAATGACTAGAGAAGGCCATAAATATTTTTGAGAAATTAAATTTGAGGAGATTAAGGTAAATATATATATATATATATATATATATATATATATATATATATATATATATATATATATATATATATATAAATATATATATATATATAAAATATATATATATATATATATATATATATATATATATATAAAATATATATATATATATATATATATAAAAATATATATATATATATATATAATATATATATATATATATATATATATATATATATTAGAAAAAGAAAAAAAAGAATATAATTAAAAAAAAGCAGTAGCAGCCCGAGCCAAGCTAGGCCAGGCCCAAGCAGTAGCAGCCCGAGCCCAGCTAGACCAGGCCCAAACAGCAATGGCCCGACCATTTTTTCCCTTAAGCTCTGTTCAGAACAGGGAGTAAGTATTTAGAGTCGGGAGAAGTAGCAGCAAAGCAAAAACCTAAAAACCCTAGACCAAACTCGACGTCGCCACCCACGACGCATCCCCGACGCCTGGGCTGTCTCCCCGCGACTGTGCGCTGCCTCGCGAGTCGCCGAACGACGGCCGGAGCCGTCGCACGGATCGCCGGAAGCCGCACAGCAACAGCAGATCAAGACTGCCAGGAACCCATGTTCGTGATATTATTTCTTCGCACACACTTCACCAAATTTGAATCTACCAGATCCTATCGACAGCCTACATGACCCCCTCGAAAACCTAATAAATAGGTTGGATTGTATCGGACCCATATGTCCGATATATCGACACGAAGTCGATAATAAATCTGTTTAAAAATTGAACCATGGGACAGTTCAACACCTTGACTTGGAAGACAGTTCTTGCACCAAACACTAGGAGTTTTCAAAAGCCAACCTAAATTAGTTCTAGACAACCTATAGTGCTTCGAATACCTTTTTACGAAATTTGATTTCATCGACTACACGCCGAGAAATCGGATCCCAAATTTTGACAAAAACCTGTTTTCAAAACATAAAAACTCGCCGATACGACGTGCGTCCCGCCAAACCGGGCGACGTGGTCGTGAACCGAAAGCATCGAAAGGTGCGTATCGGCTTCGTGGACGTGTGGGCTTTGGCAGAATTCAAATTGGTCGCGTGTGCACGACGAATTTGATGTGTATCCGTCGAAATTCACCGTATCGGCCTCCGTGCAAATTTCCTAATTACTTTGTGCATCCTCGTCAAATCGAGACAAAACTTGCACCAGCAGGACCGTATCATTTTTCTCGTCCTGCATGCCAAATTTGGTCCGATTCTGAGACAGTTGATTGGACTGCCGTTTTGCGGGCCCCACGGTCCGATTCAACGGACGATTTTGTGCACGGCCCATCGGAATCCAAAACTGGACATACCATTGGGTTCGTATCATCAAAACGAATCCATAGACATATAGTTTGATGACTTTAGAGACCATTGACTCTGGCACACTTTTTGGTGCAAAGCGGATCCAACGGCGGACATCGTTTTTGCCCAAAATTACCGTTTTGCCCCTGTGTCCAGAATTGGACTTAAAGACAAACAATCCTAGCTAATTTGACTATTCTGAGAATATTGGCGATGTCTGTTTCAGCTTTCGGAGACAATTGTGGATTTTGGACTTTATGGCGTACTAGTTGACGGTATCTTATTGGTTCTTCGTGCTGCCACCAGGCAAGTATACCTTGCCAACTTGTACAATACAATTTATATGCATGTTCATTATCTCGTTGTTGTCCTTTTTCTTATATTCGTGATTGCTTTATTCTATGTCTAGTACACTCATCCTGTTATAGTTTTGCTTTACATGTTTCTAGTTGCCTGCACATTCTCGTTCCTTTCTGTTATGATATTTCTATCTGTAACACTGTGTTAATTTCATATATATTCCTTGATAGAGTTGTCTAGTCCTACACCACGATTCCCTCGACTTGATTATAACTTGACTTGACTTGACATGACTTGAGTAGGACTTGACTTTGACATTCTATAGATTGTGAGTACTTACCTTGACTACGGTCTATAGGATTTTTATACTAGGATTGGCTACCGTCTTGGTTGTGAGTACTTGCCTTGACTGCGATTGAGACACTATAGATTGTGAGTACTTGCCTTGACTGCAGTTTATAGCTTGACCTACTAGCCAGTTCTAGTATGGCATGCCAGTGTCTTAGGATCCTTGTGTTTAGATCTTGTGCCATAGTTCATTTTGTCTCGTTGGATATCCTTGATTGTTCCTTCCTTATTTTTATATTTGTACTGTTACATGTTGGCTTATATATTATGTATCTTGCTAGTCCTCTGAGGACCTAATGATCTCTTCAGGTTTAGCGACTACATGGAGTTTAGTTAGCGGCTCATGATGGTAATGATTTCACCTGCAGGGACACAGGTATTTGCTTGTGATATTTATTTATTATCTTCTCGTGCTTATTATTCCATATCATGATATACTCTGCTTATTTATAGACTCATATCATTCTTGGAGTCTAATCGAACAATATGCTAATGGGCTGTAGACCATGATCCATACTTGTTTATTCTTGTTTATATGATTCCTGTGGATTAAGATATAGTTTAGATTAGACATGATACCCTACTCTGGACAGCTTATACGTACTTGAGTCAGGCTGGAGTTCGTTCGATACGTAGCTGGCTTGCTCACGAGTTCGGGTCCGAAAAGCGGGTGCGGGTCGTGACATCATTTACACTGAGTAGGGATGATAAATTGATAATATGCAATTGGATTACAAAGTTGAGATTCCCTAACGGTTATGTGTCGAATTTGGCAAGATGTGTCAATCTCAATGAACGCAAGCTGATAGGGATAAAGAGTCATGATTGCCACGTGTTCATGGAGCGTTTACTTTCTATCACTCTAAGAGAGATGCTGCCTTCTCAAGTTAGGGTCCGCTAGCCGTGTTATCTATATTCTTTAGAGATTTGTGTTCAAGTAAGTTAACGGTGCAACATATGTTTGAACTTGAGGAGAAGATTGTATTAACATTGCGCAAGTTAGAAAAAGTGTTTCCCCCCGGCTTTTTTGATAGTAAGGAACATTTGTCGATTCATCTTGCATACGAATCACGTATCGGTGCTCCCGTCCATTATCGATGGATGTATCCATTTGAAAGGTATAAAATAATTAATTATCTAGTAGTAATAATTATTTTATTCAGACAGTTCTAATATTGAATATATTATTTATATATATCTACATCACCTGAAGAAGAAGGTTGGCAATAGGGCTCATGTAGAAGCTTCGATATGCGAAGCATATATTATTGAGGAGGTCTCAAACTTCTGCTCAATCTACTTCGATACTCATGTTAGAACAAACTGGAATTGAGCACCAAGAAAATGATGAAGGTGAGGTCGATGCACCGAATCGTAGAATCTGTACTATCTCCAATGTTGGTGGCAAGCCTACGAGTGCTTCTAAGTTATGGTGGTTAGAGGACGATAAGTTTGAAGCCGCTTATCAATATATCTGCCTAAATAGTGGTATAGAGGAGATGGAAGATATAGAGAAGTAAGCGACATAATTTTGCTACATACTCCAATTTTCGATATACTTGTAAAAATTTCTCTAACTTTTCTTGTTATTATCATAGTATTTTTAGAGCTGAGATAAAAATGGAGAGACCTAGCATTGATGATGAAGAACTTGCTAGAGAGGTTGATAGAAAATTTTTGTCATGGTTCCATAACTAGGTAAGGATTAAAATCATTTAACTATTCTAAATTCAATTGACCGATGAAAGAGGTTTGTCCTAGTGACGTTATGATACGTGATGTTTTAGGTTTTTCGTCCTGGCACACAATTGACTGACGAAAGACTTCAAGCACTAGCTATCAGACCAAGCAAGAGAGCAAAATCTTGGGATGGATATACCATCAATGACTTCAAATTTAGAACCACGGATAAGCCTATTAATTACACAAAGAATTTTAGAGTTTATGTAAGGGGTTCCATCTACGATGTCGATCCAAAATTTGACTATTACGGTGTTCTAAAAGATATTGTAGAGCTGGATTACTCTTTTGATACCAAAGTTGTGCTGTTTAAATATGATTGGTTCGACACAACACCCAAGCAAGGATGGAGAATTGACAAACAGTTTGGATTTATTGATATAAAACACGAAAAAAGATATGTAGGTTTCAAACCATTTGTGTTGGCTCGTCAAACGGTCCAAGTGTACTACACGAGTTATCCTAGTCGACGACGCACTACTCGTGATTGGTGGGCTGTATGCAAAACTAAAGCAAGAAATACATATAATATTGGAGATCAAGCATACCAGGAGGATGAGGTAGTCATGCCTCAACCAACATATATGAGTTTAGCCGGCGTTGACGACATAGAGGTTGATGTCACTGTAGATGATGATATAGTTGATGAAGAGCTTGACATAGAGGACTTACCTCATGTAGAGGAGGAGTCTGAAATGGACATATCAGATGAGGAGGAAGAATTTGAAGATGAAGGTGAAAGTGGAAGTGATAGTAAAAATGAAGAAGATTCGGATTACGAAGAAGATGAAGAAGATTAGTACATATTACCTACTTATGAGTATCATCACACCATTTTTTATTTCTATCAGATTAGCATTGATTATTTATATTGACACATCTTTTTTTAATTTCTATTAGATTTGTATTGACTATTTGTATCATCACACTATTTTTTATCTCTTTCAGATTTGCATATGGCGGGTCGAGGCCGTACACAACGTCGAAGATCTTCATCCCACCCTCCTGCTCCTCTTAGTACTCCAGCTGCAGATCATAGAGGAGTTAGCAAGGACGATTTGGTTGATGAGGAGGACGGCTGGTCTCTGCCGTTCAATCGTTCATCGGTCGGCGAAGCTAGCCCTGATATTCCTTCAGTATCTACTCCTACCAGTGCTGGATCCCCGTTTTCTACGCCAGAGACTACACCTGTCGCTCCTACTGGGGCGAACCCATATCCTGGCCTTTTGATGACCTGTGGAGTGTACGTGTATAGACACGGATTTGCAGATCCTCCTACTCTACCAGAGCAGCCAACCAACATCACTCTTCCAGAGCTGTGGGCCGATGGAACAATGTAAGTATATAATTGTTATTATACACATTTATTCATACTTTCTTTATTTTCTAATGGTACATTGTTTTGTTAATTCCAGGTTCTTTTTGCTCCAAGATAGTAGAGATTTGGACGACTTGATACGTCGTCAATTCCATTGTCCCTATCTGAACTTTTTGAACATCCCACTTGATAGACGATTCATTTGGCTCTAGATGCTTGGGGTATGCCTAAAAAATACCATCTTTGTTTACAACATTTCTTAAATATTTGCTCTTTTTTTATTTGTTTTTATTTGCAGAAGTTGTACTGGTGGCCGGCGTACAGAGATCAGGTGATCCGGAAGTTCTACAAGTTCGTCATCAGCAAGAGGTTGAGGGATATGGTCAACGACCAGAAGGCGTTGGCTTCACTAAATACTACTCTTCGCAATGAGTGGTTGAAGGAGAAATTCTGGGAGGCGATGAAGAAGAAGATGGACACTCCGGCCTATAAGGCTAAGTGTAAGAAGGCAAAGACTGCCCGTGCTAAGGGTGGCCACCACAGGGGTGGATCCATCCCAATTTCAGAGCATTATCGACGGCTGGTGAGTATTCTTATTTGTTATTTATTCAATTATTTAAATTTAATATTTAGTTATAAATTGGTGTTTAATTGTTACAATACGAGGAGGTCCCTAGGACCGGCGGAGACCCGAACGTCATTGACTTTCCTAAAGTTTTTGAGCCTACCAATAAGGAAAAGAAGGATGGAAAGCTCGTAGATGATCGGGCGACCAAAGCCTACGTAAGTTTTCCGAGTCCTATATCTAATTACATTTCTTTTTTGTTTTTACGTACTTAAATATATTTAATTTACCTAAATAGTTAGTCTGAACTCTAATATGAATATTAACTCTTTATCATAACCCTAAGTAGCACTTTAAATCAAAGAAAAATTTAGGAGACGTATGAGAGCCTAAGAATAACAATACTTAATAGTAACTAAAATATGAATATTAACTCTAAATCAGTTCACCTATATAAATATAGAAGATGTATAAGACTTTAGAGAGTCAAGTCGATGAGGGGGAGCTGGGACAAGTCAGCCACCGACGCCGACTGTGAGGAACGACTTGTGGATACAAGCCGTCGGTAGAGCGAAAGGGGGCAGCGTGTATGGTACCGGATCGTTGGCATCTCAGCCGTCCGTTTATACCAGAGCTCCTCTATATCCACCACCTCAACCTCTACATGTAGATGTAGAGACCGACAATACTGCCGACACCTATACTTTGTGGCAGATCACACAGATTTTGGTGGGCCTACAGGGTCAGGTGACCCAGATGACTGGAGTTCTAAGCACATCAGGTCTGATTTCTACTGCCACTACACCGGCTCCTGCTTCGGCCTCAGCGCCTCCGGCAACAGCTCCTCCTCCGACCACACGCCTACTACACCAGCTCCTCCGATGACCACAGTGCCTCTTGTCATGCCGTCGAATCTTACAGACGCCCAGGACGTACAACGGATCGTCACTTTGGTCCTGGGAAAGTTATATACATACGAACGGCTGACTATGCCTCCGCCACCTCCTCCACCATTAGTTTAATTTTTGTTTATTTATTGGTTGTATTTGACGATGAGTTTGTATGAACTTTAGGGAAATTATGTATTATTGAACAAATTTCTGTGTATATTAGAGTTGTATTTGACAATGAGTTTGTATAAACTTTAGTAAACTTATGTATTATTGAACTTTAAGGAATTTATGTATATTGGTGCTGGGTTAATTTCTGGAAATAATGAGCAGCTAGAACAATTTAATTGCTGGGTTAATTTATGCATATTGGTGCTGTAATTGTATATATATTGACAGGTTTGTAAAAAACTGGAACAATTTAATCTGGCAATAATGAACTGCGTAGCGATTGACCAGCGACAGAATAGCGACAAAAATCTGCAAATTTTCTAGGATAGCGATGAATTAGCGACGAAAATTTCCGTCGCTAACGTTCTGTCTGATACCAAAAGCGTATCAGACAAGTCAGCGACAAAAATTTTCATCGCTAAGCTTCTGGAAAATTTGTTATTTTTTCTCACAGAATTGTGTCGATAATCTGTCGCTAAGGCGTCGTCGAGATTACCGACGAAAATTTCCATCGCTAAGCTTCTGGAAAATTTGTTATTTTTGCTCACAAAATTTTTTCGACAATCCGTCGCTAAGGCATCGTCGAGTTTGTCGACGGGTAAAATTCGTTGCTAATCCATCGCTATTGTTGGTCGCTACTGCCGTTGGTAAGTTGTCACTATGGCGACGGATTACCGACGAATTTTTTATAGCGACATTACAGCTATCGATGTACCATTTCTGTCGGTAATTCGTCGATAATTAAAAGTAGTGATGGAAATGACGTATTTAGCGACGGATATTTCCATCGCTAAATAGTAATATTTTAACAGTGTAAGCTATCTTTATTGATGATTGAAATAGAGTACAAGACTTGCATTAGAATGCAAAGTTTACAACATATCTTACTGTACATTTGATAGCCACTGAAACACATTGCCATTTAGGCTTACATTTGGTACTTGACACATTGACTTACAACTGGATATGCCAACTTGGCTTACAACTGGATATGCCGACTTGGCTTACAACTCACTGGTACAACTGATTACAATGTTTCATATTTTATACCCTTTATAAACAGAAGACATCAACTTGTATAAGGAGAGCTTTGGTATGCCCAACAAATCTTTGATGCCGAGGGACCAATCGTGCCAATCTTCGTGTACTGGACTTCCCAAGCACGAGCACCTAAAAAGAGTGCCCACAATGTGGGTCAGTACATCATCTATGTACTGGCGAGCAGAACCAGCCCACTCGCCTAAACCAATACTAAGTAGTCATCTGAGCAAACATTATTAGAGTGATCTTTCTATTTGGGGACTAGCATCAGTTTACAGTTCATGTGCAGTATTCATTGAAACATGTAAGCATGACATAGCATTGTTTATGTAAAGGCATCAATGAAGCATACTTGGTGTTATCACGTTCTAATAGTGTTTATGTAGAGGCATCATTTATGATGCAATTGAGTTAACATATATCAAACATGTTATAGTGATTCTCTTAGCAAGGCAACACTTTAGCATACTGTATTTAACATGTTGAGCATGTTATAGAATTTTTTACTAGAAAAGCAAAATCACAGTATCATTTTGTTTAGCATGTTAAGCAGGCAAGTTGAACCAACATATATATTGAATAGATCACATTTAAGTGATTTCTTACCGATAGCAAACTCCTCATACCTGCATGAAATATAGGTTAGGTGATATACTTACTCTGCCTGCACAAAACATTTATTAGCGTGCCTCCTGACTATATGGCCACTGGTGTTGTTAAACCATACAAACTCTTTTTGCCATATAGGACTTCAACGGTAATACGATGACATCATAGTAGGTAGCAAGCCTCTATGATACCTCGCCTTACCCGTGCTCCCAAAGCACGCCAATGTTTCCTCCCAGGCTGAATCAGTCCCGCTAACGTCCTGGGGTACCGTTCGAGGAATCTAATCTCGTATCTTGTGCATAAGTTGTCCATGACCATGCAAATGTGTGTCCGACTCGATTGTAAACATAATCGTATGGTAAAAATATTACAGAAAGTAAAGGCAACAGAGCATCATCATTCATTGCATTCAAGCTGTATTCAATGACTCATTACTTCCATCATTACCATCATTCGATTTGGTGATCTCGGCGATCCCAAGCCTCATCATTACTCATTGCATCAATTCATTCATTTTCTATTGCATCAACTTATCATATTGAAGCATTATCACCTACTCAGTTCTCAAGGGACATGTAGCATTTCATTCATTTTATGGGGCAATATTATTCATCTTGTTGCTTATAAAAAACAGGCAACATTTTATATCTATGCAACATTTACACAGAGTGTATATGATTCAAGTGTTTTATTCAGTTCAGCAGTATTTAACATAAGTGACGTTATTAATTTCTCAGGCATCAAGTCACATTAGTAGTTCAAGTGTTATTCATTCAGCAGTTCAACGTTCATATGTTATTCATTTCTATAATTCTCAACATAAGTATCTCTATTATGTAGCAACTAAAACATGGGATAGTTAGGGACAAAGCATAGCAACACAATACTCTATTTATTAAGCAAGAAGGAGTAGGAGAGAAGTGACAGTTCCACTCACTTGTATAAAGGGTCTTCCTGTTCCGATCACACATATTCCTACTAGACGTAACCCTACCAACGAGCCACGTTCTAATACTCATCCCATCCGGCTAACTTAGAAGACAACAACATTCTGAAATCTTTTGATTTCTAACTCATGTCTCAGTCCAACTTTCTGAACACACCCAACAAGCCAACCAAATGCCTCGCGCGGAACGTGCATTATACTTTCTTCCATACAAACCTTCTAATGGCGCCATATGTATATTTGCCTGATAACTATTATCATAAAAAAAACCTCTAACATAGGAAGATGATCCTCCTATGAACCTCCAAAGTTGAGCATGCACTCTCTCAGCATATCCTCCAAGATATGTATAGTACGCTCTGACTGTCTATCCATCTGCAGATGATATGATGTACTAAACTTTAACCTCGTACCAAGACTCTCCTGTATGCTCCTCCAAAAATCTGAAGTTAACGTCGAATCTATGTCGGACACAATGTTAACTGTCACTCCGTATAGCTATACGATTTGCTTCATGTACATCTCGGCTAACACCTCCGTAGATTGGCCCACTTTGAAAGGTAAGAAATAGGCTGCCTTCATGAGTCGATCTACTATAACCCAAATTGTATCTCTGCCACTCGGGCTCCTCGGAAATCCCGTCACAAAATCTATCGTAATTTGTTTCTACTTTCACTCTGGAATGGGCAATGGCTGGAGAAAACCTTATGATGTCTGATGTTCAGCCTTAACTTGCTGACACACCAAACACTTGGTACAAATTGAGCTATCTTCTGCTTCATTCCATGCCACCAATAATATTGTTTCAGATCCCTGTACATTTACGTTCCTTCTGGGTGAATCGAATATGGAGAACCGTGTGTCTCAGTCATCAACTCCTGTAGAATCTCTTCTTTTGGAATGTAGAGGCGATCTCCACACCTCAAGGTCATATCCTCGTGAATACGCAATTCGGTCTGCATACCGGTTTTGTCTGTCAAAGTCTCTGAAATCTCGCATACGTCGGCAGTACGGCCTTGATCCTCTCAACCAATGACGACTGCACCTAAAGATTTATCAATTGGCCATCCACTCCTGGAAGTACAACTTTTATTCCCAACTCCTGTAGATCTTCCAATAATTGTGGTTGGGTAGTTAGGAAAATTGCCATAGATCTCCTACTCAAAGCATTGGCGACTACATTCACCTTCCCCGGATGGTACTGTAAGTCAATCTCGAAATCCTTCATCAATTCCAACCATTTTCTCTGTCACATATTTAGGTCCTTCTGAGTGAAGACATATTTTAAACTCTTATGATCTTACAACCTCTCCACCTTAGATAATTTTGTCCTCAAAATTAAGCACACACTAATATAAATGAATCAATAATGACTAATTAAAGAAAATATACCTAATCCAATAAAAAGATAAGGAAAATGCTTTATAATCGCATCCACGTGCTCCCAAGTCGACTCGTCTGGTGCATGATGTCTCCGTGCGATACGAACTAAAGGAATGGTCTAGCCCCGTAAGACTTTCTCTCGACGATCCAAAATCTCTATGGCCTGCTCTTCGTAGGACAGACTCGGCCCCACAGTCATATCGGAATGGTCCAGAACGTGACTAGGATCTGACACACCCTTCCTCAGCTGAGATACATGGAATACATTATGAACGCCCTCCAAGGTCTGTGGCAACGCAATCTGTACGCAACTTCTCCAACTCTCTCTAGCACGTCAAATGGTCCGATGTACCTCGGACTAGGCTTTCCTCTCCGTCTGAATCTAATGGTCCCTCAGGTAGGAGAAATCTTTATAAATACATAATCTCCTGGGTCCTGGCTGAAACTCCTATGGTCGACGATGACTGTCTGTCCAATGCTTATGTCGATCTTGTGTTGCTCGCAAATGTCCATGAATTTGTTTCACCTTCTCTACCGTACGAAGCACTAACACCGATCCCAGTATCTGTCGCTCTCCAACATCACTCCAACATACTGGAGAGCAAAACTTTCTTCTATACAAAGCTTCTAATGGCACTATTTGGATATTTGCCTGATAACTGTTATCATAAGAAAACTCTACCAGATGAAGATGATTCGCCCATGAACCTCCGGAGTCGAGCATGCACGCTTTCAACATATCATCCAAGGTCTATATGGTATGCTTTGATTGTCCATCCATCTGCGGATGATATGATGTACTGCACTTCAACCTCGTACCAAGACTCTCCTACATGCTCCTCCAAAAATTTAAAGTGAACCTCGAATCTCTGTCGGACACAATGATAACCGCTACTCCGTGTAGACATATGATTTGCTTCATGTTCATCTCGGCTAACACCTCCGTAGATTGTCCCACTTTGAAAGGCAAGAAATGGGCTGCCTTCGTGAGTTGATCTACTATAACCCAAACTGCATCTCTGCCACTCAGGCTCCTCGGAAATCCTGTCACAAAATCTATCATAATATGCTCCCACTTCCACTCCAGAATGAGCAATAGCTGGAGCAATCTATCTGATCTCTGATATTCAGCCTTAACTTGCTGACACAGCATACACTTTTTTACAAATTAGCTATCTCCTGCTTCATTCCATGCCACCAATAATGCTGCTTCAGATCCCTGTACATTTTTGTTCCTCTTGGGTGAATGGAGTATGGAGAACTGTGTACCTCAGTCAACAACTCCGCTGAATCTCTCCATTCAGAACGTAGAGGTGATCTCCATACCTCAAGGTCTCGTCCTCATGAATACGCAATCTGCTCTGCATACTGGCCTCCGTTCTCTGTCGAAGTCTCTGAAATCTCGCATCCGTCGACAGTGCGACCTTGATCCTCTCGACCAATAACGACTGTACCTTAAGCTTCGTCAATTGCCCATCCACTCTTGGTAGTATAACTTCTATCCCTAACTCCTGCAGATACTCTAATAATTGCGGTTGGGTAGTCAAGAAAAATGTCATAGATCTCCTACTCAAAGCATCGGCGACTACATTCACCTTCCCCGGATGGTACTATAAGTCAATTTTGAAATCCTTCATCAATTCCAACCATCTTCTCTGTCACATATTCAAGTCCTTCTGAGTGAAGATATATTTTAAACTCTTATGATCTGTAAAGATCTCAACTCGCTCCCCATACATAATGCCTCTGAAGCTTCAATGCAAATATCACTGCGGCAAGCTCCAAGTTGTGAGTAGGATAATTCTTTTCATGAGTCCTCAATTGTCTAGAAGCATAAGCTACCACCTTCGTATGCTGCATCAATACACATCCCAATTCTTTCCCGAAAGCATCGCTATCTACCATGAATCCCTCGGGTCCAGATGGAATCGTTAAGATGGGTGCAGTGGTCAGGCGCTTCTTCAACTCATCAAATGTCGTCTGGCACTCCTCCGTCTATATGAACTACTCCTTGTAGGTCAACCGAGTCATCGATTACGTAATACTCGCAAAGTTCTCTATAAACCTCCAGTAATACCCGGCAAGCCCGAGAAAACTTACCTCAGAGACGTTGGCCGGAATAGGCCACATCTCTACTACATATATCTTGGATGGATCAACTGAAATGCCTTCTCCCGTGACAACGTGCCCGAGAAAAGAAATACAGTCTAAGAAGAACTCGCATTTCCTCAATTTAGTATAGAGCCTCTCGCTCCTCAGTGTCTCCAAAACAATCCTTAAATGCTACTCATACTCCTCCCGGCTCTTCGAGTACACCAAAATGTCATCGATAAAAATAACCACAAACTGATCCAAGTATTGGTGGAACACTATATTCATCAAATTCATGAACACTGCTGGAGCATTTGTCAATCCGAAGGGCATCAATAAGAGCTCATAATGACCATAACGAGTCATGAAGGTCGTCTTTAGAATTTTTTTCTCTTTACCTTCACTTAGTGATATTTTGCCCTGAAATCAATCTTCGAAAAGACCTTCACTTCCATCAACTGGTCGAACAAATCATCAATCCGGGGCAGTGGATACTTGTTCTTGATAGTCAATATGTTCAGTACCCGGTAGTCGATGCATATACGTACTGACCCATCTTTCTTGGGCACAAATAGCACTCGAGCCCCCATGGTGATGAAGCCCTTGGTCTACAACTCTTATAGCTGAACCTTCTTCTCGTCCAACTCCTTCTTTGCCAACCGGTATATATAAGAAGAAATTGGTGCTGCTCCTGGCACTATCTCGGTGCTAAACTCTACTGGTCTGTCAGGTGGTAGACATGGCAAGTCCTCTGAAAATATATCCATGAACTCCTCAATAATAGGCGTGGTGATGCTACCTCCATGGACATGAAAGCTTCAACTGCTTGCTCTACTCCCTTCTCGATGGTCCCTTGCATGAACTCAAACTCGGACGGCCTAGAAGTCTGAAGATAACACTCCCTCTATGACAATCTAACACAACATGATACTGGCTCAACCAGTCCAACCTCAATACTACATCGAAATTCGGTAATAGAAGTACCAAAAATTTTGCTCTCAACTCTCTCCCACATACTACAATTGAACAAGTTCTACATGTACTAGTGGTAGGCATAATACCTCCTCTCGTAAGAATTCTCCAAGTCTTAGGCAAGGGAGAGGTAGCTACTCTATACATTGCTACAAAACTACTAGATATGAAAGACAAAGTGGCCCCTGAATCAAATAGTATAGTGGCGGGTATAGATGCTACTAGGATAGTACATATAATCATTGTACCCTTGGCTTCCTCCACAACTGGTCCCATAAGATAAGCCTGGCCAACTCTCTGTCCTTCGGCCTGCGGTCTAGCCCTCCCATACTGGATCTCCTGTGGTTGTAAAGGTGGTTCCTCTCTGTTGTTCTCCTGGTGCTGCAATCGTTTGAGCAGGCGATCTCGATCCTGGTGGTGCTGGTAATACTAGTAGTACTGGCCTCAGGACTGGATGATGTGGTATGTCACTCGATACTCCATGGCACAGTGTTGATCAAATCCACACCGCAAGCATTATCCTAATCTCTTTCGGCAGTCTCTCGAAAGATGTCCCTTCTTACCACAATGATGACAAGTCGAGAGCTCCTTCACTGGATAGTGTATAGCTATATGCTGATAAAATCCTCCTAGGCATTTGATGGGTCCTTTTGACTGTCCCTTCGTCAGAATAATCGTAGTAGTAGGGCACTTCAGAACTACTGGGTCCTTGTTGATAGCCTCCTGGAGACAGGCTTCTGCTAAAACCTCAGCGTATGCAATGCTATACTGTGCAGTAGTATATCGTTGAAGCTCCTTCGTCAACCCATAGTGAAATCTTCTCGCCTTCTCCAAGTCATTCGGTATCAGAGAAGTACTGAAATGACTAAGGCAACTGAACTCTACGTCATACTCATATACGGTCGTATTCTTCTATTTGAGATGGAGGAACTGATCGTAGAGAGCGTCTTGTACTGTAGCGTAGAAGTACTTTGCATTAAAATACACAAAGAACTGCTCCTAAGTCTGACCTTTGTCGATGTCTTGATCGACTCCTACCAATAATGTGCATTTTCTTCGAGCTGGGTCCGAACGGTTGTCATCCATAAATCCTTGGGGAGCTGTAAAACATCGAGAAGCATCTGGGTGCTGATAATCCATGAGGTGACCTTTTCTGGTGTCTTCTTGCTCTCCAATGTCTTCAAGTTCATCTGTCGACAGCTACGGATAGTGCCTAATGTCGGAGCGGGTGATGATACAGGGGCTGGTGCTGCCAACCTCTTAATAACCATCATCAAGCTCTGTCTCATGGCCTCAGTTTGCTGTATCTACTGCTGCATCATAGTCTAGAAGAATTGGAATATCAGGACCTAGCCATCAGACTAGGGCATCTGTCCAAAAGGCTGCTGCGGGTACGCTCCATATGGCATCTGATTCAGAGATGGTGGTATGGGTACAACTGATCTTCCTGCTGAGTCTAGGACTGCGAGGTCTGGCCTTCGTGATGTATCAGTGTTGGGGGTACGAACCCTGCTGGAGTCATCGGGTTGGCTGGAACCTCTCCGGGAGTCAGATTCCCTGGTGTCACTGGAGTCCTACCATCGCTAGGAATGGTGTCGTTGGTCGGGTCTGCTCCGAAAGTTATATGTCCACTACGCAACTGAATCTTGCTGCAAAGAAAAAATCATATGAGAAGAGTATGGAATCAAGCTGGATGCATAAAGGAGATAATACGAATTTGGAATTTCAAAGGCGATAAAATAGCAAGTTGATGAGATTTCCTAAGACTCTTTAATCATTATTTGCAGGCTCATCTTGGTAATTTAGGTAACCAAAATGACAAACTAACCTGCATGGGCTACCATAAAAATATGTCACGTCCTATTTCCAAAATAGATTGGAACCCAAGACATGAGTATTCCAGCTGTACGACTAGAATAAGTATTCCTAATTTAATGGAATTTTCCTAATCGTACTATGTTGAATCCTATATCTACAATACAATGTCACAAATAAACTAATATATCCATAATAGCAATACTATAATTTCATCAACAGAATAACAACCATAAATATAGAAGAATATAATAAATGTCTGACTGAAATAAAATATAAGTCTGGAATAATCAAATACAAAATCTGTCTATAATAATCAAGTCCGGTGGAAATATATCCACTGAAATAAAGTACAATGCTGGAATAGTAAAATACTGAAATAAAAAAAATAGTCAGGACATAGCTAGCTATATAAAATGTCTATGACTCTAATCACTGTCAACTTCTGAATCAGAAAAATCCTCTGGCACGACCTCTATGTCATCTACAAGATATCTGGACTCGATGCCTGGTCCGTAGACTGTAGAATAAAGATACTCGTCTAGATTTGGGAAATAACCAGTTCCTCAGGAGACATAACAAGATACAAATAGCAAGCTACAATATGAACTAAAATAAATACATGAAATAAACTGGGTAAACTATCCATCTACGTGAATGTATGTTGAAGATGACTTTAGGCCATATGGGTAGGTAAGGGAGTAGCATTAGCGTCAACTAATACTGGAACATATACTAGCATACTTCTCGATCGTACTGGATACTAGCATGTGGCCGCTGCCGGATATATCCACTAGTATAGCATGGAACATAGCACACTGAGGTTGATATACAAGTGTCTGTCCTATACGCCTACTAAGAGTCTTCTCCTTCTGTGTCCTGTTCGAATCACATCTATGACTCTGGCATTCCATATCACAATACAAGTCTCTATCTAGACTCACTCTAACCAATGTATGAACCGTCACACGACCCGCCCGTATTGGTAGCTAACCAAATACGTAGGCTCGTGCCAACACAATGTAAACTCACCCAAAGTGTCGTGTCATGAGATGTGTCCAGTCATATAAGTCATAGGAGATAACTTTATTGCTATTTGGGAGAGTCTACAAACCTCTAAGTCACATACGCACTATCATATCGATGAAACCATCGATAGCACCCAAGTCACACTTGGATGAACACCACTAACATCTATTCCTATGCACACAACAAACCATGTATTTAAATAGAACAAAAGAGGTAGCAAGGTATCTTGTCTGGATTTGCAACAAATGAATAAGGTATCGATTCGGCGTCAACCTCCGTAGTCACGGTCTCATAAACTCCTATAAATTTATACAACTAATATTAATAATCATCTAAAATTATTACTATCGTTTACATATCTATCTATACATACTAAGTAGGGTTATCTACTATATATTGATTATAATAACATAACTAGTCATAATATTCCTATTAGGGCTAATAAATACCACAAAAAATATGAACAAACGTTAAATATTAAATCATTAATATTCTGGAGATAAATATTATATTGTTAATATTGTATACAAACTATTTAGAAGTCATTTGAAATTTATTTCATGATCAAACTAACATCTACCTTGATAAATCAACGTTATTATAACTTGTTTAACCATGAATAAAATAACTTTAATATTTTAAAATAAATGGTAAAAAATTATCTAAATTAACAAATATTTATGATAATGAGTCGAAGATCAATGATATGGAGCATTGGTTGCACAAAAATATATTTTTGGGCTCATAAGATGACAATTTCGATAGTTCGTTTATGGCAGAATTTTATCCTTCAAAGGCGGAATGATTTAAGCATTAAAACAACAAAATTATGAAAACTCATTAAATGAGAATTATAGGAAATCGAAATACGATCATTTTTATGTATGATATCGATGGTAAAAGTGAAGTTATGCAGTTCAAAACTGCCACACAATGAACAGTGCCAATTCTGGACATACTTTGGTAAAACATGTGCCCCGACCAATCTAGAAAGAATTTTGATATAAAATTTTATATAAAGGTATTAGACACATAGAAGAACCCAACATTTTTTGTCCCATGAGGTTTTGAATTCTAGATGTAGTGAAAAAGTAGTTACAAAAAGGGTTACTTGTTGTAACCTTCGGACATCAAGATAGAGGGGTCTTGTGCGGCCTGTAATAGCTTGTATAGGCGGTTTCAGACCTTGTGGCTCCTTGGAATAATGGAGGGGTGCCTTGGCAGCGTCAAGTCTGAGGTGGTCGATCTTGTAGTGGTCGACAAGTCGGCACACAGCAGCAAGAAGAAGAAGAAACAGTAGCAGCAGTCGGCAATGGAAGGGGGCTCGGGTTTTAGGGTTTAGGTGATGGGTTTTCAGTAGAGTTAGGATATATATATATATATATATATATATATATATTTTTAGGATATATATATATATATATATATATATATATATATATATATATATATATATATGGATCGATAGGG
Organism: Iris pallida; assembly: GCA_029216955.1. Lineage (NCBI taxonomy): Eukaryota > Viridiplantae > Streptophyta > Magnoliopsida > Asparagales > Iridaceae > Iris > Iris pallida. Next base: position 2,422,375 of record JANAVB010033814.1, read on the forward strand.
GGGCGGGTATGGGCTGAGGTAGGATAGTTTTGGGTAGATTTTGTTAGGGTTTGGGGTCCTAATGCAAGATAGATTGATACATGAATCTATAGGTTTCCAAATATAGGAACTATGATTTATTGAGTTTCCTTGTTGGAGTTTGACTCAATGAATATTCAATAATTCTTAAATAAATGTTTAGGAGGGCTCTTCTCTATGTGGGATGACGTAGCAAGTCCCCTACAACTTGTTAGCCAAGTTTAGGCTTGATAAAATTTACCCGAATCAAAAATAGGCTCTAAATGTCATATTATGGGTCTTATGTGTCATTTGAATTTAAATATCACATGGGGTCTCGATTGAGTAGGACACCCTAGGCAGTGTGTAGTAGGCTCAAAAATAGTCGAAATCATATATTGGGTCGTTCAGGTTGGATCGATGTCGAGTCCAGAATTTAAGTTGGATGTTATAACCAATCTCACGGTAGATAACTTCTTGGACTAAATTGACCCTAAAGTTGTGCAAAGAAAATGGTATACAATAAGATATATTTGAGTAGGACATGATATACCAAGTCGAAGATAAACTTGTCTCGGTCAAAACTCATGAAGGAAGTTTTTATAGTTTGGCATTTCTTGTGCTCCAAAAATCAAAGCTACGATAGAGTATATTTTATGATCATGAATTAAAGTAGAAAAATATATAATAAAAAATATATAACTCAAATAAACTATATAAAAATATATATATAATATATAAAAAAAATTAGGGGTCTTACAACATATGACTGATGTATATCCCAAATCGTCTACATGTAGAAAGTTAGTATTATAAAACACACAGTACACATGACTTGATCATTATTTCTATATTGTTTGTTATTTGTCTTCTATTGAGTCTATTTCATATTGTTATCATGTCATAGTACTACACTTCTTAGCATATCATATCATGTCTATAGTTTACCTTCCTTATTATTATTTTTTTATGCTTGTATATTATACTGTATAATATAGTGTTATGATGATCTTACTCCAATCCTAACTGGATAACTTATTTTTCAGCTTTAGACAATGTGATCTATCTAGAGGTCGACGTTGAGTATATTGGCGACACTGACGTCACTAACGTACCAGATTCATGTACTGATGTGAATTCGCATATTTTCTTCCTTATGAATTCACATTAGTTAGTGGACATTAGTTATGCATTCTAGTTTGTTTATCTCATTTTATTCTACCGGGTTTGTTCCCGATACCATTTGAGTTATAGTGGATTATTTGACGACTTTCTCTAGTTATTATTTGAGATTGTTAGTTATATTTTTCTTGTGAGTATTGGTGACAGCTTTGGATGATATGTGCGTACAATTCTTATTGTGGACCATTGTTTATCGTAGATAGCGTACTACCATCGATGCTGCAGCGTAGGTTGTACTTGGCCACACACTCGTATCCCAAAAAGTGGGAGCGGGTTGTGACACAAATTCAGTAGATATAAAGCTATGCATAACATCTGAATCGAACAGTACTCTAGCAGGCATATTTTTATGAAGTAATATACATGTTACACCAGTGTTAGATGAGAACGCTTTATTCCGAGGGCGTAGACTCAGCCTTGTTCCCTTTGACGATTTTATGGGTTTACTGGCATGGCGTTTGCGCCATTGGCGGGAGGCATCCTATTCTGATTCTAGAAGTTCCTTGGAGGATGTTGGCTCATAACGTTCCTCGGTGGGTTTTGGTTCGCCATCCCCATATGTCAGTCTACCACCTTGTGGCCTAACTGGCCACACTTAAATCATTCTCCTTGACAATCGCCTGCCAGATGTCCACTATCTTGTCGTATCGGTTGTACTGCACTCCAGAATAAGGTCTTCGGTTCTCGAACGTGTTCTGGTACTTCGGTACTCCAAATCCTCTCATGTCGTGAGGATGCTTGTTGAAGTTGTTACGGATGGCTCATACCACCCTCCCTGGTGAGGGGCCGAAGATTCGCTTGCTATCGAGTGCAGCGTCGTAGGATTCTCTATAGGTCTGACATTTTTTAATTCATGACATCCCTATGAAGATCATCATTCAGGCCTTGTTAAAAATTCTCGCACCACGCTTCCTTGTTCGGGAGGAAGGCCCCTAAAAACTTTGCAAGAATTTTACGAAGTTCGCATCATAATCGTCCACTGACATGTTCTTTTGCTTTAAGGACATAAAGTGGTCCTCTTTCTATCGACGAACGATACAAGGAATATATGTTACAAGAAGGCTTTCCCGAACGTCTCCTACTAGATTTTGGTTTCGGGGTCGGCTTCATGGATCTCATATTTCTTTGCCTCCCACCAGTCGTAGGCCGTCAATTGTAGTTGCAAGGCCGCACAAGCCACTCTCTTGGACCCTTTGGTGTTGAGGAGACTGAACAAGCCTTCGATCTTCACTAGCCACCCCATGATCTCGTTGGGCTTTGTTCAGCCGTTGAATTCAGGCGGTTTCATCTTCTTAAACTTAGTTGCCTTAAATAGATAAAAGGAAGACAGAGTCTTCATCGTTACTGGTTGCACTTCTTCCTCTTCTTCTTTGGATGTCGTAGTCGCTGAATTCTGCTGGGTTGCCATGGAACTCATGGCCTACGTCAGTGCATCCATCTGTTTCTGTTGGGCATTGAACTGAGTCTGGATCTGCTCCTGCAGCTATTGTTGCTGCATCTTCCTCTGGCGTTGTTCGACCTTCATGAGGCACATCAATCACTCCATAGTAGATTCGCTAGGCATCACTTCTTCGGTGCTATCAGTGCTACTTAGCATAGCATTGATAGCGGGGACACCCGATCTTCTAGTCATCCTGTAAAATTGAGCAAACCATTAGTATTCGAAAATATCTATGGGCTTATCTGTATGGAACGATCATTTCATGCAGTATACGCCAAAAATCATAAAATTTGAGAAATCATAATAACATCCAAAAGAAAATATTTTTGAAAGGTCTAAGATGTGAACTGTGCTCTGATACCAACTTGTCACGTCCCGATTCACTGAATCGTTCGTCCTCGCATTGATTCTAGACGAGTCGATCGTCCTTGCTAGGGCGTGAGGTAGTACAAGTCTAAATTGGACTTGTATAAGGAATGAACATGCATTTGATAATTTTTTGAGACAACATGTTGAAATTAGACTGTACAGAGAGTTGAAGACGCGGTATAGGAAGAAAATAAGTTTTTTATTGATAAAATTATAAACAATGTGCAAGGTCATTTTATATTACATATGTTGTTGCGGTTACATTCTTTGAAACACAACAAAAAACATTCGACAAGATACCCTGAAATAGTCCTTGTCGTTCCATACATTCATGCCCCTTTATACCTTGAAACTAAAAGCCTTCGAGATGAATTGGCTTCAAAATACTTCAAAATAGGAGAGCTTCAAGCAACATCCTTTTCTTCAGTCTTCAGTCTAGTCTCGTGCTCTCGCAGTGTGCTCGTCACCTGAGGAGTTAGGAATTAGAACACTTGGGAACGTACTAGTAAGTGGGACGAACCCACTCGCCAAAACTACATTGCGTATTAAGAATTTGCATGCATCGAAGTTGTCTTTCTATTTAGAACTAGATGATTTATAGTTCATATCGACCACATAACTTAAAGCAGTAAACAACAAAGTAATTCTTAACATTTCTCACTATGGTCATGCCCGTTCCTGCATAAAATAGATATAATACTTACCACCTGCATAAGACAATAGGTGAGCATACAATCTATCTTACATACAGTTATTGGTGATATCGCTAATATGAAGGACGATTACGGAGCATTGCAACGCGCCCTATCAGCCCGGGTTGCAAGTTCGACTGAAAGTCTCGCAATGCCTCATACCGAAGCATGATTTCATAATTTTCTCCTAGGTCGATTCAGTTCCAATGCCCAGAATATCTTTTTAAGGAAAGCTAACCATGTGCACAAGTTGTCCATGTCCATATGAATGTATAAACAGTTTTATCTAGTTGATATATACATGACATAAACATAATTAACCAGTATAACCCATAACTCACGCAATAGTTCATCATTTGCCTCAAAAGCCGTATGTTCGAATTTGGCTACCCGCAAGCACCAAATTCTTTGAGGCATCATGCCACGAATCAATGTTTTAATGTCCTTTCCTTTCAACGATTTTCTAGATTTTGAACCAAACTGCTCGCCTCGATGTGAAGCATGAAGTTAATGTCTCTAAGTCTAGTTATACTAGTTACATTACAGTTATTCCATGTTCTTTATCTTAGTGGCATATCATATATTCAGCCAGCATCATCGATTTGAACGTTTGACCATTAAGAATTTGTTGACAGGAAGGAGTAGAGAAAAGGGACCGAATCACCCACCAAAAAAAAATATACCAAGAGTAGAAGATCACTTTGCAACGATCAAACATAAATTACACAAACTCCTACAATGCCACAAACATTATATTAGAATCAATACCCCTTAGAAATTCCCAAAGGCGCATTCAAAAATTGATGTGAAAGAACACTCATCAAAACAAAGCAGCAAAACATCAAAACCAAGAAAAGCAATAGCAGAACGGTCCCGTCGAAGGGACTCTTATATAGAGCTCACTCGCCAAGACACGGTCCACTGCATCTAGGACTTATTTCAAAAGAAGTTGATCTATTTGTTGGAACGATTCTCATATCATTCATCCAAATCGATTTTATTGATGCTAAAATATTTTCTTACACCAAACTCATTGCTGAGTCAGACTAGCCATCTATGTTCCCGTCTATGTCTGACTTGCCATGAGCCTAATACATAGTGCTTCGCTCAAACGGGAGTGGGGCACTATAGAACACGTTTAAAACTTCGAAAGCTTAACATTTACGTACTTATTCGAATCTTTCAAAAGTGCACCAGTATTATACGTTTCTTAAAGATACAAAAAAATTCGCGTATAATACGAGTTTTATTTGGGTGATTGCTAACAAGGGTCAAAATGGATTTTAGATTGCGTTATCATTGTTTTATATGTCTAGAATTAAAAATTGGGAAAAAAAATAGGAGGGTTTCATATCTATTGTTATGGAAAAGTAAAATCTAAGGTCCCCTTGGAAATAGTTTTTTTTCCTAGAAATGTTGTTTGGTTGTTTTGTTTGGACAATAATACCCTCCATTTACTTCTAATTTCATCTTATATCCCTGACATGTGAATTTAGGTAATAGAAGCATCATGAAATTAATGAAAGTGTATTGATAAAAAAAATAGATTCTTTTTGTCATAGTTTTCATCATAATCTAACCAAACATTGGTATGAGAATGTCGAATTCATTTTCCATGTAAAAAAGAATAAAAAATAAATTCCTAGGAATACAAAGCCCTCATCCAAATGCCCCTTATGGATCGAAGCTTAGAGCATCAACAATTAGCTTTGTCTCAATTTTTATATTCTAGATTTAAAATATATGAGCTTATTTGGTAGGATAGTAAGGTTCAATTGGAGTTCTATGATAGTCTTGTTCCAACCACATAAGCTATAGTCCGGTTAGAAAATTTCTACATCCAGAATGTAGGAACTCATTCTGTAGAATAGTAAGGCTCAATTTGGAACACCAATTTCTATATTCCAGTTTCCATATTTATTTTTGACCTTTTTCACCAAAGGTTATTTTATGTTTTTGGATCATTTTTTACTATTATTAGACCAATCCCATTTTAGATTTATTTTTTGTTGTAAATTGGGCCTCAAGATACATTCTTCAGCTCCACCTATTGCGGATGCTCTTATAGCTTATATTGGAACCCTATATCCAAGTTTGATCACACAATTATTATGAACTGACTTGATCTCTTTGTACTTCTTGCATTTGGATGTGCAGAGGAGGTGTAGGTTGGAATTAGGTAATTTACATTTTTTTTTGCTTGGTTGTTTGTTAAAGTGAACTTGGAAGTGTAATTTTTATAATTGCTTGTTTTGATATTATTATGAAGTTGTAGTAGAAAAGTGATATGGTTTCCCACTATGAAAATGGGTGAGATTACATCCTACTCTACACATTTATTTATTTCCTTTTCTATTTCTTCTTAATTTATAATTATCACAAAATAGAGAAGAAAAATAAACTATTAAAAATATTAAATATATAAATTTCTTATTTAAAATTAATAAAGTAATAGAAAAAGATAAAGGGATCATACTTTTCAAGTATTTGAATGAAACATAAAATATTATAAATTGATTATCCATAATATTAGTAATAATGATTATACATATTATTATAGTCTATGTTTAGGAGTTTGGGAATCACAGTAGAAATAATAGTACATTAGGCTATAGAAAAGAAATTTTCTAATGATGCTTTTCCACAACCAAAGAACTACAAATAAATAATCCAAAGATAATTATTCAGACCAGTTACAAATCATATAATGCGTCTCTCTTCATCTCATTGATCATTACAATCCTCTACATTATAAATATTATCCAGGATCCAGTTCTAAAAATGATTATTTTGCTATGTTACTCACAAGGTTGTAAGACTATACCATGTTATTGGGTTCTTAAGCCTCCCCATATAGTATCATAATTTATATTAAAATATTTGAGATTCAAAACTATGCAACACATGTTCCTGATAGATATATAGCATTATGAGCATCAATGGAGTTGTTGAAAATTCCAAAATATATCGATAACTCAGATGAAATCAACAACCTTAATGGTTTCAGCTTCTCTTTCCGTGACTCGTTAATCATCAAACTATAACACGACAACACATGTTCTTGACAAATATACAACAAATGCATCAACTCAGACGAAACCAAAAGCATTGTTTCTTAATATGTATAAAAAAACAAATATTCAACATAAAGTAGAACAAATATTCCCATATCCAAAAGTTATGGACTCAATAAAAGCTATTAACAATCCAAATAAATCGAACATGTAAGTGATCAAATGTAATGATACCTAATAAGGAGATTTTATGGTACTAATTGCATTATTATTATTAAAATCATGAATAAAGTTAGTTCCTAAAAATGTATTCATCATTTCAATTATCCGCATCTAGAATTCTGAATCCTTAAAGTCACCATTCATTACAAGAAGTTGAGCATGTGTAACACCTAATTGCTGTTGGGATTGGGTGTAGTGTCCGTTCCTGTCGGGCGATGCACTATGTGATGGACTTATGATTAGTCTCTCTCATTCGGAAGCTTAGTATATGAAAACCGTTTTCGACATAAAATCGATTCGAACAAATAATATGCAAACCTTTCCAACTAATGGATCGGTTTCTATTTGAATAAGTCCTAGATGCAGCGAACTGTGTGCCACGACCCATGCCCACATGATCGGGTATGAGTATGTGGATACGTCCAGCCTAAGCCACAGAATCGATGGTAGTTATCTATCTAAGCCTCAATAATTGTCAAAGAATCACGATAATCAACTTAGCTCAATCACAGAACTACTAAACAGAAAACAACCAAGCACACCCTCACACGATCACAATCCACTATATTTTTTTTGTACATAATACATGTCTATCTCATCCCGGAGTCAAATCTAGTAAATCCTCAAAATAATATACAATATGAATTATACATCAATGATCTAAGATAACTTTAACTCTAAATCCTCTAAAACAATCATCTATGCTAGTCTGTTATCACCTGGTAGACAACGATCCAATACGGAAAGTAGCAAAATATATCCCGTATAAATGTCGAACCATACAAAATAAAACAATAAAGAATATAGAAAAACTGAACCAAATAATATAGTGAAATACTATAATAGAATGCAACCTGCAACACGAAAAACTATGAGAATCATAAAGAAGCATAATAAACACGACTAGTCATGAAATTAGACAATGAATCAAGGATGCACAACTAGCAATCTATATGATTTGAAATACTATTTCGATATATGACCGGCTATGGTTTAGATTCGGACTGGTTAGGCTTGGACACAAGTGCAGTGTATGTCAGGCTATGCTTCGAAATATACTGAATTGACCACATATCTACTCACTATTTTTCCTTTCTCTATGATTTAAAAAACATATTAAGATAGATTCAGAACTTGTTGTCTTTTAAGGCTTCATGATTCAGAAATATATATCAAACAAGATTCAGAGATGTCTTTAATACAAAATCATGAGTCAAATGAATAATACGAAATCATTTGTCACAATCGTGTCGCAATATGATTCATGACAATTTAAGGAATAAAAAATTGCATTTACTAACTATTGAAAAAGATAAATACAAAGTATTTGCCTCGGTCCAATTTTCTTGTAGAAGCTACTCCTAGTCCAAAACATATTAAGATTTTTTTATTAGGTTCCTTCTCATATCACGAACTTCCTACTAGAATCATCTAGGCCCTAAACTCCTTTTTCACTATTCCTTTTTGCTGAACCGAAAATTTATGATCAAGGCCCAAGGCATAAATCCTACACAAATACTGAAACATCCATCCAGGTATCTAATGCTTCAACTTATAGTTCAATCCATATTTAATTCTTTGAAATTAATTATTTAGGCCCAAATATTAAAACTATAAGTCAGCCCACTCCTATGGCTAATACTAGTTTCAAGTCTAACCATTGGACTTAGTCTCAGGCTCAATCCAATCCACCAGAACCCACAATCTAGCCCATTAAACTGAAACCCAACTTATTATTCTTCTTTTTTCTTTTCCTTTTCTTTTTCTTTTTCTTTTTTTTTTTCTTTTTTTTTCTTCCTTCCTAGAGCCTATTAGCCTAAGGACCCGAACCCGACCCAACCACTCTCACCAATACCTATCAGCTATTCCTCTCTTTCTCTCTCACTCGAAAACAAAGAAAAACCAGAAGTAAAGAAGGAGAATAAGAGACTAAGGAAGAAGAATAAAGAAGGACAAATGGGAAGAATAAAGACGAAGACAAAGAAGAAGAAGAAGAAGAAGAAGAAGAAGAAGAAGAAGAAGAAGAAGTGGATGAGAAGCCCACCTCACGACGAGACGTGGTTGAGGGGGATCTGATCGGCTATCATGGGCTAGGAAGAAAATCTACAACGATCATAGGTTGCGGAAGACGACGATACTTCGAGAAAGCGGTGGCTCGAGCAGTATATCAGAATATGGTCATGGTCGATGGTGGCGGTGGTGCTTGTCCAAAGATGACACTAGGGTTCTGAAGAGGATGACGGAGGCGGTGGACTCGGACGCAGTCAAGAACGGTCGTGGTGGATGGCGGTTGGAGGTGACCCAGAACTTGAGAAGATGGCTCGGTGCTTTGGACGTCCGACCATGAAGGTGAGGGGTTCGACGAGGTCAACACCTGTGGCCGCAACGTTAGAGAAGAAGGAGGCATCCACTGATCAGATAGTGGCAGACAACGAGACGGTGGTTGCCTAGACTGAGGGGGCTCTAGAAGTCAACCAGCGGTAAAGATCTAGAGGACAAGACGGTCGGCCAGCCAAAGAGCTGACGGTATGGTGCTACTTGTCGGGATCGATAACACGTCACTGAGAGGAGAAAATGGCTAGGTCTCAAGAAGATGATCTGGCTCGATGCTGCCGGATGATGAACGATTGCCACTCTAGAAAATTGGCACTTGGATCAGAAATGGTGGCGAGGAGCACAATCGGAGGACAGAGCAGCAGCGGTGGCTCTGGATCGGTCAGTCACGGTGGCTGTCGGCAGCAGCAGCAACCATGGCGATGATGACAAAAATTAGGGTTAGGTTAAGGTTTTGGGGATGGGAACGTGTCTGTGTCGGGACACAGGATATGACATAAAATTATACTGTAGGGAAGTCTGAATCGTATCGGGTCCGACACAAAGAGGATTGGAAATGTATGGACACAATAAATTTGGTGGACACGATACTCTAGGGTCAGACCCGAAGTGGATACGATGAATTGTGGATACGAACACAAGCAGAATGGGTTGGGTTTTAGAAATGATTCCGTGTCCAATATGAAAATGACTTGTAATTGTAATAAGTAGGAATCTAATAAAATAAAGAATGGACACCCGGAAAGCTGATACGGCTTGACATCGGAATTGATTGAACATAGACACAATATGGATACGTAGAGAATTTAGGTAAGTTGGAATAATATTTATAGGGTGATTGGGACAAATCTAGAAAAATAATATTCCAGAGAATATTCCCTAAGAATATGTTAGATTCCATGGAATATTCATTGGGGGTTAACTAAAACTAATCCTAATTAATTAGGGATAATCTAGAAGGTTCCCACTAATCACCTATCTAATTCATTCATGGCATATTACTACAAACAAAAATGGCACTCCACTTCTAGAAATTTATCGATTTTCCATTACACTTAAATAGTCATAAACCTCCAAATAATTACTAATTGTGCCACTCCACCTTAAATAATCATAACTATGTCATTCCCTTCTCATGATCACCTGAGTAATTCCTGGAAAAACAAATTTAGAAAATTAGGAATTCGAGAAACATGCAAATTTTGAAACCAGGGGGTAACATATCTACCCATCTTCAAAAAAAATTTGTCCACAAAAGTTGAAACATCACGACTAGGCACGACCAAAATACATAAATGGCACGAATAGAAATAATCAAATACAGAAATTTTAAAATGACTTGATAATGACCATAATCGATTAGGCACAATCGTGAATAGAATCGAATTTAAGGAATGCCATGATTTGGCACGATCTGAAGTACGGTCGAAATGGTATAGTCGCGGCTAAAATCTAATCAAGGATAGAATCGTAACAAAATCAAAACACCGATCAACTATTAGGGATGACTAAGAATAATCAAAATCATGATTATATATATACGATCAAAAGTATCATTTAGTTATGATCAAAGTCATTCAGGCATGATCAAGAATAAAATCTAACTCATTTAGGCACGAATACGATCAAAATTATTTAGGCACGATATAGTCAAGATAAATCGTACATGCCATCGAATACATAACCAAAGACATCTAAGCATGGTCAAAGTCAAAATCATTAAGCACAATCATGGACAGAATCTAAATAGAATAACTTAAGTATGTAAAGTCATCTTGGCATGATAGGCATGATCAATAGAATCTATATAGATATGATCTAGTAGAATAGATTCAAAATTGAAGATTTTAAAAATAAGAAATGCATAAAGATATAATCAATCGAAATTTTGATCAAAATCAGGCAATAAAGGAATAGTGATGAAAATCACAAAACGAGAAGAATAACCTAATATGTGGTTGAGCATTCCTATTTTGTAGGCTCCCAATGGCACTCTAGTCCTAAGCACCATTAGATGGACCTGCATGGGCCACCACAAAAATGTGTCAGGATCCATGGTCATGTGATCCGGTACGAGTGCGTGTATACGCCCAGCCAACTCCCCAGAATCAGCGGTAGTTAGAAGTCTAAGCCTCAATAATGGTCAAAGAATCACGATAATCAATTTAGCTAAATCATAACACTGCAAAACAAAAAATAACCTAGCACACACTCACACGATCATAGTCTACTATATCTCTTTTGTACATAATACATGTCCATCATAACCCATAGATAAATCTGGTAAATCCTTAAAATAATATACAAAATGACTAATATATAATGATGTAAGCGAATTTTAACTCTAAATCCTCTAAAGCAATCTTTCATGCTTGTTTGTTATCATATGGTAGACAACGATCAAATCAGAAAAGAAGCAAAGTACTTTTCCATATAAATGTCGTACCATAAAAAATAAAGAAATATAAAATATAGAAAAATTGAACCAAATAAGGCAATGAAATACTGTATTAGAATGCAACCTGCAACACGAGAAACTATACAAATCATAAAGAAGCATGATAAACACGACTAGTCACAAAATCAGACAATAAATCAAGGATGCACAACTAGCAATCTATGTGATTTAAAATACTGTTTAGATATGTGTTCAGCTAAGGTTTAGATTCGGACTAGTCAGGCTTGGATATAAGTCAAGTGTATGTCAAGCTATGCTTCGAAATATACTGGGTTGACCAAATATCTACTCGCTATTTTTCCTTTCCCCATGATTTACAAAGTCATATCAAGCTAGATTCAGAACTTGACATCTTTTAAGGCTTCATGATTTAGAAATTTATAACAAACAAGATTCAAAGATGTCTTTGATTCAAAATCATGAGTCAAATCAATAATACGGAATCACGTGTCACAAGTCGTGTCGTAATATGATTCATGATAATTTAAGTAATAATTTTTTTGCATTTATTAAGTATTGAGAGAGATAAATATGGAGTACTTGCCTCGGTCTAATTTGCTTATAGAAGTTGCTCCTACTCCAAAACCTATTAAAGATATACAAGATTCTTTTATTGGGTTCATTCTCATATCACAAACATTCCTACTAGAATCATCTAGGCCCCCAAATCCTTTTTTACTATTCCTTTTTGCTGAACCAAAAATTTATTATTAAGGCCCAAGATCTAAATCCTAGACAAATATTGAAACATCCATCCAGGTATCTAATCTTCAACTTATAGTTCAACCTATATTTAATTCCCCGAACGTAATTATTTAGGCCCAGATATCAAAACTATAAGTCAACCTACTCCTATAGCTAATACTAGTTTCAAGTCCAACCATTGGACTCACTTAGGCACAATCCAATCCATCAGAATCCACAATCAGGCCCATAAATCCAAAACATAACTCATTCTTCTTTTTATTTTTTTATTTTTCTTCCTTCCTAGAGCCCATTGGCCCAAGGACCCAAACCCAGCGCACCCACTTTCACTAACCACTTCAGACATTCCTCTCTCTCTCTCACCCAAAAACAAAGAAGAAGCAGAAGTAAAGAAGGAGAAGAAGAGATTGAGGAAAAAGAATAAAGAAGGAGGAATGAGAAGAATGAAGATGAGGAAGAAGAAGGAGGAGAAGAAGTAGACTGGAAGCTCACCTGACGGCAAGATATGGCAGCACTGGTGACGACAAGATATGGCGGAGGCATATCTGTTCAGCAGTCACGGGTTGGAAAGAAAATCTATGACGGTCGTATGCTGTGGAAGATGGCGATGCTTCAAGAAAGTAGTAGCTCGAGAAGAATCTCACGACGAGGTCATGGTCGATAGTGGTGGTGGTGCTCGCCTAAACATGACATTAGGGTTCCAACGAGGATAAAGGAGGTGGTGGACTCGAACGTGGTCAAGAATGGTCATGGTAGATGGCAGTTGGAGGCGACCCAGAACTTGGGGAGGTGTCTCCGTGCTCTAGTCCTCTGGCCATAGAGGTGAGGGTTTTGCCATGGTCAACGGCTGTAGCCGTAATGTCGGAGAAGATGGAGACGTCCCAGATCTGGTGGTGGTGGACAACGAGGTGGTGGTTGCCTCGATTACGGGGTCTCTAAAAGTAAACTAGCGGCGGAGATCCAGAGGTCGATGAAGAACAGATGGCAACTCTAGAGGGGGTGAATAGAGTTTATAGAGATAATATCCAATTAAAAATTTAACTCTATCACAAACAAAACTAATCAGAGTAAATACGGAATTTAAAGTGAGAAGAAAGAGAGCATACGCAAACACAGCCGATTTTAACCTGGTTTCCCTCGTGGAGGACTAGTCCAGGCCTGAAAACTCTAGCTCAGGATTAAATCCACTATTTGTGAAATAGTCGTTTACAACCCGTGCCTTTTCTTCAGAAGAGCACGTCAACTTCTTACAAAGGATCGCAGTGGCGATTGCTTGGAATTTTTCAAGCGACTTCTTCAACTCTTGCACAAGACTCCTAACTGAGAGATGCTGAGCACTCGAGACTTAAGATACTTGTGGCTAGTAGATGGGAAGGGTATGGCTTAGTTGAGCTTCAAGAGAGAAGAGAAGAGAAGATTTGATGATTTGAAATGAGAGAATTCTTGGCCTTTTTATAGGGTTCTTGTAGGCAGAATTCGGCCAGAATTCGGGTAGAAATTTCAAATATTTGGCCGTTGGACAACTTGCAACCAGCTAACCCTAAAATTTAGGTTGCTGATTTTAAGGGGACAGAGTTCGGCCCGAACTCTGTGTGGAGGCAGAGTTCGGCCCGAACTCTATCTCCAGAGCACAGAATGGTTCTAACGGACCTGTGGGCTTATTTCTGGATGGTGGAGTTTATGGATTTGGGTAGGCTTTTGGTCAAGTCTCAAGAGCTCAGCATGACACAGTTTACAACAGTCTAGACTCAATAAAAGTATAAAATATAGACTCATATATAACTGAATTGCAAAGACTGGGCTGTCGTCTGACTTAAGCTTGATGTGGACGTCGTGTGTCGTATTGAATTATTACAAGTATTATTTAGTCAATGTTATCGATATTTGGTTGACTGTGACTTTGTGTCAACAGTCGAGACGGTCGGCCAGCCGGAGAGCTCATAGCACAGCGCTGCTTGTCTGGATCGACTGTACGTCAATAAGAGGAGGCAATGGATGTAGCTCGATGCTGCCGAAAGAAGGACTGATGACGAATGATTGTCGGTCTGGGTAGCCGATACTTGGATCGGGAATGGTGGAAAAGAGCACGATTGGAGGGCAGAGAAGCAGCGACGGCTCTGGATCGGACAATCGCGATGGTTATCGGCAGTGGCAATAGTTGCATGTTCCTAAATACAATTTTGTTATTTTTGAATTATTTCCTAAATATTCTATTTTGGAAAAGTATCATTTTAATAAAACTTGGTTTTGAATAATAAATCTAATTTTAAAATAATTAATTTTGTTTTAATTAATTTTAATTCTTGTTTTGTTAAAGATTAATCCTGATTATTATTATTATTAATTAATTCTATTTTATTAAACTTTAATTATTATTTATTAGTTAATTTTGATTATTATTATTAATTAATCCTGTTTTAATTAATTTTATTCATTATTCTTAATTCTGTTACTGATTACTTGCTAATGTTACTTACCGATTACTTGCTAGTTTTATTTACTAAAGTTACTTGCTAATGGTTATTTACTGATAGGTTTCTATTATGCCTACAAAAGCCTTGGACTTTGGATTGTGGGCTTTGGCCTACCAATTTTCTGGATTAGTTATAATTATTATTAGATGTTAACTAATTACTGTAATTAGTTAGCAGTTAGTTAGTTTGTTAGCAGGTTAGTTATTTTATTTCATTAATGACCCTAGATCTATTACAAATTACATACCCTGCCACTAGGCTTGACTTGGGGGACACTCCAATATTTTACTATAAATATTAGGGGTATTTTCTAGTTATTTTAATATTATTTTTCTGACACTATACATCACTCACAATACTGACACACCATAGCACACTCTTCATTACTGCACACCCCTGCTCTGGCCGAGCACCACCGTGACCGCCATCGAGAACTCTGCCATGACATCGCCGGAGTTCGTTGCACCTTGCTGGAACACCATCTCCATCATGGAGCATGAGAAGGCCCAGCAGAGTCGGAAGGATCAGTGAAGGAACGACTGGGGTCCACAATAGCAGCATCCGGATCCAGGTAGCGCATGACCCTGGGATCGTAAATGCGATATCCCTCGCGACCGGGATCCCACTCCATGGGAATGGGCATAGAAGGATGACGTGACATGGAATACCAAATATCGTGCAGTGAGTTGCTGAGGGCACTCATCTGCAGGGTAGTACGGTAGTCCATCTGAGTCCAGCGATCGTCCTCTAAGGTAAACCGATCTTGGAGCATGGTCTGGATGGAGTCAAGAGTAGCAGAAGGAGGTGGCGCATCCTGTCCAAGTGGAGGGGCGTCGGGCTCCTCATCATCGGAATGCTCAGAAGTGGCAGGAGAGGCTACGACTGCCTGAAGTCGTCGTGCCTTAGATAAGAAGGCAGGAGCAGGCAAGAAAGGACAATCATCAAGAGGTACATGGAATGCACGAAAGACCATAGGAAGATATAAGGGATAAACCAAGGCTCGTGGTTTCTTCCTACAGTTAATCATCCAGTCCATCATGGTACGTGGAAGATTAAAAAGAACACAAAAGTGAAGATGATAAAGAGCAGATATTTCAAAATAGGTAATTTCATCGGTAGAACCCGCTTTGGGTAGAATGGTGTTGAAAACAATCCGATGAAGTTCATAGAAATAAGGATTAAGATATTTAGCCATAAGCTTGCAAGGACGTGTGTTCGGAGTGCACAAGTCGTCCTTGAAGCTTTCAAGGAAAGTTCCATCAGGAAAACGGAACGACCGAGCTTTAACAAGCTTTTCCCAAGAATTGGGCTCTTGAAGATCAAGATATTCGGCTAAATCAAAATCATCAAATGAGATATCAATACCCGCAACACGTGAATAGATGTGAGTATCATCATGAGTCAAGTTGCAGTAAAACATTTGTATGGCACTACGATATATGACCGAATTAGAAGTAACAAGTTCATCAAGACAGAGGTCATTAAAGAGTGCATCATATTGAGAGAAAAGTATGAAGTTTATGGGGTGTCCCGCAAACACCGGACGTGTCCGAAAATCACTAATCCATTCATTGGATGCGTCTAGTGATATAAAAAGTCGGTCATTGTAGGTGTTTGGATCACGTCGATGTGAAGGGTTGAACAATGGATGAGGTGGTTGTCGTTGTTCAACGGGTTGCTCAATGGGAGGAGGAGGATTCGACGAGGACGCTCCCTCGGTCAGAATTCTCTTCCTACGATTGAACAAGCGAGGAGCCATAGCACAAAGTAGAGAAAATTGAAATAGAGAAGAAGAGTAAGTTATACCTCAAATAAATGATGAACAGTGAAAGAGAATTGGAAAATAGCCCTTCTCCTTGAATTTGGGAAAGAATGGAGCACTATAGAGAAGAAATTAGGGTTAGGGTTTTGAAAAAAAATAGAGGAGAAGAAGAAAAGGTGGTAAGAAGAGGGAGGAGGAAGAGAAACCGAATATAAGGAAAGGGTTTCTCTTGGTCGGAGTGAATCAGGACCATTGGATCAAGTTTTGATCAACGGCTGGAACCTGTCCCCGATTCTGGAACATGGAGGCCAAACTCGGCCCGAACTCTGTTAAGGGCAGAGTTCGGCCCGAATTCTGGGTCCTTGTCCCAGAACTGAAAACAGGCTAAAAGGATGAAAAATTGGTTAAGTATGGGAAATCAAGATAAGTTATAAAGATAAATGATTAAGAATTTCAATAAACCAGATAGAAGAAGTAGAAAGATAGCAATATGAAATTGAAAAATAGCATATCAGCAAGTGATAAATCAAAATGTACCGTATAATAAACAAGGAATTATATTATAATTTAATATTTTGAATTTTCTATGAGTTAGCTGCAGGGGCCGGATCCCAGCTAGCGGTAGTCCTGAGGACTAGTGCACCGTGTCGCTTAGGCTTTTATGCCTTGTTGTCAGAAGGGCCCTTTCGGCTTGTACTCATAGCAAGTTCATCATAAGAGAATCACAATATAATCGATATTTATGCAGGTGTATTTTAATTTATGACGGCTTCATCTAAAATTCCAAGTTCACGACAAAGGAAATTGAAGCGCTCTTCGGATAATGGCTTTGTGAAGAAATCAGCTAACTGATGATCAGTGTCAATAAATTCTAAGTTAATCGTGCCATTTTGCTGATGATCACGCAAAAAGTGGTGTCGAATTTCAATGTACTTTGTGCGTGAGTGACAAATAGGGTTCTTAGTCAAGTTTATAGCACTAGTATTGTCACAAAAGATAGGAATATGCATGAAAGATAAATTATAGTCTTCAAGGGTTTGCTTCATCCACAGAATTTGTGCAAAACAACGCCTAGCTGCTATGTATTCAGCTTCTGTTGTGGATAGTGCGACGAAATTCTGCTTTTTGCTAAACCAAGAGACTAAAGCCTTTCCTAATAAATGACACGTACCGCTCGTACTTTTACGGTCGACCTTACATCCCTTAAAATCAGCATCAGAGTAACCAATGAGGTCAAATGATGTTGACTTGGGATACCATAGGCCCACTGTAACCATACCTTTAAGGTATCTAAAGACACGCTTAACTGCGGTCATATGTGATTCCTTAGGATTTGCTTGATATCTAGCACACGGGCAAACGCTAAACATTATATCAGGACGACTAGCAGTAAGATAGAATAGACTACCTATCATACCTCGATACTTACGTTGATCTACGGGTTTGCCGCTGTCATCTGGTTCAAGCTTGGTTGAAGTAGCCATAGGAGTGCTGATTGGTTTGACGTTATCAAGGTCGAATTTCTTCAGCATGTCCTTTGTATACTTCGACTGACAGATGAAGGTTCCATTTGACATTTGTTTGACTTGCAGCCCAAGAAAGAAGTTGAGCTCTCCCATCATGCTCATCTCAAACTCGGTCTGCATACACTTGGCAAAATCTTGACAAAGGGTTTCATCAGTAGAACCAAAAATAATATCGTCTACATATATTTGAACTAAAAGAATAGTGTCCTTCAAA
The DNA here is from genome assembly GCA_029216955.1 of Iris pallida. Classification (NCBI taxonomy): domain Eukaryota; kingdom Viridiplantae; phylum Streptophyta; class Magnoliopsida; order Asparagales; family Iridaceae; genus Iris; species Iris pallida. Next base: position 2,440,765 of record JANAVB010033814.1, read on the forward strand.
GACTTTGTGAAAAGTGTAGTGTCAATTTTCCCTTTTGAAAAACCTTTCTCAAGTAAGAAGTTGTTAAGCCGTTCATACCAAGCTCTGGAGGCTTGTTTGAGGCCGTATAGCGCTTTCTTTAACTTGAACACGTGGTCGGGAAATTTATGATTTTCAAAGCCAGGGGGTTGTTTTACATAAACTTTCTCCTTAATAAAACCATTCAAGAAAGCACTTTTAACACCCATTTGAAATAATTTGAAAATTTGAAAATTTGCAAATGCACAAAGCATCCGAATGGATTCTAATCTAGCAACAGGAGCATATGTCTCATCGTAGTCGATACCTTCCTCTTGGTTGTATCCTTGGGCTACTAGACGAGCTTTGTTGCGTGTGACTGAACCATCTTCATTTATTTTGTTTCTAAAAAACCCATTTAGTACCAATAATTGAGTGATTAGCCGGTCTAGGAACGAGTTCCCATACTTGGCTCCTCTCGAATTGATAGCAGAAATCCAAAATTCATCATTGAAAGCTTTTGAAATGTTTTTAGGCTCAATTTGTGAAATAAAGGCAGTGCTAGCAATAGAGTCTCTTAATGATGATCTAGTAGTTACTCCTCATGAAACCTTACCGATTACCAAATTTTCTAGATGAGAAGGCTTGAAAGAGAATTTCTTAGGCAAGCTTTCTAGAGAATTTGTTTCGGTTGTGGTGTTCATTGGAATAGACGTTGATGGCTCAACATCATCATCAAGAGTAGCTGCTGCACTATTATCTTCATCAAAAGTCACATTTGTAGACTCTTCTACAATTAAAGAGCGTTTGTTAAAAACTCTATATCTCTTACTCTTGGCAGCATAGCCAAGAAAAATACCATCGTCAGCTTTGGCATCAAATTTGCCTAAGTTGTCTTTGGTGTTAAGGATAAAACATCTACAGCCAAAAACTTTAAAATAAGAGACATTTGGGGTTCTCCCAAACCAAAGCTCATAGGGTGTCTTTTTCGTAATAGGACGAATAAGTACCATATTTAAAATGTGGCATGCTGTACTGACAGCTTCAGTCCAAAAGTATTTCAGAAGTAAAAACTTGTTCAACATGACTCTAGCCATATCGCCAAGAGTCCGATTCTTCTGCTCCATAACACCATTTTGTTGGAGAGTTCTAGGACAAGAAAACTCATGATCAAAACCATTTGAATCACAAAACTTTTCAAAATCAGAATTTTTGAATTCGCCTCCATGATCACTTCGGATTCGAGTGATCATGTAGCCTTTTTTGTTTTGAACTTTCTTGACAAAAATTTTAAAAACTGAAATAGCATCACTTTTATAAGTAAGAAAGAAAACCCAAGTAAATCTTAAAAAATCATCAACAATAACAAATGCATAGAGTTTTCCACCAAGACTGGCTACTCTACTAGGACCAAATAAATCCATATGAAGTAGTTGCAGGGGTCTAGTAGTGCTTACAGAGTTTGTGGAATGGAAAGATGATTTGGTTGCCTTATTCAACTCACATTCGGCACATACGGTGTCCTTTTTGAATGTGATGTCGGGCAAGCCTCTAACTAGCTTCTTGGTTGATAGCCTGGATATAGTATCCATGTTGGCATGACCAAGACGCTGGTGCCATAGTAACCGTTCATCTTTGTGAGCATATAGGCATCTACCTGCATGGTTAGTATCTAGAGACAAATAGAAAATATAAATATTGTCCTCTCTTACCCCTTCAAAAGCAATGTCTCCTGTTGACCTATCATATATAAGGCATTTGTTTTGTCTAAAGTTAATGTCATAACCATAGTCAGCAAGATGACTGATGCTGAGCAAGTTATGCTTTAACTCGGTCACTAGGCAGACATCCTTTATTACGGGAGAGGGAGGATAGCCAATAACACCATTACCTATAATATACCCTTTTAGGTTATTTTCGAAGGATACATATCCTTCTCTCTTCATCGATAGTGATGCGAAAAGATGTGCGTCTCCCGTCATATGCCGCGAGCATCCATTATCGAGAATCCACTTACTCTTAGTTGAGGAGGGAAGGTCCACCTACATCAAGAGTAGATGTGACCTTTGGTACCCAAGTTCTTGAGGGTCCTAAAAAGTTAGCTTTTAGAAACCATGCATATATCTTTTTATTAACTAATCTTCTGATTCTACATTGTGGTGATATGTGTCCATGTAAACCATAATAGGTGCATGTAGCATTTCTGTTTACATTAGGAGCATGCTGATGATGTCTATAAGAATATTGATGATAAGTAGATTCAGCATGGTGATGATGACTATGTGGAGAGGCATGGTGATATTGTTGATATGGCATGGCATGATGATGTTGTCTATATGGCATGACATGATGATGTTGTCTATATGGCATGGCATGATGAGATTGTCTATATGGCATGGCATGATAAGATTGTCTATATGTGGAGTGATGTTGATTGTGTCTTTGTGCAACATGATGATGACTGTATCTACTTGTAGCATGATGTTTATGTGACATATGATAATTATTTCTACGTGCATGAGGTTTGTGAAAGTGTGTGTACATGTAAGCATGATTGTGAGCAGCATGAGTATGACGTGGTTGACTAGTATGAGTAGTGTCATGCTTTGTGTGTGTCTCATGTGATTGGGTTTGAGGTTGAGCAACCTGTTTTTCCAATTTAGTCTCTAGTTTCTTAGAGACTGCTTGCAATTCAGTAATCTTAGCATTCAAACCATGCAACTTAGTAATGGTAATCTTGTGTCTATTCTTTTCTTCTGCAAGCTCCGTGTTGAGTGTTGTGATTTCTTGTGTTTGTTGCTCAATACGTGCCTCGGCATCATGTAAGCTTATCTTAAGCTTAGATACCTCATCAGTGACATCCGTGGGTGTAGTATCTCTAACATTATCAAGTAAAAGAGAAATTCTTTGTATTTCAACTTCATGACTTTTGATTTTGTCCTTGGCTTGTTTGTATTTACCAATGACCTTTTTATGGTCACTAAGTAAATCAGTGAAAGCATCGCCAAGTTCATCAAAAGTAAAGTCGTCAAGAGTTTCGTTAGATACCTTGTCGGATGTTGCCATTAGGCAAACATTAGCCGTATCTTGAGGAGAGTTCTTTTCTTCCTCGGAGTCACTAGCATCGCTTTCATGCCACATGCTTGTGTTGGCATATTTCTTTGAAGAGGTCTTGTATGGCTTCTCATAGCGGTTGCTTTTCTTTGAGAATGGACAGTCTTTTCGGACATGTCCCGTCTTCTTGTAACCGTAGCAAGTAGGCTCTTCTTCTTCATCTTCTTGTGGTTCCTACTTTCTTTGGTTGAAGCGAAGGAATTTCTTGAAGTTGCGAACCATGAGGGCTTGATCATCATCTTCTGAGTTGTCGTCATCCGTCTCTTCGGGTTCAGCCCTCCGTCGGTGAGCTTTGAGTGCGATCTCCTTAGCCTTAGGAGCAGGCTCTTCGAAGTCCTTGAGGTCAAGCTCATGAGTCATTAGCTTTCCCATCAAGGTCTCCATGGACATGATTGAGAGATCATTTCCTTCTATGATGGTTGTCACCTTAGGGTTCCAAATTTTTGGTAGCCCCCTAAGTAGCTTGCGAATCTTCTCATGATTTGAATATTGCTTCCCAAGCGAGGATAGGGGGTTGATGATGTCGAGGAATCTTGTGAACATTTGCGTGATCGTCTCGTTTGGCTTCATCTTGAAAGCCTTGTATTCTTGAGTGAGACGGCTTATTTTTGATTCCTTGACTTGGGTGGTTCCTTCATGCGTCACTTCTAGAAGCTTCTATACTTCGTGGGATATGGTGCATGTGGATACCCTGTTGAACTCATTCCTGTCTATAGCACATAATAAAGCATTAATAGCTTTCGCGTCTAGACTTGCCTGTTTTTTCTCCTCGTCAGAATATTTGTCATGTGATTTCTCAATGAGATCACCGTTGACAACTATCCTGGCGGGCTTTTTGTAACCGTCAGTTGCGATAGTCCATAGGTCAAAGTCTAGAGACTTGAGATAAAAACTCATCCTTGTTTTCCAATACGTGTAGTTAATTCCATCAAATAGGGGAGGCCTATGAGTGGACTGTCCTTCACCGTGATTGGAAATCAAGGATTGTGTGGTTGCCATGGATCAGCTCTAGGATGTAAATCCTTGTAAAGAGAACCGAGCTCTGATACCAATTAAAGAACAGATGGCAACTCTAGAGGTGGGTGAATAGAGTTTATAGAGATAATATCTAATTAAAAATTTAACTCTATCACAAACAAAACTAATCAGAGTAAATGCGGAATTTAAAGTGAGAAGAAAGAGAGCATACGCAAACACAGCCGATTTTAACCTGGTTTTCCTCGTGGAGGACTAGTCCAGGCCTAAGAACTCTAGCTCAGGATTAAATCTACTATTTGTGAAATAGTAGTTTACAACCCATGCCTTTTCTTCAGAAGAGCACGTCAACTTCTTACAAAGGATCGTAGTGGCGATTGCTTGGAATTTTCCAAGCGACTTCTTCAACTCTTGCACAAGACTCCTAACTGAGAGATGCTGAGCACTCGAGACTTAGGATGCTTGTGGCTAGTAGATGGGAAGGGTATGGCTTAGTTGGGCTTCAAGAGAGAAGAGAAGAGAAGATTTGATGATTTGAAATGAGAGAATTCTTGGCCTTTTTATAGGGTTTTTGTAGGCAGAATTCGGCCAGAATTCGGGTAGAAATTTCAAATATTTGACCGTTGGACAACTTGCAACCAGCTAACCCTAAAATTTAGGTTACTGATTTTAAGGGGACAGAGTTCGACCCGAACTCTGTGTGGAGGCAGAGTTCGGCCCGAACTCTGTCTCCAGAGCACAGAATGGTTCTAAGGGACCTGAGGGCTTATTTCTGGATGGTGGAGTTTATGGATTTGGGTAGACTTTTGGTCAAGTCTCAAGAGCTCAGCATGACATAGTTTACAACAGTCTAGACTCAATAAAAGTATAAAATATAGACTCATATATAACTGAATTGCAAAGACTGGGCTGTCGTCTGACTTAAGCTTGATGTGGACGTCGTGTGTCGTATTGAATTATTACAAGTATTATTTAGTCAATGTTATCGATATTTGGTTGACTGTGACTTTGTGTCAACAGTCGAGACGGTCGGCCAGCCGGAGAGCTCATAGCACAGCGCTGCTTGTCTAGATCGACTGTACGTCAATAAGAGAAGGCAATGGATGTAGCTCGATGCTGCCGAAAGAAGGACTGATGACGAATGATTGTCGGTCTGGGTAGCCGATACTTGGATCGGGAATGGTGGAAAAGAGCACGATTGGAGGGCAGAGAAGCAGCGACGGCTCTGGATCGGACAATCGCGATGGTTATCGGCAGTGGCAATAGTTGCATGTTCCTAAATACAATTTTGTTATTTTTGAATTATTTCCTAAATATTCTATTTTGGAAAAGTATCATTTTAATAAAACTTGGTTTTGAATAATAAATCTAATTTTAAAATAATTAATTTTGTTTTAATTAATTTTAATTCTTGTTTTGTTAAAGATTAATCCTGATTATTATTATTATTAATTAATTCTATTTTATTAAACTTTAATTATTATTTATTAGTTAATTTTGATTATTATTATTAATTAATCCTGTTTTAATTAATTTTATTCATTATTCTTAATTCTGTTACTGATTATTTGCTAATGTTACTTACTGATTACTTGCTAGTTTTATTTACTAAAGTTACTTGCTAATGGTTATTTACTGATGGGTTTCTATTATGCCTACAAAAGCCTTGGACTTTGGATTGTGGGCTTTGGCCTACCAATTTTCTAGATTAGTTATAATTATTATTAGATGTTAACTAATTACTGTAATTAGTTAGCAGTTAGTTAGTTTGTTAGCAGGTTAGTTATTTTATTTCATTAATGACCCTAGATCTATTAAAAATTACATACCCTGCCACTAGGCTTGACTTGGGGGACACTCCAATATTTTACTATAAATATTAGGGGTATTTTCTAGTTATTTTAATATTATTTTTCTGACACTATACATCACTCACAATACTGACACACCACAGCACACTCTTCATTACTGCACACCCCTGCTCTGGCCGAGCACCACCGTGACCGCCATCGAGAACTCTGCCATGACATCGCCGGAGTTCGTTGCACCTTGCTGGAACACCATCGATATTCTTTCCCCGATACGGTGAGTGTCTCCTTGCAGCTCTCTTCCTTATTTTTCGACTTTGGTTGTTGACTAGAGTTTCGACCTCGCCGTCACCATAGGAACCCTCGTCGGAGTTGCTGGCACCACAACCATAGGAAGCTCTCTCTCCGTCACTGGAAAGATGACCACAGCCACCAGATCTGGCTCAGATCGACGGATCTGAACATCCTCGCCATCGGAGCTTCGCGCCGCGACCCGATCATCGTTGCTGACAGCCGATGACCGCCGTTAGAATGTCTCGCCAACGTAGCTCACCCCGAGGCCTCGACTATCGCTCTTCCTCGATCCTTTCGTTGGTTCTTCGAGATCTGTACCACCTCCTCATAGCCCGTGCCTTTCCTTGTCACCAATGTTGCCTCTTCGTAGAATGAGCTATTCCTTCGAGCGTTGAGTCACCTCTTTGAGTCTTATGGAGTCATCTCATAGCACGAGCTGTCGCCTCTTCACCGTTAGCAGCCAGATCCATCATCCAATGGCTGGATCTAGCCGAGTCGAGCTCTGCCGTAGCAATATTGAGCCGATCGAGGTGAGTTTCTTTATCTTCTTCTCATCTTCTTACTAGGGTTTTTGTCCTGGTTTTTGTGGACTGGTAAGAGAGCTTGAGGATGGAAGGCTAGGGTTTCGTGAGCTGTATGTGAGGATTGGTTAGGGTTTTGAGGTCGGGCATGAGCAGTTGTAGAAGGAAGAAGGGAGAGAAGAGGGATGAAGGTATTGTAAGTGGGAAGGAAGCATTGATGTTAGGGATTTTGGGAAGAAAGACATTAGAGTAGGGTTTAGGAGTACACAGCAGGCTGGGAAAGATGAAGAAGACCCTAAGGTAGGGTTTCCTTCGTACGACGCTGGAGAGAGTGAATGAGAGATAAAAAGAGAAAGGTAAGTTGTGTTAGGGTTTTTTATGTATGCTTGTGGGTCGAGTTTGATGAGTGAGCTATGGGTTGATTATTAAAAACCAATAAAAGGGAAATAGCTACCAGCAGCCATTGGGTTGGATTGGATCGGTGAGGGCTAGGCCGGGTTGGGTGGTATTATTGTTGGCTATGAAGTTGGGCTGGCAATTAGAAGGAATTAAAGGAAAGAATAAAAGAAATAGTTAGGGTTGGGCCATGTTAGTCGGGCCGAATAGTAGGCTGGAATAAAAGGACAGTTTAAAAGAAAGAATAAGTGTTGGGCTGGGTTTGAGTTGGGCCAACAAGCCTACAGTATGGAGAATTAAGGTCAAGGGTTTTAGGCTGTATTGGGCTGAGTATTATTTTATTTTGTTGTTGATTTCTTTGTAGTAGTTATTCACCTATTAATTCTATGGTAATATTTATGGAAATCATGTTAACATATTAATAACTGTACTAAAATAATTACTTTACTAAATATGTGTCTCATTTTTCTAATATAATTAGATCATACCTTAGTAGATAAATGGTTATATATATATAAATGTTAGTTAGTTAATTTGTTTGCTAGTTTATATATATATATATATATATATATATATATATATATATATATATATATATATATATATATATTTTTTTTTTTTTTTTTGAAAAAAAAAAAAAAAAAAAAAAAAAATATATATATATATATATATATATATATATATATATATATATATATATATATATAATGTATATATATAATTAGTTTATTGGTAGCTATAAGATAGTTAGCTAGTAGGCCTATTTAACTAGTATCATTATTTTAGAACCTAATCATACTTGTATTTATTCTAGGTGGACATAGAGATTTATACTTTCCTATTACTGATCTCCCAGATCAAGGCAAGTACTTCTATAATTTTGACTCATTTACTTCATGTTATATTCTTTTCATATTGGACACATTATTATACGACTTGGTCTATTACTCTAGTTCATGACCTTTACTTGTATCTGGGGGAGGAAAAATACTTTGTATATATGACCAAAGACCAACTTAGGATTCATGTTGATAGCTTAAGTCTCACATCGTGCACATGGAATTTAGGTCGTACCATTACTTGTGCTTATTCATGATCTTACCCAGTCGGTCACATATTTTAGTATGTATTTCAAATTCACATGTCATGATCTTTTGATTACATGTTTCAGTCTAGTAGATTATGCATTTACAGTTCATGTTCATCCCATTTCCTTGTTCTTTACTTGTTCACATGATGTACTTGTTTCATTATTGTAGATTGTACTTTTCTTTGCTCCTGACTGGACATGTTGCAGGTGAACTTGAGAATTTTTGTCCAACCTTTTATGGGCCAGAGCCCAAGACCTTAGCTGAGGAGGATGGAGCTATGACTCAAGATTTAGGAGCATCTAACATTTAGCCTTAGTTTTATTTTGTTTGGTGACTTTACTATTGGATATTTGTTTTGTGAGTTGTCACTTTATTCTGGCTACTAGATTTATCCCCGGTATTATTTTTTTAAAGTTGTAATAATAACTAATAATGTAGTAATACTCTGGGAACGTAATAGCAGGCTGTGATGTTGTACTTTTTATCTTATTACTTGTATTTTTTTTAGAAATGTACAGCTTACTACGTTGTGTCTTCCAACGTAGGCTGGGCGTGTCCGACTTAGATCCAATTATTTGGGAGTGGGTCGTGACAACATCCATGGCGATGACGACAGAGAATTATGGTTAGGTTTAAGGTTTTGGGGATATGAATGTGTCCGTGTCGAAAAACAGGACATGACATGAAATTGTACTGTGGGGAATGTTTGTATCGTGTCGGGTTCGACATAGAGAGGATTGGAAATGTATTTCCACAATAAATTCGGTGGACATGATACTCCAGGGTCAGACCCGGAGTGGACACGGTGAATTGTGGATACGGGACAAGCGAAAGGGGTTGGGTTTTTGAAATAATTCCATGTCGAACACGAAAAAGTCTTGTAATTGTAATAAGTAGGAATGTAATGACACGGGAATTGATTGGACACAGACACAATATGGACACATGGAGAATTTAGGTAAGTTAGAATGATTAATGCTAATGATAACTAGGGATATTTATAAGATGATTAGGACTAATTTAGAAAAAGAATATTCTAGAGAATATTATCTAAGAACATGTTAGATTCTAGAGAATATTCATTGGGGTTAATTAATACTAATCATAATTAATTAGGGATAATCTAGAAGGTTCCCAGTAAGCCCCTAGCTAATCCATTCAAGGTATAGTACTACAAACCAAAATGCCACTCCACTTCTAGAAATTTACTGATTTGCCATTCTACCATAAATAGTCATAAACTTTCAAATAATTACCAATGATGCCACTCCACCTTAATAATTATAATTATGTCATTCCTTGTTGGAATTAATCCTTTTTTTTCTTCTAGTAAAATACTCCCACGTAGCTCCCACTTGTGCCTACCACACTTCATGTGTATACCTCAACATAAGCAAAGCATTATATTGAGATACTCACCATTTTGTATAGCCGATGTGGGACTATCTTTCCTAGTCTAAAGTCAAAAACACCAACAATCCCCTACATATCTCGATATACGGGTTGAGCATTCCCTACATTGACTGTCCATCATATATTAGGAGAGATATCGCTGCGACTTAAATCTTCCTACATGGGTTAAATAACATCATGATACAAGAATGGACATAGCCTTGAATTATGTACCATAATTGCAATTCTTCCCACTCATATAATGACATCAACTATGTTTCTGGTTGTACATTAAAGGCCAAAGGCCATGTCCCAGCCTAGTTTTGGTGTATGCATATTGGGTGTCTACAAGGTTTCCCGAAAGAGACGGGCCTATATCTCTATCCAACACTCTAGGTGAGTTCTTTTAAAGAGTCTTGACATAAAGCCTTTCACTTCCTTGCAGTGCTACGCCGCTATGACATGGCCCGAAGCCGAAGCACTGCCTCATGTAGTGTCATACCACTATAGCATGAGGCTTATCCTCTTTATAGTGCCAAACTATTCAGCATGAAGCCGTTCGCTTCCTTGCGTGTTACGTCGCCGTGACATGGCTTGAGAAGTCGAAATAATACCTCATGTGCTATCACGCTACTGTAACATGAGGCCCAGCCTCTTTGTAGTGCTGCCTACCACTCTTTATTCTACAACATTAGGGTCACTTGTCTATGTGTGGTGCAATGCCGCTGTGACTTGGCCTGAAACTGAGGCTTTACCCTTACTAGGTACCTCATGTGGTGTCACCCCACTGTAGCATGGAGTAATATGCTCTTTTGTAGTATTGTGCTACCCGTGCTTTCTGTAAAGCATGTCGGACATTCCAAATGCCCGATAACTCATTAAGGCTTCCAAGCCATCCTCTCACAAGACTTTGTTCTATACAAAGAACAAATATTAGACAACTGTGGTTCTGGGTCCGTAACCCCATAGTTTTCAAAGGGTTATCCACTACCAATAACGGTTCTTAGTACATAACCCCGTAATTCCTAAAGGATTACCCACTATTCCTGATATTCTTCCAGCCAATGATCCTTCCTTGAACTAAAAGCTAGATGACCAGTAGATTTTGTTTTGAACTAATTGTATAAAACTTTATAGTATAATTATAAAGACACAATATCATAGTGTCTTCAAGCCCATTTTACTTGTTGTGTCTTCAACCAGCTGGCGCTTGAGACTTTGGTTAATGGATCTGTCATATTCTTCTGGCTTCGAACATCAACCATGACAATGACTCCTTTTTTATAAGATTATTTATCTCCCTGTGCCTTAGACACACAGTCATTTTCTTGCCATTGAAGAGGTCATTTGATGCCGCCACTACAGTTGCCTGGTTGTCGCATTATATTAGTACCATCGGTATCTGCGCACCAATCATTGGAAGATCATACATGAGCTCCTGAAGCCATTCTGCTTCATCCGCTGCAGCCGCCAGTGCATAGAACTCAGATTCCATAAAAGAGTATGAGAGCATAGTCTACTTTTTCGACTTCCACGATATAGCAGATCCATCCATGGAGAAGACATATCCTCTTGTGGACCTTTCACTCTCTACTTCTGAGCACCAGCTTGGATCACTGAAGCCTTCTACTTCTGTTGAATCTCTACAGTAGTGTAGTACATACTTCTGAGTCCACTTGAGGTATCTCATTACCTTCTTTACACCTTTCCAGTACTCCACACCTGGATTGCTCATGAATCGACTCAGCATCCCCATGACAAAAGCTATGTCAGGCCTTGTGGCAGTAGTTGTATACATTAAACTCCCGATGAGGCTTGAATACTCCAGCTGTCTGACGCTTTCCCTTAGATTTGGCTTCAGTTTCTTGTCACACCTATATGACGTATCTATCCCTGGAAGATCCTGATATCCATAGCGTGTGAGCATCTTCTCAATGTAATGAGACTGTTACAATGCTATTCCAGTTTTCATCCGGATGATCTTTATCCCTAGGATAACATCAGCTTTCCCTAAGTCCTTATACTGAACTTCAACGAGAGGACTTCTTTGTCTCAATGACACTTGCTAGATCTGTACCCAAGATTAGCATGTCGTCTACGTACAGACAAATGACAACTCCTCTTCCGTTAGTGAACTTTGCGTACACACATTTGTCCGTCTCGCTGACCTTGTAGCTGTTTAATTTTATAACTTTATCAAATTTCTTATGCCACATCTTGGGAGCTTGTTTGAGATCATATAATAATTTTACCAACTTGCAGACTTTATCTTCAAGGCCCTTAACAATAAATTCTTCTAGTTGTTGCATATAAATCTCTTTGGTCAATCACCATTTAGGAATGTGGTTTTAACATCCATCTGATGAATTGCACTCGAAGCAATCAATATCCTGATAGTCGTCATTCATGCTACTAAAGCATATTATCAAAATAATCGATCCCCTGCTTATGAGAAAACCCCTTGGCTACCAGCCTAGCCTTGAACTTGTCAATAGTTCCATCAGACTTCATCTTCTTATTGAAGATCTATTTACATCAGATTGGTTTTTGCTTCTTCAGGAAGATCGACCAATACCCATATGTTGTTGGAGTTTATCGAGTCATACTCAACATTAATAGCCTTTTTCCAGAGGACAGTATCTCTAGTCTTTATCGCCTTATCATAGGTAAGCGGATCAGCTTTCACATGATAGGTGACAAAATTCAATTCGAAGTCCTTCTGTTTCCTCACTCGCTTAGACACAGGTTCTGTGAGTTATGGTTCAACAGTTGTTTCTGTAACAACAACTTCTTCTTGGACTACATCTCCGTAAGGACCTTCAGCCTCCTGTGCACCCATACTATTCACTGAAATATCCGTGATAACAATGTTATGCCTTACAAATTTATCTTTAAAGAATTCTGCATCGCGAGATTCAATGATATGATTTGATTCAATATCAATGAACCTCCGAGCATCACTCTTATCGGCATAACCAGAAGTATAGTCTTCATAGTCCTTGTCTCCAGCTTCTGAATCTTTAAATCCGAAAGCTTCACATATGCCAGACACCCCTACACTCGAATAAAATTCAAGTTAAGTCTGACCTTGAATCAGAGTTCATGAGGAGTGACATCGGAAGTTGCATACAGTACTCTATTCAGAATGAAAGTAGCCGTAAGCACTGCTTCACCCCAGAAGCAATTTGGAAGACCCGCAGTCAACAATATTGAGTTCATCATCTCTGTTAACGTTATGTTCTTCCTTTCTGCAACACCATTTGGTTGAGGGGAGTATAGAACAATCATCTCGTTGATAATTCTATGTTCTCTGCAGAATGATACAAATTTATGAGACCTATACTCTCCACATTGATCACTTCTGAGTCACTTGAGTTTTTCGGTTTGACGTTCGGCTTTAGCCTTGAAGTCCTTAATTTTTCAAACACTTCATTTTTAGACTTAAGCAGATAAACAAACGCGTACTTTGAGAAATCATCGATGAAAGTAACAAAATACTTCATCCCAGCCTTTGTGGAGAACTGTTTGAAGTCACAAATATCTTAGTGCACCAACTCCAGAAGATCTTTACTTTGGTTTACCCGCTGGAACGATTTTCTAGTGATCTTTGTCTTTGCATAGACCTCACACTTCTCCAATTCTTTACTCCCGTATTTGGAGATCAGCCTTAGACTAGACACCTTATTAATTCTTTTACAATAAATATGTCCTAATCTATTATGCCACAACTCAAGAGAATAATCAGAAATAGAGATTGCATTAATTTTCTTAATTGGAGTTACAAGCTGAATTGAACATCCATTCGGTACAGAAAGCTTTTTCGAAGTAGGTTCCTTTATATGACATAACTACTTGACCAGTGTTAATGTCCATCCACAAGCCTGCATTAGAGAGGAGACTTCCAGAGACCAGGTTCTTAGCTATGATCGATACATGCTTCACATCCTGAAGCGTCAGCGACTTCTCCGAAGTCAGTTTCAGTACCACCGTACCAATCCCCATCACTTCAGCTTGTGTTTGGTTCGCCACCATAACCTTCTCAGATGTAGGCTTATATGTGGTGAACCACTCCTTCTTAGAGCAAACATGGCAGGATGCCTCAGTGTCTATCCACCAGTCCGTGTCAACACTAGTTGAGTCAACCTACGCAATCGTAGCAACAAAGTTTGCCTCACCTTACTATTTCCGTTTAGGTTTTTCCTTGTAGTCTTTCCTCCAATGACCTTTCTTACCACAGTTGAAACAAGTCCCAGGTGCTTTGGACTTTGGCTTAAACTGATCTGACTTCACCTTCAGTTGGTGAACGTCCTTCTTTTTATTATAAGAAGCCTTTTGTTTCCTCTTGGAGTCTCCAGCTTGCACCAGAATGGCCTCGGCCATCTATTTAGACAAGGTGTCCACTTTGAATTGATCCTTCAATTCGTCTTCAATATGAATCTAGTGTAATAGGCATTTGAGATCCACCTCCATCTTCTTGTGGTGCATGTTCGCGATAAAATTTCTTTACCCAATAACCCAGGTGGAAGCTTACGATAATACCCATGACGACGAAAGCATCAACCAAGGGGATGCCGTCATCCTCAAGTTTCTGACGTAACTTAAAAAATTCTTTGCCTTGAGACAACATCATCTTGTCATCCTCAAATTGCATCCTCCATACCTTTTCGATCACGTGGATCTTGTTTATGTTCTCATCTGCCTTGTAAAGATTCTTTATAGACTTCCAGATGTCCTTAGCATGGATTGTCTTGCTATATGACTCTGCCAGAGAGTCCTTCATATAGTTCAAGATAAGCAACTTGCAGAGGTTTTTATCTCTCCTCCACTTGGATTACAGTACAGTGGCCTCAACGACCCTTCGAGCATTTTTACCTTTTGGAATTAAAGGCTCAAGGACTGTCAACACGTAGTCCATGCTCACGAGTTGAAGATTAAGGCTGACCTTTCTCTCCCAGGTGTTGTAATGCTCCCCGTCATACTTTTCAAGTTGTTAAAACTTTTGTCGAGAAGGTTTGCATGGTTGTTCTCCATCGAATCTATATCTTGCTTTGAGATTGTTATTCTCGAAACATATCTAGATAGAAGAACGAACATAATTTAGAGAACACTTGCAAATAAATTTGCTCTCTATTCTATTATAGCAATTGTCAGACGTAGAGATCTACTTGCAAATAAATTTGCTCTATGTTCTAAATTTGTAGGATTTTAGAGAATACTCGCAAAATAAATTTGCTCTCCTAATTTTCTAAGGTTAGGACTTTGGAGATTCCTGCAAACGAGTTTGCTCTCCAAAAGTACCTGAATTGAGTTTCAGCACTTTCGAGATTCCTGCGAACAGGATCGCTCTCAAAAAGTGCCTGAAATGAGTTTCAGATTTTAAAAATTCTGGCAAACAAGTTTGCTCTCCAAAATGTCCAGCAATCCACCAAGAAGAAGAAGAAGAAAGAGGAGATTTCAACAGCCTTGCTGGGGTGATAAAAATCACTGTTGCTTAAAACAAGATTCGCCTTTATACGATCCGCTTCCAGCAACAAACAAGTTTTCAAAGAACTTCTGGAACGCTCGTTAGTTAACTTTTTGTTACTCGAATGGGCTCTCTTTACTTTCTACTTTGGTGCATCTTACAAAGGAAGCCATGGGGCTCTATTTATAGAGTGGAGTGAGGCTTCACCTTTTCTTCTATTCGAAGTGGGACTAAAATACCAATACTAAAAAATAGAGTTTGATATTTTAGGTCATTCCATAATCAACATAGTCGTGTGCCAGTCCAAGCCTACCCCCCCCTCCGTACACGCCCGAGCATGCACGAGGCATCTTGGAGTTTATGTCCGAGTTCGAGTCCAAATGACAAAAAGCAACTTGCTTCCTTGTTAGAATTAATCTTTTTTTCTTCTAGAAAAATACTCCCACATAGCACCCACTTGTGCCCTACCACACTTCATGTGTATACCTCAACATAAGCAAAGCATTATATTGAGATACTCACCATTTGGTGTAGCTGATGTGGAAGTCTAAAGGCAAAAATACCAACAATCCCTACATATCTCGATATATGGGTTGAACATTCTCTACATTGACTGCCCATCATATATTAGGAGAGATATCGCTGCGACTTGAATCTTCTCGCATGGGTTAAATAACATCATGATACAAGAATGGACATAGCCTTGAATTCTGCACCAGAACTGCAATTCTTTCCAATCACATAATGACATCAACTATGCTTCTGGTTGTATATTAAAGGCCCTGTTCCAGCCTAGTTTTGGTGTATGCATATTGGGTGTCTACAAGGTTTCCCTCAAGAGACGGCCTATATCTCTATCCAACACTCTAGGCGAGTTCTTTTAAAGAGTCTTGGCATAAAGCCTTTCACTTCCTTGCGGTGCTACGCCGCTATAACATGGCCCGAAGCCGAAGCACAGACTCATGTAGTGGCATACCACTGTATCATGAGGCTCATCCTCTCTGTAGTGCCAAACTATCCAGCATGAAGCCGTTTGCTTCCTTGCGGTGTTACGTCGCCCTGACATGGCTCGTGAAGCCGAAACAATATCTCAGGCAGTGTTACGCAGCCGTGACATAGCCCTGTTGTGGTGATGAAAGTCACCGTTGCTCAAATTAAGATTCGTCTTTATACGATCCGCTTCCAGGAACCAGCAAGTTCTGAATGAACTTCTGGAATGCTCGTTAGTCAACTTTTTGTCACTTGAACGGGCTCCCTTTGTTTCTACCTTGGTGCATCTTATAAAGGAGGCCAGGGGGCTCTATTTTTAGAGTGGAGTAAGACTTCACATTTTCTCCTATTCTATGTGGGACTAAAATACCAATACTCAAAAATAGAGTTTGATATTTTAGGTCATCCCACAATCAGCATAGTCGTGTGCCAGTCGACGTCTACCCCCTGAACACGCCCGTGCATGCATGAGACATCCTGGAGTCCGTGACCAAGTTCGAGTGACAAAAAGCAACTTGCTTCCTTGTTGGAATTAATCATTTTTCCTTCTAGGAAAATACTCCAACATGGCATACACTTGTGCCCTACCACACTCATGTGTATACCTCAACACAAGCAAAAGCATTATATTGAGATACTCACCATTTGGTGTAGCCGATGCAGGACTATATTTCCTAGTCTAAAGGCAAAAATACCAACAATAATGTATGGAACGACAAATATTATTTTATAGCAGCTTGTCGAACGTTTTTGTTATTTCATGAATGTAGCCGCAACGTTGTATCAAATGTAAATATGGCCTTGTAGTTCTTTGCAAGGTATTAATGAAAAGTTAATTTCTTTCTATATCGCGTCTTCAACTCTCTCTGATTGAGAGATTTCAACATG
The DNA here is from genome assembly GCA_029216955.1 of Iris pallida. Taxonomy (NCBI): domain Eukaryota; kingdom Viridiplantae; phylum Streptophyta; class Magnoliopsida; order Asparagales; family Iridaceae; genus Iris; species Iris pallida. The sequence continues at coordinate 2,457,695 of JANAVB010033814.1, forward strand.
TTCAAAAGAATTACCAAATGCATGTTCTTGCCTTGTACAAGTACAATTTTGATTTGTACGGTATCATGTCCGATGGAGAATTAATGATTCGACAGAATCGGGACATGATATAATAATATCACCTAATTAAACACATATCCTTAAATATATTTAAAATTTGAATTATATTTAAACTAACTACAAGGTATTATCTAATTAAACACATATCCAAATTCTAAAATAAATATTTATAATAAATCATAATTACTTATATTCAAATCATATTTAAAATATTCTAGTATAATTTAAATTTTTAATGATATCTAGATTTATTTTTATACATGAAATGCATGTAAACGTGCAATTTTTTAGGAAAAAGTCTGACGAACCGAGGGAGGAAGAGCGCTGACATGCCCCACTATTGGCCACAACCCCCCTACTAGTACCGGGCCCCACCCACGCCAATGGGGGTGCCACGTCATCACGGTCCGGGACCGCACAGTCTCCCCGGTTCATAAAGCAGCGTTGATGTTTTTAATGCTACTTGGAAACCTCTAAAAAACAAGACATCGAAGTCATTTATATACCCTATATTTATTTGTATACTAATATATTTATTTGCATACAAATTATTATATATTGATCTAAACTAAACCATCTCTATACTAATATATTTATGAGTATATATACAAAATAATATATTTATTTGTATATATTAATTATTATTATTATCTATATTAATTTATTATTATATTTATTTATTTGTATACTAATATATTTATTTAAAAACTGCCTCTAACTTTCATAAAAATTGCATGTAACATTCACAGAACAACCTCTAATGGTAAGGAAAAGTTTTACGGATATTTAGTTATAACAAACAATTTTTTTTGTTTAAAAAACCTCCTCCAATATTCACAAAACAGTCTCTAAAGGTCACTTGTAACAGCTAGTAGAATGAAGGGTCATTTGACCTATCTTTCAAATAGTTATTGTTTACTTGAGCAAAAAAAAACTACTAGTGTTGTAAATATGGATAATTCATATTATTATTTAGTCTACATAACCTATGTCTTTTGGTTATTCATAACCTATGTCTTTTGGTTATCCACAACCTATGTCTTTTGGCAATTCTTATTTTAATTATAATCATGGTGTTAACCTCCATTGTAAGCCTATATAAGGGACTCTTCTCAAGTTGATTGAGATAAGTGAATGAAGAAACAATCTCCTCTATTTTTTTTATCTCCATCTCTTTGGTTTACAATACGTTATCAGTACCATGCTCTAGGAAATAGAAGAAGGGAAAAATATTTTACATAAGGGAGACAGATTTCTCTTAAGAAAAGAAACGTAGAAATAACTTATATTGAAGAGGTAAGTCTAATCTTGTATACTTAGATACATGTATGCTTTAGTAAAATTAAATACATGTTTGATTTATGTGTTTATAGATTGATTAGAACGAAAGTTTTCCAGATCTACTTTCTCTTTTAGTTTTAAATCTAAATTTAACATGTTCACAATTTCATTCAAAATATAAAATTTACGATAATCTATTTAAGATTATGTATAAATTTCATTTCTATATTTTTTTTGTATGAACTACGAAATTAATATAGAATACCTTGAATTTTTGTAACTTATTTGGAATTAGTTAATTACGTTAGACTAGTTTATGTGAATCTTTTATTTTCATTATTTTATTTTTTTGAATTCTACAATGTACTACTTCACATTGTTTTATATAAGAATTGAATTATATAAAAAAGTACCTAAAATATATTATTATTTAGTTATCATATTGTTGTATATGTGAAAAGCATAAGATATAATATTCTTTAGTAGCATTGTATCACATTGTTGCATATGTGATACACATAAGACATAATATTCTTTGATAACGTTTTATCACATTGTTGTATATGTGATACACATGAGATAATATTCTTTGATAGTGTTTACCACATTGTTGTATATGTAATACACATAAGGTATATTCTTTGATAACGTTTCATCACATTGTGGCATATGTGAAGGTTTGTAATCTTGAAAGAGCTTATCAATTTTATTATTAATTTACATCTAATATAATTATTTTCTGTCACATAGATGTCAAATTTTGCAAAGCTTGAATTCAAAGCTCTTGATGTGAGCAGAGATAATTATTTATCATGGCAAAGGATGCAAAGTTGCAATTGCAGTCCAACAAGCTTGATGGTACTATTAAGAAGAAAAATAAAGAAAGTTCTGAAGCCAAGGTCAGGGCTTTGATTTGATTTTTCTATGACATCATATCCATGATGATCTAAAGACAGAATATCTATGTGAGGATGATCCATTGAATTTGTGGACATCTCTAAATGATATATTTGACACCAAAGGATGGTAATCCTTCTGACTGCTCAAAGTGAATGGTTGAATCTAAGATACCATGACTGTAAAAATGTTAAGTAATATAATTATGCCATGTTTAATATTATTTCTTGCCTTAGATTGTGCGAAAAAAAGTAACAAAGACTTAAATGATTGAGAAAATCTGCTCCATTATTCATGCAAGTAATGTGCTTTTGCAGTAATAATATCGTGAAAGAGATTTCATAAAATACTTTGAACTGGGGACTGTCTCCTTGTAGCAGAGGCAAATAGAAACGTTCTCATGAAAAATCACAACTCTAGACCAACTGGGTCAATGGCAATTCTTGGAACAAATGCTAACAATTTTAGAATTAGCAGAGGTCATGGTGGAGGACTTGGAGGAGGGAATAAAAAAATTATGGAAGATATGGTCATGGTTATCAACTTTACAAAGGTGGATGTAGTGTTTCACAAAACAATAAATGGAACAAGTGGACAGCACACTCTAAAGAAAATTTAAATCCTCAAAAGAAACAAATAAGAATTGTTTCGATCATATTTTTTGAGGATCAAAACAGAAAAGTTACAAATGAACAATTTGAGGAGATGCTTGAAAATCTACCTTCCATTGAATGAGCACTCGGTAAATTTTTGTTAATTTCAACTACTTATATACTATTTAAATTTGAAGTCATGTTCTATTTTTGGTTTCCATCATGGAATGTCTAGGCTATGAGTGTTTTGTTTTATTAAAGAAGAAAAAATTATCATAAATTTGGAGTTACATTTCTATAATATAATATTATCATTTGAATGCTTAATTATTTCTTATTATACTTATGCTAGTTAGAATATATAAGTTCATAGTATTTTTATTTTGCTTCATGGAGTAGTAATGCTTGTCGTAAATATGACAAAGATGGACATTGATTTAAGCAATGTCGAGCTACTCAACAAGAGGTTGAGAGATTCAAAGAATCCAAGAAAAGTGACTTGTATATGTGTTTGGTAGATAGTGCTACAACACATATGATTTTGAAGAATCAAACATTTTTTCTCAAAGTTAGTATTTGACATGCATAAAGTGCCAACAATAGCTAGACCAGCCCATATAATTGAGGGCCTTGGAAGCACACACGTCATGTTACCTAATGTACTCAAACCTATTTGCAGAATGTGTTGTATTCAAGTAGTTCCAGAGAGAAATTTGTTAAGTTTCAAGGATATACACAAAATGGGTACCATATTAAAATTCAAAATGATAACAACAAAGAGCCATTATGTAGCACATCTAATGTTGGGAGCAAAAGGCTCACATTGGCATAATTGAATCTAATATGAATGTGGCAAAATATAAAGCCAATGATCCTGTCTTATATAGCATTTGGCATGACCCTTTGGATCATCTGGGACAAAGTATGTTGAATCGGACCATTGATAATCCTTGTGGATATTTATTGGAAAATTACGATATTAGCTTATTGAAGAATCACCTATGTGCTCCTCGTTTACAAGGGAAGATTATAACTAAACCATATTTTCTAAAGTTAAGAATGAGTCTCCTACTTTCTTGTAAAGAATATAATGAGCCATTTGTGATCATATTCACCATGCTAGTGGTCCTTTTAGATATTTTATGGTACTCATAGATGCATCTACTAGGTGGTCATATGTTTGTCTATTGTCCACTAGAAATCTTGTATTTTCTCATCTTTTGGCCCAAACTATTAAATTTAGATCTCAGTTTCCTAATAACACGATTAAATTAATTAGTCTTGATATTGTCACATAATTTATTTCACAAGTTTTTGATAATTATTGTACATCATTAGTGACTGAGATAGAGCATCATGTTCCTTAGTGCACACACAAAATGTGTTAGCTGAGCTATTTATTAAACATCTTAAACTTATAGCTAGACAGACCTCTACTAGTGCAATCTAGTTTGAAAATTGAGGCTTGGGATATGATATTTTACATGTTACATCTCTAGTTAAATTTAGACCCATTGTCTACCATATTTTTTCACATATACAACATGTTAGTGGTAAACAACCAAACATTTCATGTTTGAGAAAGTTTGGATATACAGTATATGTCCCAGTTTTATCTTCCAAAAGAACTAAGATGGGTTCCCAATAATATTTGAAATATATACATTAGTTTTGAGTTTTCTTCCATAATAAGGTATTTAAAAATCAATGACTGGTGATGTCTTTACTACAAGATTTGATGATTGCTAATTTGATGAGATAGTATTCCACCGTTAGGGAGAGGTAAGCAACAAATTATTCATATAAAATAAGCTATTGCTGATTAACGACATAAATTGACATAGAATATGCATACTCTATCTCATCAAGTTCCAAGAACTCTACAATGTGATTATGAGACAAGAAGAATGATACATTTGCAAGAAATTAATAATCAATTACCTCATGTATTTAATGATGTCACAAAGTTAAAAAGATCACATGTGGCAGCTATTAATGTGCCGACTATAATCATTGTTCCAATTGGACAAAATCCAAACAATGTAGTAAATGAATATACTACTGCATGTCAAAATCATGGTAGGCCTATAGGTTCCAAGGATAGTGCTCCTAAAAAGAGAAGAGCTAATAAAACATCTTATCCTGATAAAAAAGCCCAATAGTAGCCGGGGCATCGAAAACAAATAATGAAGATGTGCATGTGTTTAAATTCACTGAAATGCCTATGTGTCATGACCCGCACCCGGTTTAGGGGCACGAGTATGTGGGTACGTCCAGCCTACGTCGCAGTATCAGCGGTAGAACGCTATATAGGTCATCTGTAATATCTAACATCTAACAGATATGGAATAACATGTTATCTCCGTACGGAGGAATAATATTTCATCTAGAACATAAACTTAAACATAGACATCTAAGAAAAATGATAGAACGAATAGAAAGAAGATGAAATGATGAAATAGGGTTTAATGTCAAGTCAAATACAACATAGTCTAAAAGTCTATAAATAAGTACATAACCCAAATAATATAACAAGTCACAGAAATATCAAAACTGGAGACAGATCCAACAATAGTGATACTATCTAACTAACACCAACCTAGGAAGGCTATACTACTCTGCTGGGGGATCAACTCCTTGGGTCTTCGGGGCAAAAGTAATAAATAGGACATGTATCCGCGAGCTCGTCAACTAAAAAATATATCTAGTCAGGGTTGGAACGAGCACATCTTCTCTAGCAGTTCCAAATAAATGACAAAGACTATAAAGCAGTTATAGACAGTTATACTTGATGAATGTAGAAAGTTGAGACAGGTAATAAAATAAGACAACAGTCAAAACAAGGAAAGTAAATACAGAGAAATATGAGAGCATGGCAATGAAAACTGTAAATAGAGACAACTAACTAGAACAATGTGATATGAGTCCAATCTATAAAACATGAGACAATGTGAATCTAGTACAAGACATTAATCCAGTGTGTTTTGAGATATTATTCTTGTCATGAAAATGGGTAGCGAGTAAATACTTGTAATACGGCACATCACACGTTCGGCCAAGCGGCGATGGCTATCTTTCTTGTAGGGTGGTTCTTGTTGAATACGACACGTTGCACACCGGGCCCAATGGCGACGGCTATCTTGCTTGTAGTGATGGTTCTTGTATAATTAGAAAAATTTGTACTTGTAGGTGTTTCGAGTAGATGGTTCTTGTAAGTGGTTCAAGTGATAGAGACTAGATGAGTAAATACATGTGTTGCGAGTGAATGAATCCAGAATATCAATACGTGTTGTGACAGAGAATCAAATAGAACTATACTAGAAGCTGAATCACAGTAATCATCAAATAAGTAAAAGAAGTATCAGAGAATATACTCGCCTGATATCCTAAGCAATGACGAAGAATCGATGTTCGAACCAACGTCACAATGACCTAATATGAATTTACAGAGTTACATGGTGTTCTCGAGTAAATATTATATTTAAACATATTACTTATATGCTTCTAGGCCTTCTCTAGGTCATGGATGAGCAACTAAGTCAAGCTAGTCCAAGTAGGTCATAGTAGTCTATATAATCATTATTGCTAATAATATGAAGTGCAAGTTGTAGGTTATTAAAATATCAAGTTTGTACCTCGTTATTCGTACATCAAAGTCTACGACACATAAATCGAGACAAGATGATTAACCGTAAGGTTAACAATCTTATCTTAGCGATCCACATGGTCATCTTGTCAATTTTAGTGTTGTGAGATCACTGGAATCGACTGATCTCAATTTCGATACACGAATTTTGAAATACAAACATAAAGAGAATTAATTATAACTATTGGTGATACATAAGGGAAAAACCTACACACATTGTCGGATAATGAAACAAAAATCACCAACGTGTCCAGAATGGTCAAATTAGCTAGGATAGCCTACCCAGAAGTCCAAATTGGACACAGGAGAAAAATAGTAATTTCGGGTCAAAATGATGTCCTACCATTGGACCCACTTTGCACCGAAAAATATGCTAGGACAAATGTCTACTAAACCTACCAAATTATATGTCCACGCGTCCAGAATAACGATACGAACCTAACGGTACATCCAAAATTGGATTCCGATGAGCCGATCTCAAAATGACACGTTGACCCGGACATTTGGAATTCGGTTTGCACGGAAATACGTGTCGAGATCACGTTGCTCCAAATTCAGCAAATTATATATGAATTTGTGCCAGAACGACGCCACGAGTCCATTGGTGGGGTCAGAACTGGAAATCGGAGTCACGAGTTCAAAACTAAAATTTTACAAGTTGAAAATTACGGTTTTGAGAGACCAACTTTGAGGTCGATTTCAACCAACCAAATGACGTCCTATGAAGCTGAGACTTATGTGGCACGAAGGTGGTTAGATTGGGTTGACTTATTTACTACCCAGAATGTTATTCATGGATTGTATGAATAACAAGGATTATACGTTTTAATACCTATTTAACTATTATTGAGAATATAAGTAAATATAGAAAACATAGAAGGGCTTTTTTATAAATAAGCTACTAATGATTTCATTCTTTTAGAGTAGTCAGACTTGGAGTGGAGCATTTTGTTTATTGCTTGTTATTGATTGCTCAAAAACTTGAAGTCTCTCCCATGCTCTACATCCCACGTGAATGGTGGATGGACACTTATAAGTACATTTCCTTCATGCACAGCCCATAAAAAAAATGTGAGAGAGAGGCTCGTACTACTATTTATTCCTTCCTAGTGCAACAAAGCTAGAATGGAAAATTGATACAAGGGATGGAAGGCTCACCTTACAAGCTTAATGCTACAAGGAATAGACCCGGACTTCCTTTCCAGCAGGAGTTCGACGAGGACGAGTACGGTTGTTCATGACACCAGAAAAACTACAGAGACAAAGACCATGGTGGCCAATGATCTCAGTAACTGGGGTTGGTACGAATTCGGTGCTGCCGGGAATGATGAAGGAGGATTATGGCGTCGAGCTCGTGCTCGAGGTCTGCTCGGCCCGACCGGAAGGGTGATATCATGTGGTTGAAGACTCCGATAGTTTGGCGAGGTTACGGCTCAGCCATGTCGGCACCCAGAGGTGCAACAGAAGCCACAAGTGGTTGACATGGCTCCAGGATTTGCTCGTGAGGAAGAGGTCAAGTGGGGTCGCGTAGGCAGAATCTTATGGGTTGGGAACGACTCTGATTGACGCTAGACCAGTGGACTCACGCAGTGCCGATCTCTGCGTCAGCCTGCTGCTCGGCATCTTGCAGCGAAAGCCCGGGTCGCATGCCGAGAAGGAACGATGCGGCACCGATGGTGTGTTACTGGGAGCGGGCAGGCCATGGTGACACTGTGTCGTCAGTGTGGCGGAGGTGGCGAGATTGTGCGCATGGTTGGTGGTGGGAGATGTTGAAGAAGGAGATGGAGGAAGAGAAAGGGGGTTGCAATTTCGACTAGGGTTTCTCAAGTTTGATGTTAACCTCTATTGTTCCTTATATAGAACTAGCACCACAAAGTAGCTAGGATTCGGGTGGATCCGAGTTTGGTGTCCACTCATAGGTCGGGCTTAAAAAGTTCAACACATAAAAAAAGTACTGAACAATGATGTGTTTGGGCCAGGAATTAAAGAAAAGGAAAATATATGATAACACACAATATGCATTCCTCCTGGTTGTGTGGAGAAAAGTTTTTAAAGAAAAAGAAGTCACAATAGCCTTCTCTAAACTGTTAATGGAATTTCAAACAAAATTGATAGGAAAGACGGAAAAAATGAACAAAGAACTATTATAAAAATATACATGATGGCATTTGGTGCAACAGTTCCTAGGTTTGTTTAGGCAAATCATAATAATAATCATGATAATCATGTGCTTAATTAAAGATGATATTAAGGAATATTTGTATATACGAAATGGTATATGGATAATATAATTTATGTATGAAATTTTAATTAGTATTCAATAAATTTAAAATAAGAAAGTGATTAATTTTGATAAGTGATTTAATCATTTATCACACTATCAATAAATAGAAAACAATGCTACTTACAATATGGACATATATTTTATTAATATTATTAAGGAGGCAAATTTTTGTTTTGAAATTCTACTAAAAAAAATTTAGATATTAAAATAACGGCAATACAACTTAGTAGTAACTAAAATGAGAATCAGACAAATTGATTCAAAAATTTTGAATTTAGGGCTAATTGAAGAATTTTAAATTTTGGAGGTTTACACTATGGATGCCTCTAGAGAGGCACAGGTACATGAAAATGAAGAAATCACGATATTCTATACATGTTCAGGTGAATTGTGAAATAGAAAAGCACTTGTCATCGATGACATATTTAGCTATGCAGTAGCTACTGAAATATCAAAGGACAACGATGATTGTGAAAATGAACCACGTCGTAGTATAAATGAATGTCGACAAAGAAAAGATTGGCCAATCTGGAATGTTGATATTCAAGCAGAATTAAAATCTTTAGAAAAATGTGAGAAAACAAAATGAGAGGAACGAAGTTGAAAGATACAAGTCCGACTTGTAGCACAAGGTTTCTCTCAAAGACTTGGAATTGACTATCTTGAGACATACTCTCTAGTTATGGATGTCATTATCTTTAGATATCTAATTAGTCTCGCAGTTTATAAAAATCCTGATATAAGATTTATGGATATTATAACTGCATATTTGTATGAAGACGTAGTTACCGACATCTATATGAAAATTTCAGAAGGATTTACGATGCCAGAGACTAAGTCAAAGGGCATGTGTTCAATTAAACCTAGACGAGCAATGTACGGATTGAAAATAATTCGAAAGAATGTCGTATAATCGTCTTATTATATATTTGACTAAGAAATGATACAAAAATAGTCTAATTTATCCATGTGCACTAAGAAATTCAAAAATAGATTCTCTATAGTAGCAGTATATGTGGATGATATAAACCTGATCAGGTCTCCTACAGAATTAGAGAAAACTGCAAACTATTTGAAGAATAAATTTGAAACGAAAGACTTGGAAAAGACAAAAATTTGCCTCGGTTTGCAAATAGAACGAAGTTCCAATAGAATATTAGTGCATCAATCCCAATATATTAAAAAAATTGAAAAGATTCGGAATGGATAAAGCACATCCACTCAGTACACCTATGTTTGTACGTGTCACGCCCCGATTCGGGGAATCGTTCGCCTCCGCTTTGATTTACGCCGAATCGTTCGTCCTCGCTAAGGCGTGATGCCGTACAAGTCTGAAAATTTTACTTGTACAAGGCGTGCTCGTGTTCCTTTTATAAAAGTTACATTTTGAATAGAGATTGGCAACAAGTTAACAAAGAAGTTGGACAACACAGATGATCTGAAATAAGCTCTTTATTGATATCTTTGAAACAGAAAACATAAGGCTCTCAAACAGCCGAGATAAAATGCCAAACTTGGCTACAACTTGCAGAAATATTGAAATGAGATACAACTTGTTCCATACATGATATCCTTTAATTAATAATACGGCAATAACCACCTTCAGCAAAATGCCTTCTTCTTCAAGTGGAAACTTCAAGAACGTATGAAGCTTCTAAAGAGTCGGACAGCAAGCCTTCATCGTCTAAGATTATCTACGAGGTTTCCGACACCTGTGGAGACGAGGGTCAGTACATTGCCACATATGTACTGGTGAGCGACCGTAACCAATCTCACCATAAATCAACTGTTGTAAAATTACATGAATGTTCACTATTGATTTGTGATCTTTCTATCTTTGCCTTAGGGTCCATTAACAATTCATATATTTGATAAAAAATAAAAGAAGAACACAGTGATGTTAGAAACATAAGCAATTCATGTTGTTCTAACATAAGGAATTCATATTGATCACAAATTTGGTGAATCTTACCCACGGTCGATAGCCATCCATGTATATATTTATGAATACCACTTGCTCTTGCCTACATAAGACATTGTTAGCTATGACACCTGTCTATATGAAGGTCACTAGCGATACACCATCTTGGACCGTCTTACTGGTATAATGGCACCCTTACAGTGTAGGTAGCTAGCCCCACTGCAAATCCCGTATACCGATGCCAGTACGTCGATATTAATCCTTGTTCCCCTAGGACGAACCGGGTCCGTGGCCACGGATTACCGTTCTGAGAACTACCTTGTATACAAGTCGTCCATGACCATGCACTCAATGCAACTTAACTAATAAGAGACATAACATACATGATAAAAGCATCTTCCACACATAAGTTGTAGTTCTCATTTCGTCTTGCCAACTTGTCATCTTACCATCTTGCCATCTTACCATCTTGCCTTCTTACCTTGAGCCATAGGCTCATATAATCATCATCCAACCGAGGGACTATTCATTAGTGTTATCATTCTTTCGAACCAAAGTCCGATATACTTACCGCCCAATACTTGGGTCTTTGCATCACCTGTTCAATAATTTATATTGTAACATACAAGCATCATTTGATTTGCAACATAAGCCTAGCCATGTGATAATTTATCTTTTATTATCTTTTCGAGTTATTACTAGGCATCGTTTATTAAGCACCGAATGCAATAACAAGTCTACCATTGTTATGCACGAAGATTAAGGATCGTCGAAGGATCAAAGCCATTCACTTGTTGGTGGATTGTCGAGAGAAAGAGGTCTTTCATGCAACGTTAAGCTCGGTTCACTGCGTTAGCACCTGCATTGGCACCAACATCTGGTCATCATATTTTTTCTCTTTCTCTCAGTGATTCGATATAAAATATGTAGACAGTGAAAGTAAATCCATAAAAAATCCATCGAAGACAATCACGAAAATGCACACAAAAGCCAACAACAAAAGCGACATCGAAAACTAGCAGGACAACGGTCTCGGGGCAAGCGACTCTTATATAGAACACTTCCCCCAAGAAGCGCACTACAGCATCTTGGGCATCATTTCAAAAGAGTCCAATCCATAACGAAGAAAGGATCTTAATTCATTATCCCGCGATCCTAGTAAAGTTTCTCCAATTCTCATCCGACTCGTCCATTCAGCCACTAGCCTGATCCGTGCTTCGCAACGGGATTCAGGGCATTACATATTAATACACTAACAAAAAGTTTCGTCCCTGAAACTTAAACATAAACCCACCTAGATCGAATAATGAAGGAAACTTTTTCTTCATATCTGCTTCAAGTTCCCAAGTCGACTCCTCGACAGAATAATTTTGCCAAAGCACACGAACCAAAGAAACAACTCGGTTCCGCAAAACTTTATCCTTCCTATCCAAAATCTGCACGGGTTCCTCTACAAAAGACAAGTCATCTCTTAGTCCTAACTGACCGAAGTCTACCATATGGCTTGGATCATGTACATACTTCTGTAGTTAGGAAGCATGGAAGATATCAAGCACTCCATCCAATGCCGGTGGTAACGCGATCTAATTTGCAACTGGGCTGACTCGCTTAAGGATTTCAAACGGGCCGACAAATCTCGGACTTAATTTCCCCTTCGTATCGAATCGTATAACTCCGTACATCGGTGACACTTTCAAAAATATGTGATCGCCCACCATAAATTCCAATGATCGTCGATGAGTATCCGCATAACTCTTCTGCCAACTTTGTGCCACAAGTAACTTCTTCCGAATCATGCGGACCTTATCGACGGCTTGCTCCACCATCTCTGGACCAAGTACCTGTCGTTCACCGACTTCATCCCAACAAATTGGAGACCGACACTTTCGTCCGTATAATGCTTCATACGGGGCCATTTGTATACTCGACTGGTAACTGTTATTGTAGACAAATTTTGCTAGCGGCAAGTGAGTGTCCCAACTGGGTTTCAAATCAATTGCACAAAGTCATAGCATGTCCTCAAGTATCTAATTCATCCTCTTGGTCTGGCCATCTGTTTGCGGATGGTATGCAGAACTGAATTTCAATTGAGTTCCCATGGCCGAATATAAACTGACCCAATTCCCATGCAGAACTGAATTTCAATTGAGTTCCCATGGCCGAATATAAACTGACCCAATTCATCCGCCCTCTGTGCAGTCTTTATCTTTTCTAACAAACTCGGCTCAAGTTGAAGTTGAGCCAGTTGTGTATTGCGGCCACGAATCTGGACTCAATTCCCATGCTCTATAATTCCTCCAATATTCGTTTGTCAATACTGATTGATCCCACAAAGTTCTGACTCAACCCGTCCGCCACCACATTGCCTTTTCCTGGGGTGTACGCGATCGTCAAGTCGTAATCTTTTATAAGCTCCAAGCAATTTTTTTTGCAAATTTAAATCCTTTTGAGTAAAGATTTACTTCAGGCTCTTATGATCGGTAAAGATCTCACAAGCCACTCCATACAAGTAATACCGCCATAATTTCAATGCAAACACTATTGAAGCCAATTCCAAATCGTGCGTTGGATTATTTTTCTCGTACGGCTTAAGCTTTCTTAAGGCATACGATATCACCATCCCTCTCTGAGTCAATACACATCCCAAACCCAATTCGAACGCATCACTGTATATTTGGAATCCTTCGACGCCGTCTGGAAGTGCAAGGATTGGAGCTGACACGAGACGTTGCTTCAGATTTTGAAAGCTAGCCTTGCACTCATCAGTACAATCAAATGCAACTCCCTTCTGGGTTAGCCGAGTTAAAGGTGCTGCCACTTTCAAAAAGTCCTTGATAAACTTCCGGTAGTAGCCTACCAAGTCGAGGAAATTTCAGATCTAGGTCGTCGACGTGGGTTGCTTCCAATTCATTACGGCTTCAATTTTCTTTGGGTCAACAGACACACCTTCCGCTCAGATAACGTGCCCTAGGAACGATACGCTACTCATCCAAAATTCATACTTGCTCAACTTGGCATAGAGCTGATTTTTCCGTAGAGTATATAACATTGTTCTCAAATGCTTTGCATGGTCTTCTCTGCTCTTCGAGTAGATTAGGATATCATCGATGAACACGACCGCAAATTTATCCAAGAAGGGCCGAAAGACTCTGTTCATCATTATCCATGAAAGCGGCAGGAGCGTTGGTCAGTTCGAAGGACATGACCAACAATTCATAGTGTCCATATCTGGTTCGGAATGCGGACTTACGAACGTCATCGGGTTTGATCTTCAACTAATGATAGCCTGAGCGAAGATCAATCATTGAAAATACAGACGTCCCTTGCAACTGATCGAAGAGGTCATCTATTCGAGGCAATGAGTACTTGTTCCGAATTGTAACTTTGTTTAGCTCACGATAGTTGATGCACAGCCACATCGATCCATCTTTCTTCTTCATAAACAGCACCGGAGCACCCTATGGAGAAACACTGGGTTTGATATATCCCCTATCTAATAATTCTTGTAACTGCACTTTGAGTTCCTTTAATTCAGCAGGCGCCATCCTGTACGGAGCCCTTGAGATCGGATGAGCATCTAGAAATATGTATTGGTAGTGAATTCAATCTCTCGGTCCGGAGGCATTCCGGGTATCTCGTTAGGAAATACATCAGGACATTCTGCCACGACTTCAGTGTTAGCTGAGTCTGAACCATTTTGCATGAGTCTCGAACAGAAGCAAGGTACCCTTCGCAGCCAGAATGTAACATTCGCCGGGCCGTAGTAGCTGAAATCACCATCGATGCCTTCACCGAAAAATTGGTCGAGTAAGAGGATTATGTTTCTCCAGGTAGTCGAAACACAACTCGCTTCTTCGCACAGTCAATCATCGCACAACATGCACTTAACCAATCCATTCCCAGAATGATATCATAATCCTTGATATCTAGCACGAGTACATCCAATAGTAGCTTCCTCTCCCCGATACATATGTAACCATCCCTACATATCATGTTAGTAGGCATCTCCACTCCTGATGTTGTACTAACACTAAGATATACATTCAACATTGTCATTTTTTTTTATTTTATGTTCCTTAACATAGTCTTCAGATATAAAACTATGTGTGGCACCAGAATTAAATAAAGTACGCACAGGAATGTCATTAAATAATAATATACCTATTACGACAGTATCTGATGCAAGTGCTTCTTCTTGAGTCAATGCAAAAACTCGGCCCTGAGCACCGGTCCTCTAATTCTGTGGTGGGTGATGGGGTCGTGGTGCCTGTCCACGATTCTGTTGATGCTGGTGATGATGTTGCTGCCTCGGAGGGTTCTGGTTGCCCCTCCCTGGACAGTTACGAGACATATGGCCGAATTAACCACACCTAAAGTATTCTCCCTCTAAGATATTGCACTCATTAGCAAAGTGCCCTCTGCTGCGGTATTTGTTGTAGAACGGCCCAATCTGATTGGGTCGCTGATAGCCCCCGTGATTCTAGCACTTTGGTGCCACATATATACCCCCGTTGTTCGGTCTCTTATGATGCATATTCTGTACTGACGCTTGTATTGGCACCATCGTAGGATAGTGTGGGTCCAACTCTTTTGTGGGCTCATAAGACTCCTAAAAAGTCTTATACTTCTGAACCACAACTTGAGCCTTTAGAGTAGGCCTCAAGCCCTGCTCAAATCGACGAGCCTTAGATGCTTTGTCAGTAAACTTCATAATTGCATATTGAGACAATCTTGAAAACTCTGCCTCATACTCTTTCACTGTCAAGTTTTCCTGTTCGAGCTTCTGGAATTCCAATTCCTTAGCTCGCTGCTCAGTCGAAGAGAAATACTGAGCCAGAAAGGCCTCTCGGAACATCTGCCAAGTAATTTTTGTTGTCCCATTCACCCCCGCAAGGATCCTTTTCTGACCTTGCCACCAGTAGTGTGCGTTAGAAACCAGTAGTAGTTTCACACATGATATCCTCTTGGATCCAGTAACACCCAAGGCTTCCAGGTGGTCCTCCACTTCAACTAGCCAATCCACAGCAATGTTGGCTTCTTCTGTCCATTTGAATTCTTTGTTGCAGATTTTCTTGAACTTTGTAATGTCGGTCACAGCAATTGTTTTCTTAGCCGACGGGGGTTCCTCTGTCTCCACAATCTCGCTCACCCTTGAGACTGGAGTTCCTTGAGCCCTATTGTTCACCACTGATCGGACCAACTGTTGCAGGGTATCTAGCTGCTTTTATTGGGCTTCAAATTGCTTTGTGTTTTGCCTCTGCTAGTTCTCCATCGTCGCCAGCATCGTCTCCATCGGGTCGGTTGAGGCTACTGCCCTTGAGCTACTCGCATTGTTCATAGTACCCGCCTTCATCATCTCTGCAAAAATAGAGAAGCTTGCTAGTCTCATAAAATATTTATGGACTTATTATATGGAACATCTCATTTCGGGACATTAAAACCAAAGTTTTCAAAAATCAATAAAGCTTGTGTCATTTTCGAAATCTTAAAACCAAGAAATTCCCAAGGAAGTAAAGCCGTGCTCTGATAACAACTGTCACGCCCCGATTCAGGAAATCGTTCGCCTCCGCTTTGATTCATGCTTAATTGTTCGTCCTCGCTAAGGCGTGATGCCGTACAGGTCTGGAATTGCACTTGTACAAGACGTGCTCGTGTTCCTTTTATAAAAGAGACATTTTGAATAGAGATTAGCAGCAAGTTAACAAATAAGTTGGACAACACAGATATGATCTGAAATAAGCTCTTTATTGATATCTTCGAAACAGAAAATATAAGGCTCTCAAACAGCCGAGATGAAATGCCAAACTTGGCTACAACATACAAAAATATTGAAATGAGATACAACTTGTTCCATACATCATATCCCTTTATTAATAATGCGACAATAACCACCTTCAGCAAAATGCCTTCTTCTTTAAGTGGAAACTTCAAGAACAAAATTATCCACGAGGTTCCCGACACCTGTGGAGACGAGGGTCAGTACATTGCCACATATGTACCGTTGAGTGGCCGTAACCAATCTCACCATAAATCAACAGTAGTAAAATTACATGAATGTTCACTATTGATTTGTGATCTTTCTATCTTTGCCTTAGGGTCCATTAACAATTCATATATTTGATAAAAAATATAAGAAGCACATAGTGATGTTAGAAACATAAATAATTCATGTTGTTCTAACATTAGGAATTCATATTGATCACCAATTTGGTGAATTTTACCCACGGTTGATAGTCATCCCTGTATATATTTATGAATACCACATACTCTTGCATGCATAAGACATTGTTAGTTATGACACCTGTCTATATGAAGGTCACTGGCGACGCGCCATCTTGGACCGTCTTACTGGTATAACGGCCCCCTTGCAGTACAGGTAGCTAGCCCCACTGCAAGTCCCTTATACCGATGCCAGTACGTCGGCATCAATCCTTGTTCCCCCTAGGATGAACCGGGTCCGTGGCTGCGGATTACCGTTCTGGGAACTACCTTGTGTACAAGTTGTCCATGACCATGCACGCAATGCAACTTAACTAATAAGAGACATAACATGCATGATAATAGCATCTTCCACACATAAGTCGTAGTTCTCATTTCGTCTTGCCAACTTGTCATCTTACCATCTTGCTATCTTACCTTGAGCCATGGGCTCGTATAATCATTCATCCAACCGAGGGACTATTCATTAGTACTAACATTCTTTCGAACCAAAGTCCGATATACTTACTGCCCAATACTTGGGTCTTTGCATCACATGTTCAACCATTTATATTGCAACATACAAGCATCATTTAATTTGCAACATAAGCCTAGCAATGTGATAATTTATCTTTCATTATCTTTCTGAGTTATTACTAGGTATCTTTTATTAAGCACCGAACACAATAACAACTATACCATTGTTATGCGCGAAGATTAAGGATCATCGAATGATCAAAGCCACTCACTTGTTGGTGAATTGCCGAGAGAAAGAGGTCTTCCATGCAACGTCAAGCTCGGTTCACTACATTAGCACCTATATTGGCACCAATGTCTGGTCAGCATACTTCTTCTTTTTTTCTCAGTGATTCGATATGAAATATGTAGACAGTGAAAGTAAATCCATGAAAACATTCATCGAAAATAATCACGAAAATATACACTAAAGCCAACAGCAAAAGCGACATCAAAAACCGGCAGGGCAATGGTCTCTGGACAAGCGACTCTTATATAGAACTCTTCCTCCAAGACGCGCACCACTGCTTCTTGGGCATCATTACAAAAGAGTCAAATCCATAACGAGGAAAGGATCTTAATTTATTATCCCGCGATCCTGTTAAAGTTTTCCTAATTCTCATCCGACTCGGCCATTCAGCCGCTAGCCTGATTCGTGCTCCGCATTGGGATTCAAGGCATTACAATACGCAGGATGAATTTGGATAAAGATCCATTCTGACCAAAGGGAGAAGATGAAAAAAAAATACTTGGTCCTGAAATGTCGTATTTAAGTGGTATTGGAGCACTACTATATCTAACAAATACATAAGACCAGATATTCATTTTTCTGTTAATTTATTACCTAGATATAGTTCTGCACCTACACTTAGACATTAAAATAGAGTTAAACACATATTGAGATATTTTTTTGGAACAACTGATATAGTTGTGCAGACTCAAATATCTTTCTGGCCCTTATAAGGGTTGCTTCCAAACATGTTATGTACTTTAATAATCATGCAGCTATATCTTGGCGATCAACAAAGCAAAGTTCAGTAGCAACTTCCTCTAGCCATGCAGAATTAATTATATTACAAGAAGCAACAAGAGAAAATGTGCTTGCGATCAATCACTCTTCATACATGAGTAAATTATCAACTACTCACATTTACAGATGAGCCTACAATAATATTCAAGACAGTGCGGCTTGTATTACGCAAGTCAGAGAGGGATTCATCATAGGAGATCGAATAAGCACCTTCCACCAAAATTGTTTTATGCATATGAGCTCAAAGGACGAAAGTGATCGAACTCAAGCAAATCCATTCTATCGAAGGAGAGACTCATGAAGAATATTTTTGAGTTTTGCACGTTGTACCTTTTTTCCTTGACTAAGATTTTTTTTTACTGGATTTTTCTTGGTAAGGTTTTAACGAGGCAACAAATGCGCATACACCACCAAAAAATTAATGGTGAATATCCAAGGGGGAGTGTTGTAAATATGGATAATTCATATTATTATTTGGTCTACATAACTTATGTCTTTTGGTTATCCATAACATATATATTTTGGTTATCCATAACCTATATCTTTTGGCATTTTCTATTTTAATTATCATCATGGTGTTAACCTTCATTGTAAACCTATATAAGGGGCGCTTCTCAAGTTGATTGAGATAAGTGAATGAAAAAACAATATTTTCTATTTTTTTATCTCCATCTCTTTGGTTTACAATAACTAGGTCATATTTTGCAAAGTAATTCATCTTTGGAGGAATTTTTTTTACTATACCCACAAAAGAATCTTCAAACGAACAGTTCCAACTTACTTCTCATGAAAGAAACTTTCTTTCGTACCGTACTTCACAACAGGTCAACAAAATTTGGAAAAAAAAATGTAGTGAAGATTCTTGTTAGCAATTTGGCAAACAAAAAAAATTCGGGCCGACAAAAGAACGAGTATGAATCAGAAATATGTTAAAAAACTTGATCAAATATTCGTCAAACGAAAATATTGAAGTTAGAAACATCACATACTTAAAACATGTTCAATTTTGGTTAATTAAACAGGTTGTCATCACGTTTTTGTGCCAAATTATTCAATAATTCGTACGGAACGTGTTTAAAACTTCACCCGCTTAAAATTCACATACTAATACAATATCTTTCAAAAGTAAGTAAGTATTATACATCTCTGAAAGTTACAAAAAATATTGATATAATACAAATTTTGTTTGGGTGATTGCTAACAAGAGTCAAGATAAGAGTAGGAGACATGGCCTTCGCTAACATGTCTAATAATCATTAACGCAATACAATTTCCATATGTACCAAACATGTGAACTGAACCATTGCCTCTTCATTTGCCAAATAAAAAAAAATCATTTGCAAGCAAGTTGCAGTCCCTATGCTCATTGGTAAGACTCAAAAGAGCCATGCAATGAGACTAATTCTTAGACAAACCCTCCTGATCAAGAAAGAAGCCCTTTTAAATCCATTGGAAAAACTTTAATAACTTTAATAATGTGGTCACATTAGTACTTTGCAATATGCAACCCACCACCCACCTTGTTGATTTACTTGAAGTCTTATTTTACTACTTGTTTTATTACTCTATGGGGACGTTTGGTACGCCAAATACTAAATAGTCAAAAATTCCATATTTCTTCCAATGCATCATTTTTTCTGAATATTCTTTATTATCATGTTTTGTACATAATATAATATTCTCAGGTATATATAATTATTACCGGATATATATTATACGTGCATTTGTTTGGTACATAATATACTATTCCCAGGTATATATAATTTATCACCAGGTATATATAATACATGTGTTTTATACCATAAATAAAATTTGGATATACTTTATTACCACGTTTGGCACATATTTTTTAGTATAATTTATTACCGGGTATATGTAATACAAGCGTTTGGTACCACAAATAAATTCCTAGGAATATATTATTCCTCAAACTCACATGAAGAGAGGTTTGAGTAATAAAGAAATGTAATGTTTGATAGCAATGACAATTCTCTCCATCTCTATCAAAGAAAAAACAAGAATATTGCTGGTGAACAAGAAATATATCAAATAAAATGACAATTATCAGTATAATTATGGTTGTCGAAGTCAGATTATTAAAAAAATTAGATAAATTAGTTACAAAATCAAAATACAATAATGTAAAAGTTATATCAAAATACAACAATGTAAAATTATTGATGGTTTTCAAATGAACAAAAAAATTACAATATATTGACATAATACAACTTTGAAATTCCACATCAAGTCTATGTAATATCAATGAAAAGTAAACCATATCACACATGGGATGAAGATAGAGGTAGCCAGATTTGTTTCCAGATGCCTTGTGTGCCAGCAAGTCAAGGCAGAGCGCCAGAGACCAGTGGGATTACTCCAGTCTTTACCAATTCCGGAATGGAAGTGGGAGCATATCACTATAGACTTCGTCTCTGGTTTACCGCGTACGTCCAGTGGCAAGGATGCTATTTGGGTGATTGTGGATAAACTGACGAAGTCTGCTCATTTTATTCCGTTCAAGGTTGGGCTGTCGACCGAGAAGTTTGCAGACCTCTACATGCGGCAGATTGTGAGGATTCACGGGGTGCCGATTAGCATCATTTCAGACAGGGATAGCCGCTTCACATCACACTTTTGGAAGAGTCTACAGCTGAGCTTGGGATCACAGTTGAAGTTCAGCACCGCCTATCATCCACAGACGGACGGGCAGTCCGAGAGGACCATTCAGACACTGGAGGACATGTTGCGGATTTGCAAACTTGATTTCGGTGGTTCATGGGAGGATCATTTGCATCTTGTAGAGTTTGCCTATAATAACAGTTGTTAGGCTAGCATCGAGATGACCCCGTTTGAGGTACTATATGGGCGAAGATGCCGCACGCCTTTATCTTGGGATGACATTGGCGAGAAGGCTTTACTTGGGCCAGAGATGGTGGTAGACTCAGCTGAGAAAGTCAGGCTGATCAGAGAGCATCTCAGAGTTGCACAGGATCGGCAGAAGTACTGGACGGACAGCAGACGGCCACTGGAGTTCACGATTGGAGATAGAGTGTTCCTGAAGATCTCACCGACTAGGGACGTCATTCACTTTGGCAGAGGCAGGAAGCTCAGTCCGAGATTCATCGGACCTTTCGATGTAACGGTGCGGATTGGCGAGGTGATATATCGACTAGCGCTTCCAGCCAGCTTGGAGGGAGTGCATGACGTTTTTCACGTATCCCAGCTTCGACGCTATATTCCAGATTCGGGCCATGTGGTGGACTATTCAGAGTTAGAGATGGGTCCGAGCTTGACCTACGAGGAGTAGCCAGTGGAGATCCTTGATCGGAGAGAGAAGCGCCTGCGGAACCAGACTATTCTACTTGTTCGTGTCATATAGAGACACCACTCTTCGGAAAAGTCCACATGGGAGCACGAAGACGAGATGCGAGAGCGCTATCCTAGCTTGTTTGCTTGATTATATTCTTGTGTTCGAAAATTCTATTTTCAATAAATGACATGTGTTTGAATCTCTTTTGTGATTTGAGACTTATTTTGTGGTTTCGAATTTCGAGGACAAAATTTTCAAGGGGAAGAGATTTGTAAACCCACCTCTTCAAATTGGTACTTGTTTTAATATAAAATGTTTTTATAGACTTTACCTATAATTATTAAAATTGGTTTAACTAAATGGATTTGGTTTAAATTATTTTAACAAAATTTTCTTTATGGATAGCCCATGGACTATCCTAATAGGCCAAGGCCCATTAGAGTACTAGTACCATTTCCTTCTTCTTTTTATTATTTCTTCCCGAGGAAAGAATGAAATTTGAATTCCATTTCTTCCTAAACTGAAATTTCAGTGAGCTATACTCTAATAAACTGCTACAATAGCACCACTACTCCTTCTTCCCGCCAAACAAAACTTCAACTGCCTATTTAACCGATCATTCCCCTTTATTTTTCATTCAACAAATTTCAGAACTCATTCTTCCTTCTCCATTGAATTCTCAATTTCTAACCATAAATTCCTGTGGAGAGTAACCATGGCGACGACAAAGATGGCAACTACGATGAGGGCGTCGACGATGACTCTGGCGAATCTCTCTTCGTGGTAGCAAGGAATCTGATCTTCACCAAGATCCAATAGACACGTCAACTCCATTGATTGTAGATGCATCAGTAGGAATTGAATTTCTCTATCTATTTTTAATTCGATTCTTGTCCGTAGACAAATTCGTATCCACCCTCTTCCTGGGACTCGATCGATCATTTCTTCTTTCAGGATCGGATCGGTGAGTATAATTAGTAATTTCAAATTCCTGATCTAGAATTTGTTTTTCGAGCTTCTATTAGTGATTGAATTTTTCCTGGTAAACTTGGACCATGAGCATAGGTAGTGGATCAACGGGTTCTTCATAGGAGCTGTCCTAACTCTGTTCAGATTTATCGAACACCGGGATCAATTAATTTTGTAATTGATCGATCTGCAAATTCCCATAGATGAGTGGTTGATTCCGCTTCTTTCTTCTGAATTTTAAATTTGTTGAGTCATGCTGTGGTGTAAAATTCTTAGGAATCATGTGTTGAGTTTTTGATTGATCTTCGAATCTTCAATTTGGTTTAACCAAGGGAACCTGGGAATGATTCTACAAATTTCCATTCATTCGAAAACAGGGAAGATCAGGATCCTAACATGTCGATTCTGACCACAACCTGTTTGGTGCAATGTCTTATTCAGGATCATAGCACTATCTGGGCACAGAAAATTAGTATCCGGGCTTGAGGAATTGTTCCCTTCATTTGCAACTTACTTCAGGTATAATTATCTTCCTCCTTGATCAGTTTTGGCTCGTCAGATTGATTGATTCTTAGATTTCGTGTGTAATAATTCATGTGGGGATTAACGTGTCTAGGGGGTATGTGTGTTCGTTTGAATTGCTAAGCATCATCAGCTATGATCACTGAGATTGAACCAGAGAATTTTAGTTCAGGATTTTTAAGGCAGTCCTTTTGATTGTTGTAGTTTCATTTGCTAGAAATTCCCATTAACAAGTCACTTGTAACGATAGCAGTATAGTGGTCTTTTGAACTATATATGTTGTAGGAACTTATCAGTGATGTTACTAACTGGTCTAGGTAGTCGTTAGATTGTCGTTCTTTTTAAAATCTTATTGGTTCAGTCTTTGAAGATTAGTAGGAAATTATTCCTACACTAGAATTTCATATAGCAGTGTTGACTAAATTTTGATATCAGTGTTGTCACTGAACTGGAATTGCATATCATTAGATTGGTTCAGTCTATTGAGGAACTGAATCATGTGTATTCTCAGTGGTTTCAATTTGATGAAACCTGAGTACTAGGTAGAGTGTTGACCCATTTGTTAGAACCTGAGATTTATAAACACATCAGTGTCTTTCCCTTGAACCTGAGATTTGATTTCTGAGACACACATCATATTATTGTGTACCTAAACCTGAGATCCAATATCAATTATTGATCCAAATTTGTAATCTGAGATTCATGTGTAGAGTACTGTTTTAGTTACTGAACTAAAACTTTACCTATATAGGTGTGGCCTGATATAATAACCAGTATGGGTTTTCCTTTAGTTACTGTCAGTAGGAATGTAACCAGTTTGGCATAGCAGTAATATAGGGCTTGGTATTAATGAGTGAATGGTTTGAAATGTTATGGAGAAATAATGGAATTATATACCAAAGTCATGATCTGAATTGCTAAACTGAGCAATGTCTTAATAAGATTAGTAAACCTGGAACCCATATGTAGTGTTGTAGCTCAGTCTTTGAACTGGGGCTTTATATCACTGCCCTGGTCCAGTGTAAACCTGAGAGGAAATCCCAGTGTAAACTTGAGCAGTGATTCTCAGTGTAAACCTGAGAACTAACTCTTAGTAAAAAACTGAGAAGCCAATCTCAGTGTAAAAAATTGAGAACCTAAGTCTTATAACATGAATGCCTGTGCCATGTTTGGTTTATTTCTATTGAACCTAAGAATCCAATCTCAGTGTATAAGTACTGTTACCCTAGGAATAAGACCATGTTTAAGTCCTGTGTAAGGATAGAAATTAGTAGAGGTTGGTTTTTCAATCCTTGAAGCTTG
Organism: Iris pallida; assembly: GCA_029216955.1. NCBI lineage: Eukaryota > Viridiplantae > Streptophyta > Magnoliopsida > Asparagales > Iridaceae > Iris > Iris pallida. Next base: position 2,482,224 of record JANAVB010033814.1, read on the forward strand.
ATATGACTTGTGTTCATTGCACTCCTTTACTTTAAGTTAAGTTGTAGACTTAAGGTGAGTTTAATAGGCCAATAATAGCCTGGGAGTAACAAATAAGTTCCAACATGTATATATTCTTGGTAGCCCTTTTAAGTTGTAGTTTTTTTTCTAAATTAAGTTAATGAATATCATAAATTAGTTAATTCCTCTATGATCCTAAACTTGTGATATAGCTTAGGCTAATTTTGAACTAAAATAACAAGTTAGTAATCCTAATCAACTTGTACCCAAACAAGAGGAGGACATCCAGCTCCACTGATTACCCGTACTTTTTTGGAGAAAGGCAAGTACTTTTCTATGGTTTTGTGCACTTACATATCATGTACCTTTTCTTGTGACACGACATGACACGATATCCTGTACTCCTGTACTCCTGTAATCCTATTCTTGTACTTGCATGTGTCGGGTGGAGAAATACACTAGCCATGTGACCAAACCCCGATTACTATATTCATGTAGATAGCTTAGGCCTCGCATCGTGCATGCGGGCCCTAAGTCGTACCATATTCATGTACTCCTGTACATGCTCATTTACTCACCCCAGCCGATCACATGGACTAGATGTATTGCAAATATTGTGCACTTATCATGTCTTGTACTTCAGGATTATAGTTTCATCCATGTATATTATATTCCCTGTACTTTATATTTCTTGTACTTTACATTCATGTACTGTAGTTCCTGTACTATATTTCCTGTACTACTTTTCTGTACTTTCCTGTTCATTCCTGTATTTCATTTTCATGTACTCATGTACTCATTTTTATATCATGTTCTTGTTCATTACCTAGAACTGTACTTTGCTCCGCTCCTGACTAGGATATGTTGCAGGTGAGTTGGAGGCTCTTTGCGACACATATTATGGCCGAGAGCCAGTAGATGAAGGAGAGCCAGCTGGAGTTGCTCTTGACTTAGAGGCTACAGAAGCCTAGAGCTTTACCTTAGTATTTCCATATTTTCCTTGTATTGAGACTATCAGACTTATTCTAGCTGGATAAATATAATAACTTGTAGACCTGTACTTTACTTTTATTCTGGGATACGTTTATAGATGTTGTGATTTGTACTTGTCTTGATTATTTGGTTAGATTTCCCTAGATTGGTACAGCTTACTTCATCGTGTCCAACGACGAAGGCTGGGCGTGTTCGACTCGTGTTCGATTATTCAGGAGGGGGTCGTGGCATGTTTTTAGTGGTGGCCCATGCAGGTCTATCCTAATTAGGGATGGCAATATTCCCCCGAATCCGACGGGGACCCGATTTTTTTACCCGATGGGGACGGGTTTGGGGATTTAAAAATGGGGATGGGGACGGGGATGGGGATTAAAAAAATCCCCGATCAGATTCGGGGACGGGTATGGGTATAGTGCTCCCCGCCCCGATAAATCCTCGACCCCGATTACTTATATCCATATGTGCAACGCTTTGGAAATGGTATGTTCTCTTGATATAACTAGTAATATATATTTATTTTATGAAAACCATTATTAATATGCCATGTAGGTTTTCTGAATGAAAATAATTTTTTAAACTTATATAATGTACATGAAAATTTGTTAATCGAACGAGAGACGGAGATGAGAAAATTCGGCCCCGAAAGTGCTAACGGGGCGGGGACGGGAAATGCATTGTTTAACGGGGATGGGGATGGGGGTAAAAAATAAAACCCGACGGGGAATGGGGACGGGGATGGGGATTTAAACACTACTCGGGGATGGGGATGGGGGATATGGTCCCCGACCCCTACCCGCCCCATTGCCAACCCTAATCCTAATAGTACCTAGGTATTATTGTACTATTGGGGGACTTGATTTAAACTAGGGAAACTTGATCACAGCATAGGAAATCGGGTACATCTGGTATATATGGATATTTTATAAACATTTACATTTTCTGGTAGGTTAGGTTTTTATTAATCACGAAGTTTTCTTTTGTTGCAGGATGGTCGCTACGAGGAAGACCGCTGATCAGTCAAGAGTTGCAGGCAGCTCGGATCAGCCTGCACCAGATGCTCCAGTAGATTAGCTTCAACCACCACCTCCGATCTTTCCTCCGCTGCCCCCGACGATGACTTTTGACGGCGCTCAGGTGATGGCTATGTTCTAGCAGTTTATGGAGGCCCAAAACCACCAGACTGTACAGTTTCGGGCGACAGTTGTAGATGCGCTCAGGACCAAAGAGCCGGCAGCACCAGCTCCAGCAGCACCGAGAACAGAGACGGCCAAGGACTACCAGAACCTCTATCCGATGGACTTTTGGGGCAACGAGGGGATCGTTTATGCGGACGAGTGGCTGGGGAATGCGGAGAGGACCTTGAAGATGGCTCGGATCCCGGATGATCTGAAGGTGGAGGTGGCAAGCATGTGACTCTTTGATTTGGCCAGGGCTTGGTACCGGGAGGAGCTCCAGTTGACGGAGCACCAGGTGTCTTGGACAGATTTCAAAAATCTGTTCAAGAAGTAGTTTTTCCTAGATGTGGAGCAAGATTAGCTGAGGATGCAGTTTGAGACGCTACAGCAGGGGACTATGACGGTTGTGCAGCACACTTCGGAGTTTACTAGACTCAGCAGGTTTGCCGAGAACCTAGTCAGAGCACCGTAAAACAGAGCTTGGAGATTGAAGATCTTACCAGGAAGCTATGGCACGTGGTGGCGATTAGTCAGGCGACAACGTATGCGAGCATCCTCAAGCTAGCTCAGGCTGTAGAGCATGAGGCAGAGCTGAAGCCGAAGAGGGACCGGAATATTGGCAACAGCAGTTTCCAGGCACCAACAAAGAGGGTCCAGACTCAGATTCAGACGAGGCCACAGCAGCCGGCACAACAGTATCACCGTCCAGCCAGAGCTCCTGTACATCAGTCGCAGAGACAGCAGCAAGCATTTACTTGCGCATTCTGTTATCGGCCGGGACACCGCTTCGACGAGTGCCACAAGATGATCGGGCTCTATTTATTCTGCAGATCAGACGCACACCAGATGAGGGACTGCCCACAGGCTACAACTCGACTGATAGGAGGACCTAGAGGAGCTGAAGGACCACCACCTGTACCATCCAGAGCTCTACCAGCTGCACCACAGAGGGTTCCGGCTTTACCTACCTAGCAGCAGCATTTTGCACAGCACCAGCAGTAGAGGGGACCACCACAACAGGGACATGCTTATGTCATGGCTACAATTGAGGAGGATGAGGCAGTGCCAGATATGATCACAGGTTCTATACTTTACATTTATTTCCTGCCATTGCATTGTTTGATTCTGGAGCCACACATAGTTTTGTATCATATGAGTTTTTGTATAGTCAAGGCTTCACACCCAAGCCCACTAGGACTATCGGATTATGACAGGAAGAGGGGTAGTGCCAGTGAGTGAGATGGTAGATTGCTATATCACTATAGCTGGGAGGGAGCCTAGGGCTCGACTTCTAGTGATGCCATTGCCCGGATTTGATATAGTCCTCGGCATCGACTGGATGAGCGAGCAGTTTACCGTAATAGACTGCCATAAGAGAAAGGTAATTTTCAGCCTGCCAGGAGTTCTACCGTTCGAGATCAGTAGACGAATTACAGAGAGGCCAGAGGAAGTCTACTTCGGAGCAGTTGCAGAAGACCAGGAGTTGCCGTATCAGCTAATTGCAGAGTTTCTCGACGTCTTCCCCGAGGAGTTGCCAGGATTGCCGCCTGATCGAGATGTGGAGTTCAGCATCGACCTAGTGCCCGGATCAGTGTCGAAGTCTCAGCATTACTACAAGATCAACCCGAAGGAAGATGCTGAGTTGAAGGCTCAGATTGATGAGTTAGAGGGCAAGGGTTTTATTCGGTCCAGTGCTTCATCCTGGGGAGCACCGGTACTCTTCGTGTCCAAGAAGGATGGGACTGTGAGGATGTGTATTGATTACCGTGTACTGAAAAACATCACCATCAAGAATAAATACCCTTTGTCGCGAATTAATGAGCTATTTGATCAGCTGAGTGGAGCGAAGGTCTTTTCCAAGATTGACCTTCGGTCAGGATATCATCAGATGAAGATTCGGGAGCAGGATATTCCGAAAACAGCTTTCAATACCCGATACGGCCAGTATTAGTTCCTGGTGATGCCGTTCGGACTCACCAATGCCCCGGCAGTGTTTATGAACTTGATGAATAAAGTTTTTCACAAGTATCTAGACAAGTTTGTCGTAGTCTTTATTGACGACATCTTGATCTATTCGAAGATCGAGGAGGAGCATGTGGAGCACCTGCGGATTGTGTTAGAGATTCTGCGGAAGGAGAAACTGTATGGGAAATACTCGAAATGTGAGTCTTTCTTGGATAGAGTGGAGTTCCTAGGGCATGTGGTAACTAGAGAGGGGATTTCTGTGGATCCCAAAAAGATTGAAGCAGTGGAAGCATGGGCACCTCCCAAGTCAGTAGCAGAGATTCATAGTTTCCCGGGACTAGCAGGATACTACAGGAAGTTTATGAAAGATTTTGCCAAGATAGCGGAGTCAATGACCAAGCTTACACAAAAGGACGAGGAATTCATCTGGGGCGACGCCTGCCAGTCAGCATTTGAAGAATTGAAGAAAAGACTCACGACAACACCAGTTCTAGCTTTGCCATCAGGATCGGAAGGATTCGTCATCTACAGTGATGCTTTAGGAAAGGGCTTGGGATGTGTGCTTGAGCAGAACAAGAGGGCCATTTCTTATGCTTCTAGACGGTTGAGGCCCCATGAGTAGAATTACCCCCACACATGACTTGGAGCTTGCAGCAGTCATTTTTGCCATGAAACTGTAGAAGCACTACTTGTATGGAAAGAAAGTGGACATCTTCACGGACCATAAAAGCCTGAAGTATGTCTTTAATCAGAAGGAGCTAAAAATGAGGCAGCACAGATGGCTGGAACTCATGAAGGATCTCGACATCAATCTGCTGTACCACCCTAGAAAGGCGAATGTGGTGGCAGATGCTCTTAGTGAATATCTTATTGCTATATTTTTTCATTATGGATCGGTACCTTTTGGAGGATCTTGAGAATGGGAATCGAGATTATTCTTCCAGGAGTTGGAGGGCAGCTAATGCACATGCAGATACAGTCAGGACTGTTAGAGAAGATCAAGGAGGCCCAGTTTCTTGATGAGGGGCTCCGATGTCTCAGAGGCCAGGCAGAGGCAGGATTGCTCGATGATTTCACTATTGCAGAGGATGGATCCCTGAGGCACGGGAACCAGTTGTGTGTGTCCAAGGATTTACGGGAGAAAGTGATGCAGAAAGCCCACCAGTCGTAGTATTCTATTCATCCTGGGTCTACCAAGATGTACAAGGATATACGAGAGTATATTTGGTGGTATGGGATGAAGAGAGAGGTTGCCAGATTTATTTTCAGATGCCTTGTGTGCCAGCAAGTCAAGGCAGAGCGCCAGATACCAGCAGGATTACTCCAATCTTTACCTATTCCGGAATGGAAGTGGGAGCATATCACCATGGACTTCGTCTCTGGTTTATTGCGTACGTCCAGTGGCAATGATGCTATTTGGGTGGTCGTGGACAGACTGACGAAGTTTGCTCATTTCATTCCGTTCAAGGTTGGGCTGTCGACCGAGAAGCTTACAGACCTCTACATGCGACAGATTGTGAGGATTCACGGGGTGCCGATTAGCATTATTTCAGACAGGGACAACCGCTTCACATTATACTTCTGGAGGAGTCTACAGCTGAGCTTGGGATCACAGTTGAAGTTCAGCTCCACCTATCATCTATAGACAGACGGGCAGTCCGAGAGGACCATTCAGACACAGGAGGACATATTGTAGGTTTGTGCACTTGATTTTGGCGGTTCATGGGAGAATCATTTGCTTCTTGTAGAGTTTGCCTATAACAACAGTTATCAGGCTGGTATCGAGATGACCCCGTTTGACGCACTATATGCGCGGAGATACTGTACGCCTTTATCTTGGGACGACGTTAGCGAGAGGGCTTTACTTGGAACGGAGATGGCGGTAAACTCAACTGAGAAAGTCAGGCTGATCAGAGAGCGTCTCAGAGTTGCACAGGATCGACAGAAGCACAGCAGTAGATGACCACTGGAGTTTGCGATTGGAGATAGAGTGTTCATGAAGATCTCATCGACTAGGGGAGTAGACGGCCACTGGAGTTTGCGATTGGAGATAGAGTGTTCCTGAAGATCTCACCGACTAGGGGCGTCATTAGCTTTGGCAGAGGCAGGAAGCTCAGTCCGAGATTCATCAGGCCTTTCCATGTGACGGTGCGGATTGACGATGTGGCATATCGACTAGCGCTTCCAGCCAGCTTGGAGGGACTGCATGACATTTTTTACGTGTCTTAGATTTGACACTACATTTCAGATTCGAGCCATATGGTAGACTATTCAGAGTTAGAGGTGGGTCTGAGCTTGACCTACGAGGAGCATCCAGTGGAGATCCTTGATCAGAGAGAGAAGCGTCTGCGGAACCAGACTATTCCACTTGTCCGTGTCATGTGGAGACACCACTCTCCGGAAGAGTACACATGGGAGCGCGAAGACGAAATACGAGAGCGCTATCATAGCCTGTTTGCTTGATTGTATTCTTGTATTCGAAAATTCTATTTTCAATAAATGACATGTGTTTGAATCTCTTTTGTGATTTGAGACTTATTTTGTGGTTTTGAATTTCGAGGGCAAAATTTTTCAAAGGGAGAGATTTATAACCCCACCTCTTCAAATTGGTACTATTTTTTTAATATAAAATGTTTTTATAGACTTTACCTATAATTATTAAAATTGGTTTAACTAAATGGATTTGGTTTAAATTGTTTTAACAAAATTTTCTTTATGCATAGCCCATGGACTATCCCGATAGGCCAAGGCCCATTAGAGTACTAGTATCATTTCCTTCTTCTTTTTATTATTTCTTCCCGAGGGAAGAATGAAATTTGTATTCCATTTCTTCCTAAACTGAAATTTCAGTGAGCTGTGCTCTAACATACTGCTACAGTAGCACCACTACTCCTTCTTCCCGCCAAACAAAACTTCAACTGCCTATTTAACCGATCATTCCCCTTTATTTTTCATTCAACAAATTTCAGAACTCATTCTTCCTTCTCCAATGAATTCTCAATTTCTAACCCTAAATTCCTGTGGAGAGCAACTATGGCGACGACAACGATGGCAACGACGATGAGGGCGTCGACGACGACTCTGGCGAATCTCTCTTCGTGGCAGCAAGGAATCTGATCTTCACCAAGATCCAATAGGTACGTCAACTCCATTGATTGTAGATGCATCAGTAGGAATTGAATTTCTCGATCTATTTTTAATTCGATTCTTGTCCGTAGACAAATTCGTATCCACCCTGTTCCTGGGACTCGATCGATCATTTCCTCTTTCAGGATCGGATCGGTGAGTATGTTTAGTAATTTCAAATTCCAGATCTAGAATTTGTTTTTCGAGCTTCTATTAGTGATTGAATTTTTCCTGGTAAACTTGGATCATGAGCATTGGTAGTGGATCAACGGGTTCTTCATAGGAGCTGTCCTAACTCTGTTCAGATTTGTCGAACACCGGGATCAATCAATTTCGTAATTGATCAATCAACAAATTCCCATAGGTGAGTGGTTGATTTCGCTTCTTTCTTCTGAATTTTAAATTTGTTGAGTAGTGTTGTGGAGTGAAATTCTTAGGAATCATGTTTTGAGTTTTTGATTGATCTTTGAATCTTCGATTTGGTTTAACCAAGGGAACCTGGGAATGATTTTACAAATTTTCATTCATTCGAAAACAGAGGAGATCAGGATCCTAATGTGTCGATTCTGACCACAACCTATTTGGTGCAATGTCTTATTCAGGATCATAGCACTATCTGGGCACAGAAAATTGGTATCCGGGTTTGAGGAATTGTTCCCTTCATTTGCAACTTACTTCAAGTATAGTTATCTTCCTCTTTGATCAGTTTTGGCTCGTCAGATTGATTGATTCTTATATTTCGTGTGTAATGATTCGTGTGGGGATTAACGTGTCCAGGGGTGTGTGTGTGTGTTCGTTTGAATTGCTGAGTATCAGCTATGATTACTGAGATTGAACCAGAGAATTTCAGTTCAGGATTTTTAAGACAGTCCTTTTGATTGTTGTAGTTTCATTTGCTGGAAACTCTTATTAACAAGTCACTTGTAAAGATAGCAGTATACTGGTATTTTGAACTACATATGTTGTAGGAACTTATCAGTGATGTTACTAACTAGTCTAGGTAGCCGTTAGATTGTAGTTCTTTTTAAAATCTTATTGGTTCAGTCTTTGAAGATTAGCAGGAAATTATTCCTACACTAGAATTTCTTATAGCAGTGTTGACTAAATTTTGATATCAGTGTTGTCACCGAACTGGAATTGCATATCATTGGATTGGTTCAGTCTATTGAGGAACTGAATCATGTGTATTCTCAGTGGTTTCAATTTGATGAAACCTGAGTACTAGGTAGAGTGTTGACCCATTTGTTAGAACCTAAGATTTGTAAACACATCAGTGTCTTTCCCTTGAACCTGAGATTTGATTTATGAGAAACACATCATATTATTGTGTACCTGAACCTAAGATCCAATATCAATTGTTGATCCAAATTTGTAATATGAGATTCATGTGTAGAGTACTATTTTAGTTACTGAACTGAAACTTTACCTATATAGGTGTGGCCTAATATAATAACCAGTATGGGTTTTCCTTTAGTTACTGTCAGTAGGAATGTAACCAGCTTGGCATAGCAGTAATGTAGGGCTTGCTATTAATGAGTGAATGGTTTGAAATGTTATGGAGAAATGATGGAATTATATACCAAAGTCTTGATCTAAATTGTTGAACTGAGCAATGTCTTAATAAGATTAGTAAACCTGGAACCCATATGCAGTGTTGTGGCTCAGTCTTTGAACTGGGGCTTCATATCACTGCCCTGGTCCAGTGTAAACCTGAAAGGAAATCCCAGTGTAAACCTGAGCAGTGATTCTCAGTGTAAACCTGAGAACTAACTCTCAGTGAAAAACTTAGAAGCCAATCTCAGTGTAAAAAATTGAGAACCTAAGTCTTAGAACTCGAATGCCTGTGCCATGTTTGGTTCATTTCTATTGAACCTAAGAATACAATCTCAGTGTATAAGTACTGTTACCCTAGGAATAAGACCATATTTAAGTCCTGTGTAAGGATATACATTAGTAGAGGTTGGTTTTTCAATCCTAGAAGCTTGATATGACTTGTGTTCATTGCACTCCTTTACTTTAAGTTAAGTTGTAGACTTAAGGTGAGTTTAATAGGCCAATAGTAGCCTGGGAGTAACAAATAAGTTCCAACATGTTTATATTCTTGGTAGCCCTGTTAAGTTGTAGTATCTTTTTCTAAATTAAGTTAATGAATATCATAAGTTAGTTAATTCCTCTATGATCCTAAACTTGTGATATAGCTTAGGCTAATTTTGAACTAAATTAACAAGTTAGTAATCCTAATCAACTTGTACCCAAACAACAGGAGGACATCCAGCTCCACTGATTACCCGTACTTTTCCGGAGCAAGGCAAGTACTTCTCTACGGTTTTGTGCATTTACATAACTTGTACCTTTTCTTGTGACACGTCATGACACGATATCCTGTACTCCTGTAATCCTGTTCTTGTACTTGCTTGTGTCGGGTGGAGAAATACACTAGCCATGTGACCAAACCCCGGTTACTATATTCATGTAGATAGCTTAGGCCTCGCATCGTACATGCGGGCCCTAAGCCGTACCATATTTATGTACTCCTGTACATGCTTCTGTACTCACCCCAGCCGGTCACATGGACTAGATGTATTTCAAATAATGTGCACTTATCATGTCTTGTACTTCAGGATTATAGTTTCATCCCTGTATATTATATTCCCTGTACTTTACATTTTCTGTACTTTATATTCCTGTACTGTATTTCCTGTACTATATTTTCTGTACTACTTTTCTGTACTTTTCTGTTCATTCTTGTATTTTATTTTCATGTACTCCTGTATTCATTTTCATATCATGTTTTTTTTATTACCTAGAACTGTACTTTGCTCCGCTCCGGACTAGGATATGTTGCAGGTGAGTTGGAGGCTCTTTGCGACACATATTATGGCCGAGGGCCAGTAGAAGCAGGAGAGCCAGCTGGAGTTGCTCTTGACTTAGAGGCTACAGAAGCCTAGAGCTTTACCTTAGTATTTTTATATTTTTCTTGTATTGAGACTATCAGACTTATTCTAGCTGGATGAATATAATAACTTGTATACCTGTACTTTACTTTTATTCTGGGATACGTTTATAGATGCTGTGATTTGTACTTGTCTTGATTATATGGTTAGATTTCCCTAGATTGGCACAGCTTACTTCGTCGTGTCCAACGACGAAGGCTGGACGTGTCCGCTCGTGTCCGATTATTCGGGAGCGGGTCGTGACAACCTTCACCCAATACCTATATATATATATATATATATATATATATATATATATATATATATATATATATATGGGTATTGGGTGAAGATAAACACCATTAGTTTTATGCAGTTCCAATTATTGAAATACAGTCCTTATCGTGTCCTAAATGTGTCCAATGCCATACATAGTGCTGAGGACAGTACAGAATAACTGCTATCCTAAATGTGTCCAATGCCATATTTTGTACTGTCCTCAGCACTATATATGGCATTGGACACATTTAGGACACGATAAGGACTCCATTTCAATAATTGGAACTGCATAAAACTAATGGTGTTTACCTTCACCTAATACCCATATATATATATATATATATATAGCCTTTTTACCCATGTCTGCTGATACCCCTTTCCCCACGGAGCTCCACGTGCCCGTGACCATGGCCGCCCGGCCAGTCCCCCCGTCAACCACCCCCCTCCGTCATCAGAGCCATCCGCACCCGTACCTCCCCAGGCGACGGCCGGGACGCCCGCACGACGGTCGCAACCGGGCGGCACGCCGCGCTCTCCCGCTGCCGGCCTGGACCCCTGCTCACCTCGCTTTGTTGGCGCCTCTTCGGCTGAGCTAGCTCCAAAGCTCCGGTGGCGGTCGGGGGACTTCCTCCGGACCATTCTCCCATCCTCGTCGGCGCCTCTCCTAGCCCAGGAGTCCCGTCCGCCCTTGCCGGAGCTCTCCTCCCCCCACTGCCTCCCCGTCCCGTTGTGGCCCAGCCTCTTCGGTGGCCCCCATCCCCCTCGGCGTCGAGCGTTCTCGGTCGGTCCCCTTCGGGACTCTCCAGCTCCGAGTTCGAATTTGATTTTTAAAAATTCAAAACTCCCGCTCTTGTATGCGCCCCCTCCTATCTCGGGGAGCCATGCGCCCACCTGGCTTCGCGCTTATGCGCCCCGCCCGGTCGAGCCGTCGTATGTGCCCAACATGTGGGGTTATGCGCTTGGCTCTTCCATCGGGGGTCAGGAACCTTATGCGCCCCTCCTGAAGGGACATGCATCCGGGTCGTTCGTCGGGGCCCTCGTGTCCACTTTTTATGCGCCTGTTCCCCCCTTCCATGTGCCCCATTGCTGCGTGTCCCCAGAGCTAGTTCAGGCGCATACTTCCGGATCAGCACCTGTGGGTGCCCGACATTCATGCGCCAAGCATGGCCCACCCCCCGACCTCGTACGGTCGATCAAGAGCCTAAGCCTGCGGACCCCATATTTGCTCTTGTTGCAGACAGCAGCTCGCCTCCTTGTGGCCATTCATCGAGATGCGTCAAAGTTTCCAACCCGCCTTCCCCTTCCCGCGATCCGAGCTCTCACCCGCCTCCACCCCTAGTCGTTCCTTTGCAGACGTACTGCGCCCGGATAGGGTTTCGCAGTCGCCTTCCCGAGAGAATGGTTTCGAGCTCCCCGAGCTTGAATTCCCCACCCCGTCTGAAGGTGAAAATATCAGCGTGCCATTCTCCACCGCTGAAATTCACTCTCTTTTCTCTACCTTCTCGAAGTCATTCGTACTAAAATTCCAGTCAGGATGCCCCAAACTATCGGTCTCGCAGGAAGCTATTGCTGGTTGGGGTCTCTCTCCCCTTACAAGGTCGTACCGGTAGATTCCAAGCATATTTTCCTCCACCTATCATCTAACTCCGACTGCTCCCTAGTCTGGGCGAAGGGTGCCACCACCATCGGAGCTAACATCGTCAAAATTGCTAAATGGTCCCCCAGTTTCAATCCCAATGTCGACTCTAAGATTATCTCGACATGGATTACTTTGCCACAACTCCCCCTAGTCTGCTTCGTTTCCGCCGCACTCAAGAGGATTGCTAGCTCATTCGGGAAACTCGTCGCTATAGCCGACAAAACTTGCAATCTCACTAAAGGCAAATATGCCAAGATATACGTGGAGATCGAACTATCCGCTAATCCCCCATCATCGATTCAGCTATAGCTAGGGGGCGGGCACACCTTCAGGCGCATGAGTAGGACAACAATATCAGCTTCTGCTCACACTGACAGATTAGAGACCACCTATCGAAGCAGTGCTTCAAAGCCTACCCCGAGCTCAGAAAGAAAGTGCCCACAAAGAACCATCCCAGAAGACCACCAATCAGTCAAACCATCTTACTATACCAGGCCCAATTCTCTCCCACCCCAACATCCACTCATACTTCGCTGAGAGCGACAGCTCTACCAGTCACCTCAAATCCACAGCAGAGAACAGCATCACGGCCCCATCCAAGACAACATGCATCACCCTCCTCAACAGATTTGACCTCCTGAGCCCCCCTCTAGAGGAAGAACCAATCCCACCTCCTACCGAGCCACAGAACAATGCCGACGGAGTGCTGGCAGTCGGGCCTTCCGCAGAGTCCCAGATAGAGGATGAACGCGTCGGAGACCTCACTACTAGTGCCTCAGGAGTAGCCGGTAATATCAGGCAGGATATTACCCTCCCGGCTGCTGTAGCACTCCCCTCATCGCCCCGCCCGGACATGGGAAAGCAGTCGCTAGACCTTTAGTACGAAGTAAGGATCCGACAAGCTCAAGACGCAGGCTTCCTTAACCCCAACAACCTTTCAGCGCTCTGGCCGAGATCGAAACTGAACTCGCCAACACCTTGGAGACCGCACCAGAGATTGGAGATCCGATGGTAGACACCCTCACTGTGCCACAAAAAAGCCCTACCACTCATTGAAACAAAAAAAAAATCGAGCCAAGGAGCCTTCGGTCATGACCACCCGATCAGCCTCAAAGCTCAACCCCACACCCAATAGCAATCATGCGAACGCTTAACATCCTAACTTGGAACATCAGAGGGCTCACCAACAAACCAACCAAGAGGAGATTGACCTCCCTTATCAAAATCCATCGGATCGACATTATCGTCATCATCGAACCAAAAATCCCCCAAAAAAAACCTCAAAGCCATCCAACTTCAGCTTGGCTTCCCGAATGCCATTGTCGGGTGCTATGACATTTGGATCCTCCTCTCCGAAGAATGCATGTTCGGCACCGTACTCGACTCCAATCAGATGCTGTCCTGCTGGGTAGAACACCCGGCCCTCTCATCCAGATCCCTCATCTTCGTCGTTTACGGCAGCTACAACTTCGTCGAGTACAAGCAGCTCTGGACCACCCTGAAGGGTATTCATATCTCCCTCCACACTCTTCCGTGGCTTTGTATCGGGGACTTCAATACTATCTCCAGCAGCGAGGAAAAGACGGGGGCCGCCCTCCCCACCAACCGGCGATGAACGACTTCAATTCCTTCATGTTTTAGGCCAACTTACAGACCCTCCCCTTCTCTGGGAACTCCTTTACCTGGTGCAACATGCAAGAAGGAGCCCGTCGCCAATATTCTCGCCTGGATCGAGCACTCGTCGATAATCAAAGGATAGACATGAATCTCATCTTCAACCTATCGTACCTCAACTCCACCGAATCGGACCACTCCCCCCTCCTTATTGAGGTCAGCACCAGCACCAATCTGATTAAAAAACCCTTCAGATTCTTTGATCTATGGAGACATCACCCTCAATTCCATAACATCGGGGAATCCTCTTGAAACTCTTCCAACAACCCGGACCCTATTATCAGAATGGCCGTTAAACTTAAGTCCACCAAGCGCGCCCTTGCTTCCTGGAGTAAACTTGCATTCAACAACATCTTCCAAGAGATCAAGATCGCAGAGACGACGTCACTCGTGCCGAAATTAGATTTGCCACAGACGGATCGTTAGAAAATCGAGCCACTCTTAACCTCAACAAGGCCGTCCTTAAAGCTCGTCTCTAAGTAGAGACGGAATTCTGGAAGCAGAAAGCCAGATTGACTTGGGATAGTGAGGGCGACAGAAACTCCTTTTTCTTCCACGCATGTGTTAGGGGTCGCAGGCATCAACTGTCCCTTCATCAAATCTCCGATGACAACGGCACCTTACTTAAAGACTAGCAGTCCAACCAGGCGGCCGCTACCAACTTTTACTCCAAACTTTTTGCCAAAGACGTCGTAGCCAAAGACGATAACTTCCTAGCGAAGGTGCCTCTTTTGATTGATGAGCAGCATAATGATTGTATGTTAATTCCTCCTTCCGCGGTGTGGGCTCTCGACGAACATAGCGCTCTCGGTCCAGACAGATTCTCGGGTATATTCTTTAGGTCCTGTTGGAATATCATCTACACCGATGTGATCGAGGCTGCTATAGCCTTTTTCCAAGGAGCACAGTAACCCAAGTCGATATCCCGGGCCAACCTTATCCTCATCCCCAAAAAAGATAACCCCGAGACCTTCAAAGATTTTAGACAAATCAGTCTATGCACTTTTACTAACAAAATCATATCCAAGATCATTGCCACCAGGATGGTCCACATCCACCCCAAGATCATCTCTGAGGAACAGAGTGGATTCGTCACCGGTCGGAATATCACTGACAACATCCTGCTAGCCCAAGAGATGATTACATGCATGAAATTCCCATCAAGAGGGGGTAATATCGCTATCAAGCTTTATATGGAGAAGGCATACGACCGCCTCGACTGACAATTCTTAATTTGGGTCCTCAGGGCATTCGGGTTCTCCGAAACTTGGATAGACATCATATACAGATCCAGTAGCACTTCTTGGTTCTCCACCGTCATCAACGGTCAAGCCTGTAATGCCCCGCTCCGTACGATGTATTACGATGAGTCATTGACTCGAAGAGTTGTGTTGACCCGATGAAGTATCGATGCGAATCGATGCGAGAGTTACGTTGGCCAAAGGTAAGCTTTGAGTCGATTGGAATCTATGAATCGAATCGATGCAAAGGATAAGTCTCGTTTGAGCAAGTGTTGATTTTAGTTGATCTGGTGTGCAGGCTATGCCTTTATGCTGGATTACGGATCGTGACATGGGCGAGGTAGGCGGCAAGTCGAGTAGTTCAAAGGAATGGCTAAGTCCGAGAGTTAGCTATGCAGCCAAGTTATAGAATCGAGCCGCATCAGCTTGGCATAACGACAAGGCGTATCGGCTTAAGGTGGGCAGGTTCTTGACTCTCTCCCTATTCCTTCACGTCTAATAAAATATATATCATTGTATGCGTAAGATGTTATCGAGTTAGCGAGTGTGGCTCGGGCGACGAAAGGTCCAAGTATGTGTCGAACACTAAGAATATTGAATAATCGAACAATTGAAGCGACGTGCATCAAGTGTACGAGTCGCGGTAGGGCGGTGATGGTAGAACATTGAAAGACAATATCGAGATGTGCATCACGTGCACGCCTCCAAGAATATGAACACTAGGCGTAGAACATTGATTACGGCGCTGAGCGTGCCCTCGTGCACGGAAGCTAGGGAATAACTAAGCAACTACGGAATTAGGCTATGAGAACAACTTACGAATGGTACGTGCTGAATATAAAAATGAGATAACTAATCCGTTGGACGTCGTGCATCAATATGGATGTGTTGGGGCATAACGCCGACGGAGTGTGAGATAGGGATGATGGATTATGTTTATAGAACGTGAAACCGTTTATGGAACGAGATTATGTTTATGCAACGGAGGATTGGTTGGAATGTTATGTGTGTTTGCTATGGCGCGTATTGCATGGTCAATGGACTCGGATGGCCCGTGTACGGGTGCGGCAGCTCTCGGACGGTTACGCCGGGGCACGGGGACCGTTCGGCCTAGGAGGAAATTATGTGTGGTATTTATGATGTACATCATTCGGATGAATTACGACCGTCTAGTGCTGTGATAAGCTATGATATTCGTAAGTTTGGGATCCTTCGGATACTGGGCTAGCAACTCGTATCGAAGCTATCATAGGCTTACACATAAGAGATGCCAAGTCCATTACGGTGCGAAACACCATAACCTTCATATAGATAGGGCCGGTGGACTGAGATAAGAGTTGGGTGCAGACGCAGGGCCTGCCACCCTTATGCACATGTATAAGTTTATGGTTGGTTGGTTACGTGAATTGTATGAGTTGTTATGTAAAGTCTAACCATTGCAGGCTAGGCAAATGTGACGGAGATGAGCACGATCACTATGTTTATGTTTATATATGTCTAACTGTATCTGCCGCAGGGACACGATATTGGACACATTTATGATAAGGTGCTATGTTTAAGTATTGCCATGAAACTGACCCTAAGGCTAAATAGAAAGATCACAACTTAAGATGCATGTTTCACTAAAGATATTTAGTGTTCGGTATGGGTGCGAGTGGGTCTTGATCAGTGCGAAGCAAGGACGAAAGCACTAATCCCCTACTAGTTTATGTGCAGGTTCAGGTTATGATTGGCTCGGGGTGGATCTTGGCTTGGACGTGCCGAGGCATTGAGTCCTTGGCATTTTCAAGAGGAGAGTCCGCATATGCGTTCGGACTTGCGACATAGAGATATTCAGCCGAAGACTACTTATTGGCTATAAAGAGGCATAATGTATGGAACAATGTAATCCTTTGTGAGCTAGAGAGATCATGGGCGTTGTAGCCAATTGGCATGTATGTTGGGCTATTCAGAGCCTTTGTAATCTTCGATTTATTATCAATAAAAAGAGATTCTTCTGTTATACTTTATTTCCTTCCACTGCTTACGTTATCATTTTGAGACAAACATTATGTGAACCTGTTATCTTGCCTTGCACGAGCGCAACTCCAGGCTCGTGCGACATCACGCCCCAGCGAGGACGATGATTCGGGTGAAATCTAGCGAGGATGAGTGATTTCCCGGATCGGGACGTGACAAGTTGGTATCAGAGCGGTTCCATCCTTTGGACCGTGCATGAATCTCTTTGACCCTCAGTTGCTTCGCTATCGAATTCAGTTAACTATAAGTTATTTTCGCAACCGCATGGCTCATGGATCTGCTCGACGCTACATTAGATGTTCCATACAATAAGTATATATTAAGTGCGTACGTCTGCCACAAGTATGTCATGACTATCACGCTATCTCCGGGTGCTATCGGAGAATATTGGTTGCACGAAGTGCAACGGGTTATGGAATGTTGGTCGCACGAAGTGTGTAAGCCCACTTTCCAATTTTTTTTAATTTTTTTAATTTTATTTGTTTACGATTAATTTTATGGCCATTGTGAGTCATGTCAAAGCTTGTCGGTGGGCTATGACCATATTAAGGTCATATGACCTCTAGATAGCTTATATATGTATTATTTAGCTATTTTATATTTTTCTACAATTTTTGGATATTTGTAGGTATTTAATATTTAAGGTTTTATTATTTTTGAGGACTTTTAGGATTTACTGTAAGGTCATACGGGGGTATTTCAGGACGCAATATTTTTATTTGTGCTCTAAATGACTAAAATATTTTATATAATATTTTAGAATTTTTCTGGATTTTTTTTAGAATTTTTGGAAATTTTTATATAATTAAAACCTATAAAATTTATATTTTATAGGCTTTGGGAATTTACTGTGAGGTCACATGATGATATTTTGTGTTAAAAATAGTTTATTTAGATTCTAGACACTTAGAAATATTTTCTAGAATTTTCTAGAATTTTTCTGGATTTTTCTGCAATTTATTTTGATTTATTCGGACTTAAAATAATTTTTAAATAATTTTCTGAATTAAATAATTAATAACCCAGAAATTTATCCAGGGGGGCCCACCTGTCGGCGCCCAGCTGAACCGCCTCTCTCTCCTATATATATATAGTATTATATTCGAAACCCTAGTAAAATTTCAGCCGCCTTTTTTAGAGAGAATTCTAGTAGAGATCTCGACTTCCCGAAGTGATTCCCGCCAACTCCGACGTGCTTTTCGTGCGCCGTTTTTTTTGTTGGAAGCGTATTGAGGTATAGTTTCGGAATATCAAATTTCTTTTTGTAATTTCTGAACCTAAATTTCTGGAAAATTCATAGAGTGTCGGTTGTCCGAAACTTGACACGTTTCGGTGTTTTCGAGATTCCAGGAGAACCAGAAATCAAAATCACGAATCGTTTAAAGTTTCGGAAAGATAACACAGAGCCCTACGACATATATATTTTATCCAAAAATTATTTCATTCATTTAATATTTTATTTATTCTGTTGAAATTAGAACTGATCGGTTGATCCCCGTTTTGGTCACGATTAGCCATAACGGCGATATCTTTTGACCAAAGCATGATTTTGAGGCACGGTCGATTCCAGCGCACTCGTGGCACTGAAATCTACCAAGGTGCACTTTCAAAATCTAGAGTTCATAGTGTTTGACCAAAAAGTCAATGGTACATCTCGATTTGCGTGCCATGGTTTCCAAAATTAAGAAATATGACTTTTGATGGCCAAACTTGTATGTTTAGATTATATTCAGGTTATTATTAGGTTAAATTAAGTTTTTAAGTGAATTATTACAGAATTAATTATTATTAAATTAGTAACCCAACTAGCCACTATTTAGAACTAGAACATTAGAATTAATTTGTGGTTTTCGTGCACTGTTCGTGGTGCGATGTATGTTATAGTTTGACAGCTTCTAGATCGACTTTCCTTCACCCTCGGCTTGTGACTACGGTTTGTGCAAGGACCTCAGGCAAGTGCACTTTCTGATTGCTTTCCGATTCATAGTTGTCTTTTCATTTCATGTCTATACATATATCTTGCTGCTTGTTGACACGCTCTTCACACGGAGTAGTCGGGAGGGAAAATACTAAGTAAATATGTGAACAAACCCAATTACATTACTGAAGGATAGCTAAGTCATACACACTCACGTATGAGTTAGCCGTACCATTACTGAACGATAGCCATCGTATGATGTGCCGTATTAGCCCAGCCGTTCACGTATTAAATGGTATTTCACACCACATAGGTAGATGTCTTTTATTTTTCCTTTTACATTTCCACCGTACCATGTCATCAGTTTTCTTACTAGCTTTCATATTCCATATGCTATTTTCATGTCTTGTTAATTCTATTGTGTTTTCGCATTGTCGTCGGTTTATGTACGTATTCCATTCCTGACTAGAAACCAATATTTTTCAGGTTTAGCTGCGATCACTATTAGCATTGGAGAAGACTTGGGTATGCTGAAGTCAACCTAGAAATAGATAGCAGATGTATCAATTTTATTAATTGTAAAATCTTGTATTTTTTAATTATAAATGTTGTAATAAATCTAGAAATGTGAATGAGCAATTATGATATTTTGAGCATTTATTTCTTGCGGGCTAGACAGCGTTCTACCGCCGACTCTGCGGCGTAGGCTGGCTTGGACACGTCTCGTATCCGAAAAGCGGGTGCGGGTCGTGACAAGTTTTTGTGGTGGCCCACACAGGTCAGTCTTCGCAAATTATGCGAACTTGTGGTAGTACCAATATTATTCGTACTACTGCAAGCCTGCAACTAGGAAAATGCTCATTCACAACTAGGACTAATTTAATTTTAGAGAATGACTAGGACTAGGAGTACCTTATTCAATTTGACCCTTGGGTAGTTAAGGTTGCTAATTAGGCCATGTGATTTAGCCAATGATTTATTGAATTTTAAACCCTATTAGATATTTGATACGTTGTTAGGATCAAAGGTGGGTCGACTATTCGCTTGGTAAGTTAGGCCTTCACAGAATTCAATTCCTAATTTTGATCATTTTTGTGCCATTTTATCTTCTGCCTTCTCTAAACCTCATTTTATTTTCAAAACTATTTTGTGATCGTTTTATTTTTAATTCCTAATCTTGGTTTAATTATCTATATAGTAATTCAAGTCGTCTTTGTTCATTTTTTGATCATTTTGTTTTCAAAACTGATACTTTTACTTAAGAACAGATACTTATATTTTCTTATCATGATCGACTTAATTGAATTTATCGAAGTTCCTTTGAAATTCTTATGGTTATAGTTAAAATAATTTTTGGTGACATACAATGGTAAGGCAGATGTGCACTGTCCCCATTTATTTGAATTATGGAGACTGCGGGTTCACTGCAGTCAGCAGTGCACTGGCGTGGCATGACCCCTAAGTTGAAATAATTTTAAGTTTGCGTAGGTTGTCGAATATTACTAAAACTATATCATAGTTATATTATTGATCTTTTGATTTATTATGTCAATATTGGGTAGAGTTGATAAAGTGTTCGATAACATATTATACTTGAGTCATGAAACCAAGGGTTCACGGCAGCCAGATGTACACTGGCGAGGCATGGATTCTCGGTTAAATGACTTCGGATATACTTATGATTTTCGAATATCATAACGACTATATCCTTTATTGGCATACGACTATTATTTTTTTTCCTTCAAATTTATTTGATATCTTATTTCTTGTTACAACCTTCTCTACAACTACTAGTTCTTTATTTCTTTCATATTTTTCTATTTTCAAATTGTCATCTTTAAAACCTATTTTGATTTCCTTCCACTATATTTCTAAAACGTATTTAGATTTTGGTTCTATATGCCTGATCAATTTCGATCATTCATCATATTATTTTCTTGATTATATTCTTTGTCGTGCTTATTCGTATTGATTGGCCATGTCATATTTTGATGATATTCTTGGTTGTGCCTACTTGTGTCTTTTAAAATTTCGAGGACAAAATTTTTCTAAGGTGGATAGATTTGTAAGCCCACTTTCCAATTTTTTTAATTTTTTTAATTTTATTTGTTTATGATTAATTTTATGGCCATTGTGAGTCATGTCAAATCTTGTCGGTGGGCTATGACCATATTAAGGTCATATAACCTCTAGATAGCTTATATATGTATTATTTAGCTATTTTATATTTTTCTACAATTTTTGGATATTTGTAGGTATTTAATATTTAAGGTTTTATTATTTTTAAAGACTTTTAGGATTTACTGTAAGGTCATACGGGGGTATTTCGGGACGCAATATTTTTATTTGGGCTCTAAATGACTAAAAATATTTTATAGAATATTTTAGAATTTTTCTGGATTTTTTTAGAATTTTTGGAAATTTTTATATAATTAAAACCTATAGAATTTATATTTTATAGGCTTTGGGAATTTACTGTGAGATCACATGATGATATTTTGTGTTAAAAATAGTTTATTTAGATTCTAGACACTTAGAAATATTTTCTAGAATTTTTCTGGATTTTTCTGCAATTTATTTTGATTTATTCGGACTTAAAATAATTTTTAAATGATTTTCTGAATTAAATAATTAGTAACCCATAAATTTACCCACGGGGGGCCCACCTGTCGGCGCCCAGCTGAACCGCCTCCCTCTCCTATATATATATAGTATTATATTCGAAACACTAGTAAAATTTCAGCCGCCTTTTTGAGAGAGAGTTCTAGTAGAGATCTCGACTTCTCGAAGCGATTCCTGCCAACTCCAACGTGCTTTTCGTGCGCCGTTTTTTTTTGGAAGCGTATTGAGGTATAGTTTCGGAATATAAAATTTATTTTCATAATTTCTGAACCTAAATTTCTGGAAAATTCGTAGAGTGTCGGTTGTTCGAAACTTGACACGTTTCGGTGTTTTCGAGATTCCGGGAGAACCAGAAATCAAAATCACGAACCGTTTAAAGTTTCGGAAAGCTAACACAGATCCCTACGACATATATTTTATCCAAAAATTATTTCGTTCATTTAATATTTTATTTATTCTGTTGAACTCAGAACTGATCGGTTGATCCCCGTTTTGGTCACGATTAGCCATAACGGCAATATCTTTTGAACAAAGCGTGATTTTGAGGCACGGTCAATTCCAGTGCACTCGTGACACTAAAATCTACCAAGGTGCACTTTCAAAATCTAGAGTTCATAGCATTTGACCAAAAAGTCAACGGTACGTCTCGATTTGCATGCCATGGTTTCCAAAATTGAGAAACATGACTTTTGATGGCCAAACTTGTATGTTTATATTATATTCAGATTATTATTAGGTTAAATTAAGTTTTTAAGCAAATTATTATAGAATTAATTATTATTAAATTAGTAACCCAACTAGCCACTATTTAGAACTAGAATATTAGAATTAATTTGTGGTTTTCGTGCACTGTTCGTGGTGCGATGTATGTTATACGTTGACATCTTCTAGATCGACTTTCCTTCACCCTTGGCTTGTGACTACGGTTTGTGCAAGGACCTCAGGCAAGTGCACTTTCTGATTGCTTTCCGATTCATAGTAGTCTTTTTATTTTATGTCTATACATATATCTTGCTGCTTGTTAACACGCTCGTCACACGGAGTAGTCGGGAGGGGAAATACTAAGTAAATATGTGAACAAACCCAATTACATTACTGAACGATAGCTAAGTCATACACACTCACGTATGAGTTGGCCGTACCATTACTGAACGATAGCCATCGTATGATGTGCCGTATTAGCCCAGCCGTTCACGTATTAAATGGTATTTCACACCACATAGGTGGATGTCTTTTATTTTATTTTTTACTTTTCCACCGTGCCATGTCATCAGTTTTCTTACTAGCTTTCATATTCCATATGCTATTTTCATGTCTTGTTAATTCTATTGTGTTTTCGCATTGTCGTCGGTTTGTGTACTTGTTCCATTCCTGACTGGAAACCAACATTTTTCAGGTTTAGCCGCGATCACTATTAGCATTGGGGAAGACTTGGGTATGCTGAAGTCAACCTAGAAATAGATAGCAGATGTATCAATTTTATTAATTGTAAAATCTTGTATTTTTTTAATTGTAAATGTTGTAATAAATCTAGAAATATGAATGAGCAATTATGATATTTTGAGCATTTATTTCTTGCAGGCTAGACAGCGTTCTACCACCGACTCTGCAACGTAGGCTGGCTTGGACACGTCTCGTATCCGAAAAGCGGGTGCGGGTCGTGACAAAGTACAACGAATATGGTGATGTTGGTTGCATGAAGTACAATGATATACGTATTGTTGATCGTACGAAGTACGAGGAGTGATGTGTTGTTGGTCGCACAAAGTGCAAGGAGATATGTGTGTTGGTTGCACGAAGTGCAACGGGTCGATATGTGAGGCGATGCGTGTTATGTGGTTATACGAATGGTTATGTGTTATCGGTTGCACGGAGTACAGCAAGTCGTTAATCGTTTGTTGCATCGGCGCAGCGAGTCGACATGGTAGGATACGTATTGTATGGCTATGAGGATGGATAGCGATATGTTGCACGAGATTGAGTAAAGACCTTAAGTATCGAGAATGAGTTGTTGCACGAGTTGCAATGAGCGAGATTAGAAAATCGTGGATGCGATAGTAACGAATCGAGTTGGTCGCTAAGTCGAGTTTGAGTAGGAGAACGTTTATGTTGGCCGAATGTAGCGTTGAGCTTTGAGTAAGCGAATGTTGCGTATGTGATCGACATGATCGCTAAGGCACGGTTAGGTCGAATGTATGTCAAACTTAAGTGAACGATGGTGCATGTTGGCCCAGTTGTTGTGCCAACTCGAGTAAGAAGAATGCTAGAGCTGGGATCAAGAAAGATCGCCACACGGAATAGTTGATTGGAAAATAGATGTCGAACCTATGTGGAGTGTGATGTCAAGTAATGACTCGATTTCGAGTGGTATCTGCAATACCACTTATGCAAGCAAGTATAGCGAAGCATTGTATTAAGAATGATAGGCTCAATTTCTGAGTGGTATATGCGATACCACTTAGCGATAGCTATGCTAAAATATTGGGTGACTTGTAATAGATTGCGTCAAGACGATTATGTCGGTTATGATAGGTTTGTCCACAACGGACGGAGTAGTACCGAGACTCGAGTAGCAAAGACTCGATAGGAGTCGATACAAGTATGCTTCGGTGAATTAAGTTAAATGAGTATGTACAAAGTCGTATCCAAGGATGATACGTCGGGCGAGGATTCGTTAAGTATAAGTAGAACGATAGACGGAGCATAGCGAAGGAATGTTGCATTGAGGAAATAGTCGACCCGGTCGAATGTACGTGAGTTAGTACGAAAAATATTTGGAATGAATTGAGTAGGTACGAAGAAATTATGTGAACGAATTTGAGTTAGCGCGAGGAGTCGGTAGCACGATTTGGAAGTACGAGTTAGGGATATGAGAATGAATATGTGAATTGGAAATTGTGTCGCGATTATGGTAGATAGTTATAACGGAATGAATCTTGATGTATATGAGACTTTATTTATATTCGAGTTCGAATGATAATGGTGCTTGCAACGAATTGGAGCTTATGAGAAAGGAAGATGTTCAAGTTATGCATATTGACGATGGTATTGAGGCGTATCAAAGACGATATGCAATAACTCAGGGATACTCTGATCGAATGAACGAAAATTATATTGAGCATTGTTGTTGGATGAATAAGATGCAAGTTAAGTTATGGCAATTGGAATGATAACGGTAGGAGTGCTTCAGAAAAATTTAAGAGTGGATAGATGTTACTTGGATGAAAATGAAAGTGCTTGATTGTTTCGAGGATAACCACAATGTTGACATTCTTGTCTTATGCGAGTGCAACTCCAGCATCGCACATACATCACGCCAAATTAGGGCGATCATTCCGCGTGAGCACTGGTATGGTGATTCATACAGCGGGGATGATTAAACTTACAAGGCATGGCAAATCGGATTTGACTTGTGGTTTGATGCGAAATTTTGTTCGAGGATGGTTTGATGAATATAGAATGCATCGGACTATGATCATGAATAGGTAAACTCGGATTTGAGGCGAGTAGACGTCATACGACTAGCAAAGATAGTCGAGGTAATACATGAGTTATTCGAGTAGTAACGGCGTGCAATGTGCATAAGTGATTCGAGTAGTTAATGACGCATCAGTTGTGCGGGGGTAGATAAATCATGGATTGGTAAATTATGTTGAATTGGATGAAGTCGCATAGGAAATGTCGAGAATTGATTTGGCTCCGTGATAGGATATAGCATGGTTCGTTGTAACTGTCCCTCGTTGATGATCTTCAATTATCGAGCGTAGTTTCGGGCAGATGACCCTAGAAGAATTGACCGCCAAATTAAATAAATGTTGAAGTCCCATAGGATGACCCAATGAAGTCGCATAAGAAAGTTCGTTGAGGATGAGGATCATGTAGTGCATGTTGAGGATAAGTCTAAGCGAGCGAGTATCGTGTTTCGGAAGTTTACGAGTAGCCTTCGACTAGATCGAGACGGCCAGAAAAGTTACGATCGATCGAATGAGTGCGTAAGTTGACTTGGTTGGTCGATGATCGAATAGATATTGAGGAACGTGCTTAGCATAGCGATACGGTAAGGTGATTACAAGAATTCTGCAATGCACGAGAGAGACGGATAGTAGAACAACCCTAAGAGTTGTGTCGTAGATCGATTTAAGTAACAGTTAGGCTATGTGTGTTTGAGCGTGTGATCTATGTTATGAAATGAACTAGTCAGGATTGATTCGAAATTGAGTAAAGGATTCGTACTCGGTCGAGAATCAGAGACGAGCGTATCGTAAGGGACCTTGGGTTGGAAAGATTGTTGCCTTTGAGCATCATAGACTCGAGTTGACCTCTTGTGTTGGAAGAGATTAAGCACGATGTCTGGATAAGTTACCTAGCGGGGGTAGCCCCAGACGTAATGTATGGATAGAGCGAGAGAATGTGAATCACATATGAATAGTTGTGTACGAGACTTAATGCGAATGGTAGGCAAGGAAATTTGAGACATGTTGGACTTAGTCCATGTCGTTAAGGCCAAATGTTATGAATGATTGGATGAAAGATTTGAGTTATGTGAGAGATAGGAAACGATTGGGCAAGTAGGCATTGTGGAGAATTGTTGCGATCGGATGCGCAATGACTGGATGCAATGCATGTGTTAGATGGCAGTCGAGAAACTTATGAGATCGAAGTTATGGTTTGGATCAAGTTATATGCGAAGACGTTTGCGAGTAGGACTCTAGGAATATGTGTTAAGGTCTGACTAAGTCGAGTACGGACTGATTGGTGCTTGAGATTTAAGTTGAGCTTGTTAGTTGTCTCGATATCCTACAACTGAGCTTGGCTGAAATGCATATATTGGTGGGATGCCTAAAATATGTGTATGATCCAAACTAAGTTGTATGATTCCAACGATAGTAGCACGAGATCGTGAAACGATCTAGCGGGACACTTGGCTTAAGTGTTGGTTTCGGTTCGAGGACGAACCTTATTTTGAGTGGTATATTATGTAATGCCCCGCTCCGTACGGTGCATTACGATGAGTCGTTGACTCGAAGAGTTGTGCTGACCCGATAAAGTATCGATGCGAGAGTTACGTTGGCCAAAGGTAAGCTTTGAGTCGGTTGGAATCTATGAATCGAATCGATGCAAAGGATAAGTCTCGTTTGAGCAAGTGATGATTTTAGTTGATCTGGTGTGCAGGCTATACCTTTATGCTGGATTACGGATCGTGACATGGGCGAGGTAGGCTGGCAAGTCGAGTAGTTCAAAGGAATGGCTAAGTCCGAGAGTTAGCTATGCAGCCACGATAAGGCGTATCGGCTTAAGGTGGGCGGGTTCTTTACTCTCTCCCTATTCCTTCACGTCTAATAAAATATATATCATTGTATGCGTAAGATGTTATCGAGTTAGCGAGCGTGGCTCGGGCGACGAAAGGTCCAAGTATGTGTCGAACACTAAGATAGAACAATGAATAATCGAACAATTGAAGCGACGTACATCAAGTGTACGAGTCGCGGTAGGGTGGTGATGGTAGAACATTGAAAGATAATATCGAGATGTGCATCACGTGCACGCCTCCAAGAATATTGAACACTAGGCGTAGAACATTGATTACGGCGCTGATCGTGCCCTCGTACACGGAAGCTAGGGAATAACTAAGCAACTACGGAATTAGGCTATGAGAACAACTTACAAATGGTACGCGCTGAATATAAAAACGAGATGACTAATCCGTTGGACGTCGTGCATCAATATGGATGTGTTGGGGCATAACGCCGACGGAGCGTGAGATAGGGATGATGGATTATGTTTATGGAACATAAAACCGTTTATGGAACGAGATTATGTTTATGCAACGGAGGATTGGTTGGAATGTTATGTTTGTTTGCTATGGCACATATTGCATGGTCAATAGACTCGGATGGCCCGTGCACGGGTACGGCTTCCCTCGGACGGTTACGCCGGGGCACCGGGACCGTTCGACCTAGGAGGGAATTATGTATGGTATTTATGGTGCACATCATTCGGACGGATTGCGATCGTCCAGTGCTGTGATAAGCTATGATATCCATAAGTTTGGGATCCTTCGGATACTGGACTAGCAACCCGTATCGAAGCGATCATAGGCTTACACGTAAGAGATGACAAGTCCATTACGGTGTGAAACACCGTGACCTTCATATAGATAGGGCCGGTGGGCTGAGATGAGAGTTGGGTGCAGGCGCAGGGCCTGCCACCCTTATGCATATGTATAAGTTTATGGTTGGTTGGTTACGTGAATTGTATGAGTTGTTATGTAAAGTCTAACCATTGCAGGCTAGGCAAATGGGACGGTGATGAGCACGATTACTATGTTTATGTTCATTTATGTCTAATTGTATCTGCCGCAGGGACACGATATTGGACACATTTATGATAAGGTGCTATGTTTAAGTATTGCCATGAAACTGACCCTAAGGCTTAATAGAAAGATCACAACTTAAGATGCATATTTCACTAAAGATATTTAGTGTTCGGTATGGGTGCGAGCGGGTCTTGATCAGTACGAAACGAGGACCAAAGCACTAATCCCCCACTAGTTTATGTGCAGGTTCAGGTTATGATTAGCTCAGGGTGGAGCTTAGCTTGGACGCGCCGAGGCATGGAGTCTTTGGCGTTTTTAAGGGGAGTGTCCGCATATGCATTCGGACTTGCGACATGGAGATGTTCGGCCGAAGACTACTTGTTGGCTATAAAGAGGCATAATATATGGAACAATGTAATCCTTTGTGAGCTAGAGAGATCATGAGCGTTGTACCAATTGACATATATATTGGGCTATTCAGAGCCTTTGTAATCTTCGATTTATTATCAATAAAAAGAGATTCTTATGTTATACTTTATTTCCTTCCGCTGCTTACGTTATCAATTTAAGATAAACACTATGTGAACCTGTTATCTTGCCTTGCACGAGCGTAAGTCCTGGATCGTGCGACATCACGCCCCAGCGAGGACAATGATTCGGGTGAAATCTAACGAGGACAAGTGATTTCTCAGATCGGGGCGTGACAAAGCCAATAGTTTTTTCAAATCCAACCGTGGGGTGTGCCAAGGAGACCCCCTTTCCTCTACCATATTCATCATCGATGTCAAAGCTTTCAGCAAAAATCTCAACGACATGGCCAACATCCCCAGATTCTACCACTTCCACACCACCGCTGGATGTCCCCTCATTACCCATCTGGCCTACGCTGACGACATCCTCATCTTCTTCTCCGACGATGTAGGCTCTGTGGAGGTGATCTGCAATATCCTCGGCAAATATGCTAGATGTTTCGATCAAAAGATCAACCGAGCAACAAGCGTTATATACACCCACCACAAAGCGGACAGGAACCACTCTGCCACCCTCACCAATCTCACCTCCTTCACTACAACATATACTCTATTCACCTACCTGGGATGTCC